>CAMZMU010000044.1:29690962-29878691 GCA_947311845.1 Poa pratensis | reverse complement strand
CCCTTGAAAAAGAGTTGGGTTTATAAATCTACGTTATCTATGAAAAGTCCTTTTGGCGCACGGTTCCCTAGAGCCCTATTTTCAAAACATTTGACGAATATACTTTGAAATCTCAAAAAATATCAAAGATATATATAGGTATACGTATGATGTCTAGTATAAACGAATCAAGTTTCACCAAAATATATGATATCATCCATGATCTACACACAAAAAAGACAATGTAGGGATCAAAATGATTTTTTTTCCCCTTTCTAGACCCACAAATTTGTGTTTTTTGTGAAGACCAAAATACAACGGTTTTTAAAATGTAACATTGTGGGTACAGAAAACACACACTATGTATACAGACAGATTCTGTCACTGATAGATATCCTTTTAAATATTACTGGGCTCCATGAGCGAGTGGTTTAAAACGATATTATAAGGCCATGTAAAATGAGATGCTTACGACGGGCCTTGATTATACGTCTCCAACGTATCTATAATTTTGCTGTTCCATGCTTGTTTTATACCAATTGCTACATGTTTTGCATCTATTTATTCACTTTTATACATTTTTTGGGACTAACCTATTAAAAGATGCGAAGTGCCAGTTCCTGTTTTCTGCTGTTTTTGTATTCCAGAAAAGCTAGTCTGGAAATATTCTCGGAATTGGACGAAATTCACGGGATCCCTATTTTTCCAGAACACAGATGGAGCGAAGAGCAACGAGAGGGCCCCAGGGCCACACGCCACAGGGCGCGGGCCCCCCTCTGCCGCGCCCTGGTGGTGTGGGCCCCTCGGGGTCTCCAGCCGCCGCCCTTTCGCCTACTTATTCCCCCGAGAAAAACCCTAAGCCGAGCCATATCCACGAAAGTTCCAGAGACGCCGCCGCCGTCAACCCTAGCTCGGGAGGGTTCAGAACCTCTTCCCGGCACCCTGCCGGAGAGGGGAATCGTCACCGGAGGCTTCTACATCGCCATGCCTGCCTCCGGAGTGATGCGTGAGTAGTTCATCCTTGGACTACGGGTCCATAGCAGTAGCTAGATGGTTGTCTCTCCACTTTGTGCCATCATGTTTAGATCTTGTGAGCTGCCCTACATGATCAAGATCATATTATTGTAATGCTACATGTTGTGTTTGCTGGGATCCGATGAATATTGAATATTATGTCAAGTTGATTATCAATCTATCTATGTTATTTAAGATCTTGCATGCTTTCCGTTTAGTAGATGCTTTGGCCAAGTAGATGCTTGTAACTCCAAGAGAGAGTATTTATGCTAGATAGTGGGTTCATGTCTCCGTTTAACCTGGGACAGTGACAGAAAGTTCTAAGGTTGTGGATGTGCTGTTGCCACTAGGGATAACCTAACGATGCTATGTCCACGGGCATATGTGTTTGTTTACATTACGCACTTTACTTAATGCAATTATCCGTTGCTTGCAACTTAATACCAACGGGGACTCGGATGACAACCCGGCGGTGGATTATTAGTCATAGACGCTGTTGGATAACGGTCTATGTATTATGTCGTAATGCCCAATTAAATATCATAGTAGTCAACATGTCATGTATATGCATTGTCATGCGCTCACTATTGTCAATTGCCCAGCTGTAATTTGTTCACCCAACATGTTAGTTATCTTTTATGGAGAGACACCACTAGTGAACTGTGGACCCCGGTCCATTCTTTTACACTGATTAAACAACCACAAACTGCAAACTGTTCCTTTTTCATTCTCTGCAATTTAATACTCATTTTCCACACATACGTTTAATCCTTTGTTTTCAGCAAGCCAGTGAGATTGACAACCTCACTGTTTCGTTGGGGCAAAGTAGTTTGATTGTGTTGTGTGCAGTCCACGTCACGTCCAATCCCTGCGCCGCTATTTTTCGCGCCGTTGACAACCTTCTGAAGAGTTGCTGCTCCTACTGGTTCGATAACCTTGGTTTCTTTCTGAGGGAAAACTTGCTGCTGACTGCATCATACCTTCCTCTTGGGGTCTCCCAACGAACGTGTGTTTCACGTCATCAAGCTTTTTTCTGGCGCCGTTGCCGGGGAGACAGCAGTCTTCTGCAAGGGGAGTTTCACGCTTCCAATCTCTTTACTTTGTTTTTGTCTTGCTTAGTTTATTTTATTTTATCTTGTTTGCTTTCAATTATCAAAAACACAAAAAAATTAGTTACTTGCATTTAGTTTATTTTCAGTTTTTTTTCTGTTAGTTATCATGTCTAGCCCTGTTCCAGTAGTAATGTCACCTGAAGAAGAGATTTCACTTTCAAGCAAGGGAGTGAGGAGAGTTTTAAAGATGCTTGGTCTAGAATATGAGTCCTATGCTAAAACTGAACCTAAAATGACTCTAAGCCTGCTCCTTAGTAGCTTTTATTTTGGTCTTGTTCTTTGCTATAGATATGCTTTAGATGCTGTGGTAGGAGATTTCCTTCGTCATGATGGGGATCAAGCTTTTAATGCTATTAAAAAGTTGATTACAATTTCTAGCCCTCCAATCAGTAAAATTGATTTGGTTCTCACAGCATAAATGATAGATTAAATGCTCTTGAAACAAATATATCTGGTCTAAAAGAGGGTATAATCAGATTCGTGAACATTATGATAATGAGCCAATAAACTTTGAACCATCGGGATGGATTCCTCTTAAAAGTTGTTATCAATGGTGAAACCTTCCATGCTCGATGTGATATCATGTCTGAATTCTGTTTAATGCCTAGTGAAATTTATGATTCCTTAAACCTTTGGGAGCTTTCCAAATGTGAAGATCTGATAACACCATTAAAATACCACAAGGGTAGCCGAAGGGGTATTTACAAAACTCTGGGATAACAGTATCTATTGATTATGTTGTCATTGAATGTGCAGGAATAGGACAAATTACGCTTGGAAGGTCCCTTCTGAAACGCTTTGGAGCAATAGACGTAGGCCGGGTTATGAATTTCGCCTCCCACCTATGTGCAACCAAATATTTCCTAAAGAAAGGTAAAAGGGGAAAGCGTAAGAATTTGATGCTTCTTCACTTGGTAATACTTGATGCATGCTTTGTGCCTAGCTAAAAGGCGTTAAAGAAAAGCGCTTATGGGAGGCAACCCATTTTATTTTTCTGCAATTTTTCTTTTATTGAGTCAAGGTGTTGTTTACTTCTGTAGCAACTCCTTTGTATCTTTATTTTCTCGCATTGTTGTGCCAAGAGTAGCCTCTAATGTTAAGATGCTTAATTTTGATTGCTGCGCAGAAACAGATTTTTGCTGTTCACTGTACGAAATTCCTAAAATCACCAGATTGTTAAAAATCTGAAATTTTTGTGCGTAATCTTTATGAATGTCTGAAACTTTCATTAGTTCAGAGTTTTCGATCTGAGCGTCGTAAGTGCCTCGAAAAAATTCGTCTTTGCGGACTGTTCTGTTTTAGACAGATTATGCCTTTTTATTTTGCATTCTCTCTTTTACTAGTGTTGAGTGAAATTCTTTTTTGGGTGGAAGAGCTTCACATAACATCAGTGGCTGTAGCTAATGTTTAAAGTAACAAATCATATTGCGTCTTTATAGAACATGTGATTTTTGATTATGCACTAACCCTCTAATGAGATCTACTTTGAGTTTGGTGTGACGGAAGTTTTCAAGGGTCAAGAGAGAAGGATGATAATAGGATCAAGAAGAGTGAAGAGCTTAAGCTTGGGGAGGCTCCCATGGATCTCCCCAGCATATTTCAAGAAGACTCAAGCGTCTAAGCTTGGGGATGCCCAAGGCATCCCCTTCTTCATCGTCAAAATTATCAGGTCATCTCTAGTGAAACTATATTTTAATTCTTTCACATCATATGTGCTTTTCTTGGAGCGTCTGTGTGCTTTTATTTTCAGTATTGCTTTTATTTTCAATAAAGCTTGACTGGACCCTAGCATTCTTGATTGGGAGAGAGACACGCTCCGCTTTTTCATGAGAATACTCCTATTCTTCACTTATATTTGTTGAGTATTCATATCTAGCGCTGTTCAGCTTTTAGCTCTTGTTTTCATGTATCTCTTGTCAGAGCTATTAGCTTTCTTTTGTAGAAAGTACTCTCTTGCTTCACTTATATTTGTTTGGAGAGTTGATGAAATAAATTGATTGGTGTTTGGTTGGTTCAAAATGTTGCATGTGGTAATTGGTATAAGGAAAAACTTGCTTAATCTTGTAGATCACTAAATGGATAACTTGATGCTTGTCAATTGTTTTGAGTTAACAAGTAGATCATGATTAAATTGTGCATCACATGAGTTAAGCCTATTAGTGAAGAACTACCGTAAAGCTTGTTGAAAATTTGGTTTGCATCGGTGGTATCTCTAAGGTCTAGATATTTTCTAATAACAGGGTTTGGTTAACAAGGAAGACGGTATGAAGTCTTATAACGTTTGCAATATGTTTGTCATATAAAACTTGGTGTACGGGTTGATATTCTTGTTTGCTTACATAACCTTGCTAGCCTAAACTCTGTACTGAGAGGGAATGCTTCTCGTGCATCCAAATCCTTGAGCCAAAATCCATGCCATTTGTGTCCACCATAACTACCTATATGTGGTATTTCCTTGCCACTCCAAGTAAATTTTTCATGTGCTACCTTTAAATTATTCAAAATGTTATTATTCCCTTTTTGTGTCAATGTTTACTAGCTCATGAGGAATTAGTGTGGTTATTCTTTATTCTTTTGTCGATGGACTTTTACACCTGGACTAGTGGCATATACATCCGCTTATCCAATTTGCAAAAAGAGCTGGCAACGGGGTGCCCAGTCCCAATTAATTACAACTTTAACCAATTAATTCTCTTCACACTTTTGCCCTGATTCATCAGTAAGCAATGACAAACAGTGAAATACCTGAATGTGTGTAAACCAAAGAGAAAGAGGGATGATCTGCCTTGCTGGTAGAAATAACGTCCTTCATGGGAGCCGCTCTTAAAAGTCCGTTCGACAGGTAGAATACTGTTCTCACCCGCTACCATTCGTTGACAATTAACAAACACCTCTCAAAAATAGATACTCCTCCATGGTATGTGATTGATGGAAGGCACCCGAGGATTCGGTTAGCCATGGCTTGTGTTAGCAAGGTTGGGAGGAGTATCAAATATTTTATGCAATCTCTATATGCTTTCAAAAACCTAAAAGCTCTAGCACATGATTTAATCCCTGCTTCCCTCTGCGAAGGGCCTTTCTTTTACTTTTATGTTGAGTCAGTTTTCCTATTCTTTCTGTCTTCCACAAGCAAACACTAGTGTCAACTTTGTTACAACATGCGTTATATGCAATGTATTGGACTTGTTATACTACTTTGTGTTGACAATATCCATGAGATAAATATGTTGAAAGTTGAAGCAAATGCTGAAACTAAATTCTTCCTTTGTGTTGATTAAATACCTTTTATTAGAAACTATTGCTTTATGAGTTAACACTTATGCAAAACTGTTTGATGCTTGTCTCGAAAGTACTATTCATGAAAACGTTTAGCTTGTGTGATTCATTGTTTACTCATTATCTATTTGGTAGCAAATTATAGACCATTGACTTGGATCACTTCATTCATTTACATGTGCCTTGCAATATTATATGATCAAGATTATGATAGTAGCATGTCACCTCAAAAATTATTTGTTTTTATCGTTTACCTACTCGAGGACGAGTAGGAACTAAGCTTGGGGATGCTGATACGTCTCAAACGTATCTATAATTTTTGATGTTCCATGCTTGTTTTATACCAATTGCTACATGTTTTGCATCTACTTTATATCACTTTTATACATTTTTTGGGACTAACCTATTAACAAGATGCCGAAGTGCCAGTTCCTGTTTTCTGCTGTTTTTGTATTCCAGAAAAGCTAGTCTGGAAATATTCTCGGAATTGGACGAAACTACACGGGTCCCTATTTTTCCAGAACACCTGATGGAGCGAAGGAGCAACGAGAGGGCCACAGGGCCACACGCCACCAGGGCGCGGGCCCCCCTCTGCCGCGCCCTGGGTGGTGTGGGCCCCTCGGGGTCTCCAGCCGCCGCCCTTTCGCCTACTTATTCCCCCCGAAAAAACCCTAAGTGCCTGAGCAAATATCCACGAAAAGTTCCAGAGACGCCGCCGCCGTCAACCCTAGCTCGGGAGGGTTCAGAACCTCTTCCCGGCACCCTGCCGGAGAGGGGAATCGTCACCGGAGGCTTCTACATCGCCATGCCTGCCTCCGGAGTGATGCGTGAGTAGTTCATCCTTGGACTACGGGTCCATAGCAGTAGCTAGATGGTTGTCTCTCCATTTGTGCCATCATGTTTAGATCTTGTGAGCTGCCCTACATGATCAAGATCATATTATTGTAATGCTACATGTTGTGTTTGCTGGGATCCGATGAATATTGAATATTATGTCAAGTTGATTATCAATCTATCTATATGTTATTTAAGATCTTGCATGCTTTCCGTTACTAGTAGATGCTTTGGCCAAGTAGATGCTTGTAACTCCAAGAGAGAGTATTTATGCTAGATAGTGGGTTCATGCCTCCGTTTAATCTGGGACAGTGACAGAAAGTTCTAAGGTTGTGGATGTGCTGTTGCCACTAGGGATAACCTAACGATGCTATGTCCACGGGCATATGTGTTTGTTTACATTACGCGCTTTACTTAATGCAATTATCCGTTGCTTGCAACTTAATACCAACGGGGAACTCGGATGACAACCCGGCGGTGGATTATTAGTCATAGACGCTGTTGGATAACGGTCTATGTATTATGTCGTAATGCCCAATTAAATATCATAGTAATCATCATGTCATGTATATGCATTGTCATGCGCTCACTATTTGTCAATTGCCCAGCTGTAATTTGTTTACCCAACATGTTAGTTATCTTTATGGAGAGACACCACTAGTGAACTGTGGACCCCGGTCCATTCTTTTAAACTGATTAAACCACAAACTGCAAACTGTTCCTTTTTCATTATCTGCAATTTAATACTCATTTTCCACACGAGACGTTTAATCCTTTGTTTTCAGCAAGCCGGTGAGATTGACAACCTCACTGTTTCGTTGGGGCAAAGTACTTTGATTGTGTTGTGTGCAGGTCCACGTCAGCGCCGGAAACCCTGGTGTTGCGCCGCATCATATTTCGCCGTTGACAACCTTCAGAAGAGTTGTTGCTCCTACTGGTTCGATAACCTTGTTTTCATACTGAGGGAAACTTGCTGCTAGATTGCATCATCCCTTCCTCTTGGGGTCTCCCAGCGAACGTGTGAATCACGCCATCAAGCAGGCCCCAGGCTAGAATTTCTGGTAGTTAGGTGTGGTCAGTATTTTTCCACCTAAAATTTATCTGTTTATCGCTAAAAAAAATCAATCAGCAATTGACTCGGCGAAAAAAATCACATTTACCCAACACGTTATTTGACCGGGTACAAGGAGATAATGATTGATTTAACAAAATAAGAGTTAAACCCACCCAAAGAGTGATTACAGACTGTATAATAAGAGCAAAATTATAAGCCGTAACTGCCATTAGATGAGAGCGAAATGGTATCGGAGCATTCGTACCGTTGAGCATTGTTGGACATGAACTGTCGATTTTCAAAGTCTTGTGAGGAACATCGATGGAAGGTTTTTCAGTTAACTTGTTCCTGACTCGGTGGCTAGCGTGGCGCGCACCGAGTCGGCTTGTCCATGCCGTTGTCCCCGACAACACGCGTGAGGAGAGGGGCTAGTTGTTTTCCATGGTGATCGTCCGGTTTCGAGGTGTATTTTTTGGAATGTACTAGTCAAACCATAACAATACACGCGAGGTAAAACGGGCCGCAGGGCATTTTTGGAGAGTTCGGGGTGAGCTGAGAAAAACCCACAAAACCAGGCAAATACAACGCAAATAAACAGGGACTTACTGTTTCAGCTAGGCTCTCCTAGCATGTAATGCAAAGATTTATTGTCAAAAAAAGAAATGTAGTAAACATTTTCTACCCACTTAATAGATGAACTGCCAAGATACAATGAGAGAGCCATGCACTTAGCCGGACATGAGTGCGCTAGCCGCGGGGCTCTCCCTAGCTCTCTCTTCCTGACGGTGCTCTCTGTGTCCGGCACCACGCAAGTTGCCTCTTCACGGATGCATGGGAAGATCATCCCCATTGGCCCGCTCCACCGGAGCCGATCCCGGATCTGGCACTGCAGGCAGTTGTCCATGTCATCGGACAAACTATTGCAGCACAGCTCGATGCCTCCGGGTAGGTCTGCGGAATCTGCTACCAGCAGACAAATAAGTAATGCCTTCCGGTTGACGTCCCCGTTTGCAGCCGCCAGGTGCATGACGACGGAGACCACCATTCCCACAAGAAGCACCGTCAACACTGTCGGCTTCGCAGTGGCAGTCATCAAACTAGAGAGGATATTTCGAAGAACCTGATGTGTTCAGTTTGTGTGTGATATATTTTTTCGGGCTCCGTCGACTAATCGACTCCTTTTACAGAGACCACATACTAATCAAATTAATCGTGCAAACCTTGACCTGCAGTTTTTTTTTTAAGAAAATAGGGATCCTAGAAGAGTTCAAGGACCGGACAAAAGCAGGAAAACTATAGAATTAAAAGAGTCTCAACACTCTCAAACTGATGGTAAAACCCAGGCGACAACAAGCTAACAAGAACTCATTCAAGGGGACAGACGGATCAGGTCCGAGTCATAACATGCTAGCTATTATCCGGTAATCAGGGGATCAGTGGATCCGGTAATCAGGGGATCCGGTAACAAAATTTAGAAGATTTCGTCCGGTAAATTCAATTACCGGTCCTGACCGAAATGGCCGGATTTCGGCCGAAATTCGATTTTCTCGGACGAAATCCAATTTCGGGACGAAATTCGATTTTCCCGGACGAAATGGCCGGATTATGGTGTACTATACTTATATTATCCAGTAATCAGGGGATCAGGTCATAGTCATAACATGCTAGCTATTACCTCATACTGCATTAAACTTTGAATACTTAATGATGATATTCCATACAGATGGGATCGGGCATAGTTATATGGAGACACGTCAGGTTCACTTGGATAGAACAGTTTGGTAGTCGCTCATGTCGATATGATGATCATGGAGCCCGATTTCTCTATAGTTTTTTGAGCCATGCAAGAGAACTGCAATTAAGAAGAAGAGAAAGGTCAAACAAAGGCCAAAGTAACAAACGGAGAGTTCAAGTAGACGACTGAAACAACAACTAAACCACGACCTGTAGCGGTGTAGCCTACTAACTACCATCATCAAGGAACAAAAAGGAATAGAAAACCATCAGCCGACGCTCGTTAAACTTCAGCTAGCAAAACGGCCGCCGCTTGCAATAGCTTCCGCTTTGATTTCTTCAGTGAGCTGCCGTCTCAAAAGGGACTATTGGGACTATTGGGCCGGGTTGGAACTGGAGAACGGAACAAGGCCCAAATCCACAAAGATGTGTTTCACGCGCGCGGGCTCCGCCTGGTGGCAGAGTCGGGAGCGCTGGGCTGTCGGATTCCGACAGTGAGAGTTTGCTTTTTTCGTTCCTTTTTCCCTTCCTTTTTTGAGCTGGACCGGGGTGGGTCAGATAGTAACCACAACCTACCCGACGTGAGTAGGCGACGTCCCTCGATCGCTTATAAACAATACCACCTTGCCCAGCTAAAACCAACAAACCGAGCAGCTGACCAGCTACACTAGAAGCCAGCAACAATATCTCGTCCATGGAGCTAGCACTTCGTATAGTGCTAGGCCTTGCAGCTCTCCCAGTAGTGCTGCTCATCTCGAGGCTCTGCGCCAAGGCACAATGGCATCTGGTGTGGAGGCCGTACGCCCTGGCCCGGTCGATGAGGCGGCAGGGCGTCCGAGGGCCGCCGTACCGGTTCGCCCTCGGGTCCCTGCGAGAGTGCAGGCGGATGCTCATCGCTGGTAGAGGGAACTCTCTCGACACCGGCTGCCACGACTACATCTCCCTCGTGCAACCCTTCATTCAGAAATGGACATCTGACTATGGTACATTTATGCATGCAGGGAAGGAATGCATGCACAGATACCGTGTTTTCGAAAAGTTTAGCTAACTGTGCATGATTGCCCGAAAAGTTATGGCTAGAGGATTTTTTTAATGGTTATGGGTTTTTTCAAAAAAAATCCTGATTGTTGCTTTTTTAAGTAAATTCCAAGAAGTATGAGTTTGCCTAACATTACTTATTGTACCGGACTCCTCTACACATATCACATATACCAGTAGCTACATTTTTTCGCTAACATGACTGCTAGTTTGTCTAGCATACCTGCCAAGCAATATGGTGAACTTGCTCGCAATAACATATTACAAGTAATTATGAAATTGCTTTCATCGCCAACATGTCTTTTTTATAAGGCAGACTTGCCTAAGTTGAAACAGTTAAGAAACAAAAAGCAACATTCGTTGCGAGAATAGAGAATATAGTACTATGAAATTGCGCTCGTAGTAACATAAATTTATTTGGACAAGTATTTTGTCAAAACAGACGGAAGTGGAGTATATTCTTGAGGAGCTCGCGACGAGAAAACAAAGAACGAATATAAACATGCTTTGTATTAACATTAAAGTTGATTTTAAAAAATAGTTGTTGAAACATACATATATGAAGTCTAGTTTTGAAGAACTCGTGACGGGAAACCCAAAGATGAAAACATATCGTAAGCATGATGCTCAAACAATTATTTTTAATATTTTAAGCAATTGGAAAACAAATTAACTACACATGACGTCATCCCTAATGTATGTGCAAGGAACCATAGAGAAGGTGTATGTGTGGGATGGAGGGTTAGGATGTGGGGGGCAGCCGAAGTTGCTTTTTGGCAAGTTAGAAGGAGTTGTGTTCTGTGTTACCCATATTTTTAATGTTTGCACGTGTGTGCGCTAGTTTCCTGTAACATCAAATAGCTACATCTTAGATACATTATATTTAACTATTCCCATAAATTGATCTTGTTTAGGTAAAACATTCCTACTTTGGTTTGGACCAATACCGACCATTTGCTCTACTGATATGGATCTAGTCAAGGAAGTACTCGCGGAGAGGACAAACTTATTTCAGAAGGACTACATGAACCCTGCCTTGGAAGTCTTTTTTGGTGAAGGGCTCATTCTCACGAATGGAGACGTGTGGAAGCGGCACCGCAAAGTCGTCCACCCAATTTTCAACCAAGAGAAGCTCAAGGTTAATTAACTTCAAATTCGGCCACTACAATCACACACTAGCTATTAGTATATTACATATGAGAATATACAACACATATGTACATGTGCTTGTTAGTCTAAAGAAAACTTCATTTGTTCAGTCCATGTCCGTTCTAGGGTACAATATCCGGGGACACATGCGAACATGCTTGCAACGGATGGAGAGCTCCGAAAATCTCGGAGCAACCGTTGAGGCGATTGGGGGGCGATTCTGGGTTCTCGCCGACGAGGACGAGGAGGACAGCGCCGGCGAGTCGCCGGTAACCAACTCCTCCTTCCGGTACCTGTGTCGTACCCCGACGCCGGCAAGGAAGACCAAGGTGGAAGATGCCTCCTCTCGGAGTCTCAAGCGTCGTCTACGGATTCAGACACAAAGGTACGTCTCTAAACTCCTTCTGCCGTCGCCGGCGCGGTGTTCATCTGATTCGTTCACGGTGACATCAAAGGTGACTCGGTTCGTACGGAAGTTGAAGTTGCCGGTCTGTCCTCTGACGACGTTTGTTGAGGATGGATCGGGTGATAGCTGGACCATGGTTAAGTCGAGGAGGCGGAGAAACATTGGTCGATCGTCGACGGTGTGCTCTCCACTATCGACTCCGGCAATCATGGCCGAATTTTGCGGATCGTCATTTTCAAAAAAGTCTGAACGGCAACCAATGCGGGTTGGCCATTTGGGCCGATTTTATTTGGGTAGACAGGAGATGTGTTTCTCCAACCAAGTGGGTCAAGCGGGCCTAGGGTGGAGATCACGTCGGGGCCCTGTGTCTAAACCTATACGTACTAGGAATCGACCTAGTCTAGGGTTTACGAAAAACATTGTGTTCGAGGCTGCGCCTCTGGTTCCGCTTGTTATGGCGAGCCATGGCGGCGGTCGAGGTGCTGCGGGTGATGGCAGAGGGAATGGGCAACCCAATCGCGCTGGCGGTCTGCCGATTGCTGGTCGTGGTGGAGCTCAGATACCTGGCCGTGGCGAGGGAGCGCGCGGAGGTGCTATGCAGGGACGCGGTGATGCGGGCCGTGGCGGAGGTGTTCAAGGACGTGGACTCGGCCAGGTCGTGGGGTGTTTTGGTGGCGTTCATGCTTTCAATGGCGGACAGCAGAATCGTTTCGGGGGTGCCAACTATGCACAAGGTGGTCCGAGCGGGACTGCCGGGCAACGAGATGAAGAGCATCCGAGTTTAATCCTACTGAAGAAGGTCTAGATCCTGCTGGTGGTGCTCGTTTTCAAGGACAGAACTTGCGGTTTAATGCTGGTTCAGGGTTTGGGAACAATGCTGCTAACAACAATGGTGCCGCTACAGCTAGGTACAGGCAGAGGTATGATGATCAGAGAGGAGGTCGGTTTGGTGGCTACCGTGGGCGTCAAAACGGCAGATTTGGTGTGGGCAGGGGTAATCAAACATGGGTTAGAACTGAAGAAACTAGTAAGCCCGTGCAGTTATCGGAGGACGTTGTGGCCGCTGTAGTGCGACAGGTCACAGAGGCGCTACGGGCGTCTGGAGCGGTGCCAAGCGTGACAGCAGTCACCCCTACACCAACCGTGAATCAGCCACATGTGGAAGTGGCTCCGACAGCTGCAACTCGTTCTTCAGTTGAAGCTGCT
The DNA here is from genome assembly GCA_947311845.1 of Poa pratensis. Taxonomy (NCBI): domain Eukaryota; kingdom Viridiplantae; phylum Streptophyta; class Magnoliopsida; order Poales; family Poaceae; genus Poa; species Poa pratensis. The sequence continues at coordinate 29,865,889 of CAMZMU010000044.1, read as the reverse complement.
GTCCGAGGTGCAGATGCGGCACCTTTGGCAGGAGCTGAGTTGGAAGCTGGAGCAGGCAAAAAGGCAAAGAAGAACGACAAAGCTAGGTGTTTCCGGTGTGGGGTACCTGGACATCTTAGTGCCGTTTGCACGGCTATACTTTGTGATATTTGCGAGTCAGAGGAACACGAGGAGGAAGCATGTCCGCTGTATGAGGCACCAAAACCTCAGTTGATGACATACGGTCTGATAGCTGATGATTTGTTGTGGTGGGAGATGATACCCACAGAATCGTACAGGCCCAAGAATGATAATAGCAGAATGGGAATGATTTCTATCACTGGAGGGGAGCTCTCGATCCCTCAGATAGTTACTTAATTGCAGAGGTTGGTTCCTACTGATTTTCGCTGGGATGTGGTTCAGGTGGGTCATAATGTTTTCAAGACTGCTTTTCCAACTAGGGCTGAGCTCGAAAGACTCTATATCTTTGGTGAGTTTAAAGTTCCAGATTCCACTTGTATGTTGAAGGTGGAAAAGTGGGCTGGAAAGGTTGATCCCGTTTGTGGTATACCTCAAATTTGGGTGCGTATCTCAGGGGTTCCGGATCGGCACATTGGAGACTTTCTAGCTCTATGGTCTTTGGGGTATATGCTTGGCAAGACACTCAAAGTGGACATGCAGTATACGCGGCAGCATGGAGTGGTCAGAATATTAATCGGGTGTATTGACTATACAAGAATTCCCAAGAAGTGGTCTCTGTTTATTAAGGATGGCTTTTATGACCTGTTCTTTCATGTGGAGAATCCTGAGGTGGAAGTGGCTGATGATGAGATGGGTGAGAAAAATGAAGATGAAGATGGTTCGGGTGGTAATGGGACTGCGGACTCTGTACCTAAAGAAGATGATCAACACGGTGATAGTGGAGTTGAGAAGATGGATCACGATGGACAGGATAATGGAACCAACTTGGGAGGTGAACTCAGTGAGACGGGGGAGTTTAAGAATCAAACGGATTCGCTGCCCACAAGTCGCTTTTCTCCGGGAGTAGTTTTTTCACCAAGTGTTCAGAAGTCCATTGAGTGGTCCAAGAGGTGTCTTTTTGGTGAGCCTCAAGTGGATGTTACTGAGGAAGTACAGCAAGATCACCAGGTTGCAGCGAAGGAGGCTTCTGATCCTCCGATGGGCGATGGCGATATGGAGAAGGTAGTATCAGGAATGCTGGACTCTTCTGCCACGGCAGAAAATTCGAACTTCTCTGCCATGGAAGAAAATCCAGCGGTTTCGCAGTTTATGCCGGCTGCGGATGGAGCTTTGGCTGCAGTGGCAGCTTCCTCTGGTTTCTCTGTCACGGCAGAATGTGATGCAGTTTCTGTTGTTGGTCCCGTTGAACTACCTGCTGGATCTGTTCAGTCCATGGGGGACGAACATGCTGCAACCCCGACAGGGTCTGTGTCTGTTAATGATTTGAAGGAGCCACGAACTCCTGTCAGGTCTGTACATGCGGAGCTGGGTGATGGTCCAATCGGGACCTTCGGGATAGCAACCCAGTCAGGAGGACTGGGGGCTATGCCGCGTGCGACGCCAACTGAGGCCGAACTTCTTGCGTACGGAGGGATGCCTTTCATGGCCTTGACCGAGGTGCGGTCAAGCGAGCGTCTTCGGGCTAAGCCTATGGCGGATATGCACTCTATGAGCAAGGCTATGGCATTGACGCAACACAAGGAGGATGCCTTCTTTGCAGGTAATTTCAAAACTTCGAAGCTCTCAATTCTTTCTCTTTCGGATGCAGAAATTATTGCTAGAGCGGATAGACTAGGGGTTTCTCTAGGGAAAAATAATGCACAGATCCTTTCGTCGGTTAACACAATTAAGAATACTGAATATGATAGATCGGTGGTCTATTTAAAAAATACTTTAGATCAGCTTGTTGAGGGTGATGAAAAGAGCTTAGTTATGCGTCGACCGGTAAATCTTAGTGAAAATTTAGAAAATGGCGAGGATGAGGTGGATGGAGATGATCAAGCGGATTTCTCACCACCGAAACCTAAAGGTAAGAGAGGTCGCAAACGTGTGACCACAGCTAACTCTAAGGTTCGTAGAAGTGCTAGGATTCAGAAATTAAAAATTACATAATGATTGGAATGATTTGGAACAGTGACGGGCTGGGAGATACGGCTAAGCATTACACTATACATGAGATGGTCCGGGAAGAAAACCTGGATTTTGTTGCGCTACTAGAAACAGGAAGATCTAATTTTAGTACGCCTTTCCTAAACCATTTGGCGGCAGGTAGAGATTATGCGTGGTTCTGTCTTCCACCACATGGACGATCTGGAGGGATCTTAGTAGGAATTAATAATAATACGTTGTCAGTACAAAATATTGTAACTGGGGATTTTTGTGCTAAGTTACAAATGAAGTCTAAACGGGATGGCTTTATGTGGGTTCTTGTTGTTGTATACGGTGCAGCACAAGACTCGCATAAACCTGATTTCTTAGCTGAACTAGTTCGCATATGTGAAAATGAAACACTTCCTATGTTAGTAGGAGGAGATTTTAATATTATCAGACGGCAGGAAGAAAAAAATAATGACAACTTTAATGCTCGTTGGCCCTTTATTTTTAATGCTATAATTGAAAGTTTAATTTTAAAGGAACTTCAACTTTCTGGTAGACAATATACTTGGGCAAGCCGGAGAGATGAGCCAACTTATGAGAAACTGGATAGGTTCCTTGCTAGCGTGGAGTGGGAACAAAAATTCCCGTTAGTGACGGTTCATGCTCGGATTCGTACGGGGTCTGATCATACACCTTTGATCATTAACTCTGGGGAACAGGCACATCTCGGGAATAAAAATCACTTTACGTTTGAACTTTCTTGGATGCGCCAGGAGGGGTTCTACGATTTGGTTAAGAAACAATGGTTGTCAATAAACTCAGGGAAAACACCTGTTGAGAGGTGGCAGAATAAAATCCGTCATCTTAGATAATTCTTACGAGGTTGGGCTAAGAACATGAGTGGAGAATACAAAAAGAATAAAGAAAAACTGACAGCCTTAATTGATGAGTTAGATATCAAAGCTGAGTTATCACCTCTAAGCGTGGCCGAGATGGAGGCCAAAAAAGAGGCTGTGAAATTTCTTGCTAACTTAAGAAGAGATGAGGAGTCAAAATGGGCTCAACGAGCAAAAGTTAAACACATTAGAGAAGGAGGAGCTAATACGAAATATTTCCATCTAGTTGCAAACGGCAAGCATCGGAAAAAGAGAATTTTCCAATTAGAGCAAGATGAAGGAACTATTGTGGGAGAGGCTAACCTTAAAACTTTTATTTCCGAGTTCTATAAGAGATTATTTGGGGCGCCGGTCCCCAACTATTTCTCTATGGAAGAAAACCGAAATGATGACATGCCTCAAATCACTGATTCAGAAAATGATATTTTGACTTCCAACTTTACGGAGAAGGAAGTCTTCGAAGCTATCTCCCAGATGGAACATAATAAGGCTCCAGGACCAGACGGGTTCCCTGCTGAGTTCTATCAAAAATTTTGGGGGGTTATTAAAACAGATTTGATGGCCATGTTTGTACAACTACAAAGTAATGAATTGCCTCTCTTTAAACTAAATTTTGGGGTAATTACGTTACTGCCAAAAAAAGAAGATGCATGTAGAATAGAGCAATATCGGCCTATTTGTCTTCTTAATGTTAGTTTTAAAATCTTTACCAAAGTGGGAACTAATAGGGTTACATCAGTCTCCCATAAAGTGGTTAGGCCTTCCCAATCGGCCTTCATGCCGGGTAGAAATATTCTTGAAGGGGTAGTGGTGCTTCATGAAACTATCCATAAACTTCACCGGAAGAAAATGGATGGGGTCTTATTTAAAATCGATTTTGAAAAGGCCTATGACAAAGTGAAGTGGTCATTCCTGCAACAAACTTTACGAATGAAAGGCTTTTCGCACAAGTGGTGTGAATGGATTGCTAGGTTTGTGCAAGGTGGGAGTGTAGGGGTGAAAGTTAATGATGATATCGGTCATTATTTCCAAACACTCAAAGGACTCCGCCAAGGAGACCCACTATCTCCAATTCTTTTTAATCTCGTCGCAGACATGTTGGCAATTTTGATAGCCCGGGCAAAAGAGGATGGACAAGTTGGTGGTTTGATTCCTCACCTAGTCGAAGGTGGGGTATCAATCTTACAATATGCGGACGATACTATTTTATTTCTTGAACATGACTTAGCGAAGGCTGTGAACATGAAATTAATTCTATCCTTTTTTGAACAACTTTCGGGCCTGAAGATCAATTTTCACAAGAGTGAGATTTATTGTTTTGGTAAGGCAAAAGAGGTGCAAGATGAATACCGACATTTTTTTGGATGTGAAAGCGGTTCACTTCCTTTTAAATTTCTTGGGATTCCTATACATTATAGAAGACTGTTAAATAAGGAATGGAAACCAGTAGAAGATAGATTTGAAAAGAAACTAGGCGCATGGATAGGGAAGATGCTCTCATACGGAGATCGCTTAGTCCTTATAAATTCGGTTTTAACTAGTTTACCTATGTTCCTTTTGTCTTTCTTTGAGATACCCGTCGGGGTTCAGAAAAGATTGGATTTCTATCGTTCTCGTTTCTTTTGGCAAAGTGATCAGCACAAACGTAAGTATAGACTTACAAGATGGAACATTATTTGCCGACCCAAGGAGCAAGGTGGTTTGGGTATCGAAGTGTTAGAACTTAAAAATAAGAGTCTCCTTTCCAAATGGTTATTTAAAATTTTAACACAAGAAGGGGTGTGGCAAGAATTACTATGTAACAAGTACTTGAGTGGCAAGTCGTTGTCCCAAGTACAAGCAAAACCAACAGATTCACCCTTTTGGAAGGGGATTATGGGGGTTAAACAAGATTTTTTCTCCCGTGGGTCATTTACGGTGGGAAACGGTTTGCGAACCAGATTTTGGGAGGACACATGGTTAGGCGACACACCTTTGGCATCCCAATACCCGAGTCTTTACAACATTGCGCGACATAAAAACGTTTTGGTTGCTCATGTGATGACCACGGTCCCCATTAATCTACAATTTCGTCGAGCTATCATAGGTGATAAAAGAGATGCGTGGATGCATCTTGTAGCTTGGCTGTTTCACGTTACACTTTCGAATGAAAATGACCTTTTTAAATGGAGAGTGTCATCAAGCGGATGTTTCTCTGTTAAGTCAATGTATGCAGATTACATGAACGGCCACACGATATTTTTGCATAAATATTTGTGGAAATTAAGAATCCCTCTGAAGATAAAGATCTTTCTATGGTTTCTTAATAAACGTGTATTATTAACAAAAGATAACCTTGCTAAGAGAAGGTGGATAGGATGTAAGAAATGTGGTTTTTGCGATACAGAAGAGTCTGTAGAACATTTGTTTACATCATGTCATTTTGTTAAAAACATTTGGAGATTAGTTCACTTTACCTTCAACATCTCTCCTCCGACCAGTATTTCGAATATGTTTGGAAACTGGCTTAATGGTATTGACAAAGACACTAAGGCTAGGATTCGCATCGGTGTGTCAGCCTTCCTTTGGGCAGTTTGGAATTGCCGAAATGATATTGTCTTTAACAAAATACAAACTCCTCATTTTATGCAGGTTGTGCTCAGAGCTATCCACTGGATACAGTCGTGGTCGCTCCTCCTCCCCGAAGCCCAGCGGGATCTTATGGATTTCGGATGTACTCGAATGATGGCGGTCGTTCGGGCTATCTTCTGCCAGAATGGGTGGCGGCATGCTAGAAGAATAGATGGCTAGGCTGTTGTTCTTCTATTGGCTTATTTTCATTTCCACACTGTGTGATCAGTGATTTGAAACTCTGTAATACTTTATGACCTTGACGCTTTTGCATTAATATAAAAACCGGCCGTATGCATCATTTTGATGCAGAGGCTGGGGCGAGGCTCCCATTTCTAAAAAAAAAAATGTCCGTTCTAGCGTCAGAGGAGGCTCGACGGATGATGGATGGATGGTCCGCCGAGATAGAGAAGAGCAAGGTTAGCGAAACCGAGACAGACATGAGGCGTGCCTCTGAAAAGTTGATGGTAGGAGTCATTGAAGGGATGATCTTCGGTGAGAAGTCAAAGGAATCCGGCATGGTGTTTGCTGCTCTCAGGGAGCTCCAGGAGCTTGCAGTTTACGCGATTCTAGTACCCCCTGTACCCGGATACAGGTGGTTTATATACAGTACAAACGACGGTCGACCATGATTTTAGTCAATAGATTACATGAATTAAGGTTTCTTTGCTAGGTACCTCCCAACACGCCGCAACCGTCGAACATGGAAACTCGACAAGTTGGTGACGAGCAAGATCATGCAGCTCATGGAGACGCGGATCGCAACCAATGACTACGGAAAAGACCTGCTTGGGCTAATGATGCAGGCCTGCAGGTCGGGCCCCAACACGTTGAGCAACGAGGAAATCGTCGGGGAGTGCAAGACTTTCTTCTCCGCCGGGACAGACACCACCGCAACCCTGCTTAGCTGGGCGATGTTTCTGCTCAGCAGCTACCCACAATGGCAGGAGAAGGTCAGGGAGGAGATCCTCCGCGAATCACAGGAAGATGAAAGCGAGGTTCCGAGTATCAACACCCTCGGGAAATTCAAGCTGGTACGTACCCATGTGATTGTAAAGCATTAACTATTCTACCATTTTTCTTACCATCTCCATTTGTATGTATATGCATGTACCATGTTGTAGCTTAACATGTTGCTCCTGGAGACACTGAGGCTATATAACCCTGTACGGCTGTACCGTTACTGGCAAGAAGGGCCACCTGTGATACCAATCTGCAAAACATCAAGGTGTCAAAGTACGTGGGCGGAAACGATACCTCTCCGAGGCTCGTGGTTCGTGTTTATATATTGCAAGAATAGCCCTTGCGTGGCTTACAAGGGTGCGTATCCAGGTCGGTGTACTACACCGTACCTGACACGTATTGGACAAATTACATGCAATTACAAACTCTAACAGCCCCCCTTAATCTAAACTTTACAAAGATTTAGATTACGCCTAAACTCAGTAAGATTCTTAACAGGAAGAGCCTTTGTAAAACCATCAGCAACTTGATCTTTGCTTGAGATAAATTTGATATCCAACCTCTTTGCAGCCACACGTTCACGAACAAAGTGAAAATCAATCTCAATATGTTTTGTGCGAGCATGAAAAACTGGATTTGCAGATAAATATGTTGCACCAATATTATCACACCATAAGCAAGGTTTTTCCTTTAACTGAACTCCAAGCTCACCAAGAAGTGCTTCAACCCATATCACTTCAGCTGTAGCATTGGCTAAGGCTTTATATTCTGCTTCTGTACTCGAGCGTGACACAGTAGCTTGTTTTCTGGCACACCAAGAGACCAAATTCGGTCCTATAAATATTGCAAAACCTCCAGTAGATCGTCTGTCATCAGGACAGCCAGCCCAGTCTGCATCTGAAAAGGCACTCAAGAGCGTGGATGTAGAAGGCTGAAAAGTAATTCCAACCTTAACCGTGTCCATGACATATCTCAAAATTCTTTTAACAGCTGTCCAATGTACAGTAGTTGGTGCATGAAGGAACTGGCAAACCTTATTGACCGAAAAAGAAATATCCGGCCTTGTGAGTGTGAGATATTGCAATGCACCAACAATGCTGCGGTACCTTGTACTGTCTTCGGAACTGAGTGGTACTCCTTCAACCAAAGATAGTGGTTCGGAAGGAGACAGCGGTGTAGGTGCGCCTTTGCATTTATCCATACTAACTTTTTCAAGTAACTCTGTAGCATATTTCTCTTGTGTCAAAATCAAACCACTGTTCATTTTCTTTACCTCAATACCAAGGAAGAAGTGCAAGTCACCAAGATCCTTGATAGCAAAACTTTCATTAAGATCTCGAAGCAAGGCAGAAATAGCATCATCCGAGGAACTTGTCACAATAATGTCATCCACATAAATCAGCATATATATAATAATACCTGACTTCTGATAGAGAAATAGAGATGTGTCTGCCTTGGACGGTGTGAATCCCAAATCCTGTAACTTGGAGCTAAGCCGAGAGTACCATGCTCTAGGAGCTTGCTTCAAACCATATAAAGCCTTATCAAGTTTACAAACATAATGAGGAGCATTAGAATCTTCAAAACCAGGTGGTTGTTTCATGTAAACCTCTTCTTCCAACACACCATGCAAAAAGGCATTCTTAACATCTAGTTGTCTCAAATTCCAGCCACGAGAAACAGAGATGGCTAGAACAGTTCTAATAGTGGCTGCTTTAACAACAGGACTGAAAGTATCTTCATAATCAATCCCATACCTTTGTTTGAAACCTTTTGCAACAAGACGAGCTTTGTATCTATCAATTGTACCATCAGCACGTTTCTTGACACGATACACCCATTTGCAGTCGATGAGATTTTTATTTGAACTTGGGGGTACCAAGTGCCATGTTTTATTTTTCAGCAAGGCATCATATTCTTCCCCCATTGCATTGCGCCACTTGGGATCCTCAAGAGCTTCAGTGAGAGAGCGTGGTTCATCTGTGGAAGCAAGCATACCAAAGCGAACAACACCTTTTTTCACAGTATAAGGAGCAGTACCATCTTTAAATTGTTTTGGTTGTCGAATACCTTGTGAAAGACGAGTGCGAATTCCAGCCACAGGAGTAGCAGTAGCAGGAGGTGGCACAGAGGATCCGGTCCGGAGACCCAGCATCAGTATCAGATTCGGCGTCAGAACCAGCAGCGCTGGAGCTGCCTGCACGTGCATGCGCTGTCGGGGTAGAGGACGACATGGGTGACGTGGCAGCCTGGAGTGACCAGCCCCGCTGCTTGGTGTAGGTGCCCCTTCAGGCGGTGTCGAAGGGGATGATGGCGATGGGCATGGGCGACGTGGCAGCCACGGACTGGCAGGCATCGCTATCATCACGTCCGCGCGCGGACGAGATTTCTTCTTCCGCGTCAGAAGACGCGTCTGCAGTCCTGTCGGCATCTTCCGCGTCAGAAGACGCGTCTGTGGTGCTGTCCGCAGGCATATCTGCCCGGGATCAGCACTGGGCGCCTGATCCGAGAGATTCTCATCGGATTGGGCAGCAGTTTTGTTGTTTTCTGGATCATCTTGTTCAGCATGGTTTTGCTCCGTTTCTCCACCGTTTTGACTGAAATTTTCGCTGCTGTGTACATCTGCAGAAGCAGCATCATCTAGGCCATCATGTGACACAGTGTCCTGTTCATGATTAGTGACAACAGGAACAAAAGGTATAGGCATATGATCATCATGTGCATCCCCATTAGTAGATATAGGTGTATCATGAGGTAACAAAAGGATGTCGTTTTTAAGACGACGACCAGCATTAGGATGTAGGGCAGCAAAAGGGAACACATTCTCATCAAAAACTACATCACGAGAGACATAGACCCGTCCAGTTTTAATATCCAAACATTTGACTCCTTTATGACGAGGACTATAACCAAGAAAGACACATTGTGTGGAGCGATAAGCCAATTTTCTTTTGTTGTAGGGTCGGAGATTGGGCCAACAAGCACACCCAAAAATACGAAGAGACTCATAGTTGGGTTTAGTTTGGAGAAGACGCTCTACAGGAGTATCAAAATCAATGACTTTGCTAGGAAGTAGATTGATGAGAAACGTGGCTGTAAGAAAGGCTTCATCCCAGAATTTCAAAGGCATGGATGCATGTGCAAGTAAGGCAAGACCAACCTCAACAATATGACGGTGTTTGCGTTCAGCAGAACCGTTCTGTTGGTGAGCATGAGGACATGAGACATGATGGGTGATACCAATTTTCTGGAAGAAACTGTGGAGTTTTTCATACTCACCACCCCAATCAGTTTGCATGGTAATTATTTTCTTATTGAATTTTCGCTCAACCAATGCTTGAAAGTTTAAAAAGACCTGGTAAACTTCAGAACGATTCTTAAGCAAATATATCCAAGTGAATTTACTAAAATCATCGATAAAGCTTACATAATATAAGTGTTTGCCAACAGAGGCAGGTGCAGGACCCCATACATCAGAGAAAACTTGTTCCAAAGGAACAGTGGAAACACTGGTAGATACAGGATATGGCAACTGATGACTCTTTGCTAATTGACATGAATCACAAACATATGGATTTATTTCAGGAGTATGCGAAATTTGATGTTTCCTAAGAATTTGCTGCACCACAAACGAAGAAGGATGTCCTAAGCGGCGATGCCATGTAGAAGACGAAGGCTTTATTGTAACGAAAGCTTGCTTGGAAGACCCGGTAGACAAAGGTACTAGCGGGTAGAGACCACCATGACACGGACCTTTAAACAGAGTTCTTCGCGTGGCCTGATCCTTAATCAAAAAGAAGTATGGGTGAAACTCAAGAAACACATCATTATCTAATGTAAGCTTATGAACAGATATAAGGTTTTTAGATGCACTTGGAACATGAAGGATATTATTTAGATGTAGACTACTATGGGGAGTATGCAGCATTGAATAACCAATATGACTTATGGACATACCCTTGCCATGGCCGTGTGCACGTGATCACGGCCTTTGTACTTGTCGTAGGTTGTCAGCTTGTGTAGTTCACTTGTGATGTGGTCCGTAGCACCACTGTCAGGGTACCAATTTGTGTCAACTCCATAGGAGGCAACATTAGCACCTTTGTCTTCCCGACGAACATCATCATCAGAGTCAGACCGTGAGTCATCCTTGAGGCGCCACCAACAATCAGAGGCGGAATGACCATGGATCTTACATATCTGGCAGGTAACATTGACGTAGGGTGTGGGGGCACGGCCGTGACCACGACGACGATCATCACGACGACCACCATCCTTGCCTCGGCGATCATCATCGCGACGCCTGTCCTCCCAGCGACGCCTGTCTTCCCAGCGACGCCTGTCCTCCCATCGTCCAGCATCATCTTGCTGTACCCCGTCACGCCGAACCTGTCGGCGGTCAGAGTCATACCCGTGATCACCGCGTCCACGATCACCACGGTCACCGCGATCTCCAGCAGCAGCAGAGCGGGCACGGTCAACCCGCTGGTAGTCACCGCGATCACCGCGATCTCCAGCAGCAGCAGAGCGGGCACGGTCATCCCGCTGGCGACGAGCAGCATTAGCTGACGACACGAACGCAGCATCCTGACCTGTTTGTGCAAGCATATTCTGGCGCATGTCGTAGGCACACACCTGTGCATATAGATCATCAAGGTGATCGAACTGTTGTTGTTCACAGCAGAGACCACCGAATCATAGCTGCCGTCAAGACCATTAGTAATATAGCCAATCATCTCATCTTCATCGACAGGCTTGCCCACGGCTGCAAGCTCGGAGGCAAAGCCCTTCATCTTCGCGAAGTATTCCGACGCAGTCATGTCAGTTTTCTTCGTGCCTTGAAGCTCTCCACGGAGCTGGTTGATTCGTGCCCTAGAGCCTGCACTGAACATATTCGTGATAATAGCCCAAACACCGGCCGCGGTATCAACACCAACGACATGGGCCAAGATTTCCGGTGACAACGAGTTGATGAGCCAAGTCAGCACCGTTGCATCTCGCTGAACCCAAGCAGCATAGTCTGGGTTTGAGATCATGATCTTTTTCTTTTCTTCATCTTCTACCTCCAGAAGTCTTGCCGGTGCCTTCTCGGTCCCATCCAGGAGATCTTGGACCTGAGCAGCACGCAGGGTAGGAGAGACCAGGGTTTTCCAGAACAAGTAGTTCCCCCGAGTCAGCTTTTGAGAAGGAGGATTTCCCAGGGACGCGGACAACGGTGTCGCAGAAGAGGTGAACGCCATTGACTTGTCGAGGAAGGTGCTTCCGATCAGAGATCGTGATAGGGTTTGTTTGGTTTTCCGATCTGAGAGATCGTGGGAAGGTTTCTGGTTTTCCGATCAGAGATCGTGATAGGTTTTGTGTGGTTTTCCGATCTGAGAGATCGTGGGAAGGTTTCTGGTTTTCCGATCAAGAAGACCGTGGGAGGCTGTGGTTTTCCGATCAAGGCGATCGTGGTTGTGGCGGCGGCGGCGGCTGTGACAGCAGCGGCGGCGGCTAGGTCTCGAGGATCGTGTGCTCTGATACCATGTCAAAGTACGTGGGCGGAAACGATACCTCTCCGAGGCTCGTGGTTCGTGTTTATATATTGCAAGAATAGCCCTTGCGTGGCTTACAAGGGTGCGTATCCAGGTCGGTGTACTACACCGTACCTGACACGTATTGGACAAATTACATGCAATTACAAACTCTAACACAAGGTGCCGAAAGGAGCGATGATATTACTCCCAATCGCGATGTTGCATAGGGACAAGGAGGTTTGGGGGCCTGACTCCAACGACTTCAACCCCATGCGGTTTGAGAATGGCGTCTCGAGGGCTGCCAAATATGCAAACTCACTGCTAGCCTTCTCGTATGGTCCAAGGGTCTGCAGCGGGCAGAACTTTGCCTTGATCGAGGTTCAGATGGTGATTTTTAGATAAAGAGTGTATATTAATATCGCGGAGATACAAATTACACCCAGCCTCTGCAACAACGCAATAACCAAAGTTACTACGGATGCACACAGCCGAAAGATAATAAGAAGAAGAAATAAAAAGAAAATTCCCGCTACAGAGTTACAATCATTCAAGCAGCTGCACAACCACCACCAAAACAACACCTGATGCCCAATTCTTCAAAAGCAACGCCTTCAAGAAGAACAGTGTCAGGCCCAACCAATTAAGGCCAGACCTTGGGTTTTCACCCTGAAGATAGTCCTCGCACTCAAAACAATGTCTTCAGCAAGACCACTGTCAGGCACAACCAATTAAGGCCAGACCTTGGATTTTCACCCTGAAAGGTAGGACTTTGTACTTCACGTATGTTGTCGCCCCCACTTACATGCCGCTGCTCCAAGTCATGAAACACCAAGCCAATTCCTCATCGCGAGAAAGATTCGAACCACCATTGCTAGCCTCAGATCTCGACTGACATGACCTTCTCCGCCAGCACCATGGAACGAGAACATGTCCCATGATATTAACAGCCAGCAGAGCTTCGAAGCGCTCCCTCTAAAACCAAACGGCCAGAGTAAAACATGGTGCGCACGACCGAATCCCACCCGATCCAGCAATCTCCAGGCATGAATCGCCCAGTGGAGTTCGCCGGAGGAGCCTTCCGGAACTCGTCACTTCAGCCAAATCAACGAGAGCACGCATCCAGTAGATCATCGTCTTCGCGCGGGAGAAACCCTAGGACCGCCGCCATTATTTCAGCAAAACCAGCTAGCCCCCACGCCGCCGGTCGCCATCCAGCGGAACGGCAACAGAGAAGAGGGCAGCACCGTGCCCGGTTGGGTCAATTGGTCCAAATCAGAGTCTTCGAGAGACCCAGATCGATGCCCAGATTGGAACCCAAACACCCCGACGGGACCGGAACGGCCGCCGGCGGCGCGCCGCCGACTCCTCACCGCCATCCTGCTGGACCTCAGGCCCCGGCCGGCCGGCCGGCCGCGCCGCCCTTGCCCTCCGCCTGCGCCCCACCTCCTCCCATGAAGCGCTGCCGAGAGCACACCCTGCCCGCCGTCGCTTGGACTGGACGGGCGCCGCCGCCGCCGCAGTCGCCGGCAGCAGCGACGGCCGGAGATCTTCGGTTGGTTGTGGCTAGGGTTTGGTGGATTGGGGTCCTCGCGAGCCGCCCGGGAGAGGAGCCCTTTACCTAAATTTTGGGGGAGAATTTCACTTCCCCGGCCTCTGCACCAACTAGGGATGCACACAGCCTTTTTAAGCATGAGTATCAGGATTTTTATCTTGGTTAATAACCAAGCCTGATCCTCAGGATAGATTGCATGAGTACCAGGAAGGCCTGGTCCTCAAGTATAAATAGGAACCTAAATTCGCGTCCCTGGGGACTTGAACCTGGGTGTTGGGTTTGTACATCCACTCCCCCAACCAGTTGAGCTAAGCTCCACTCCCTGGGGACTTGAACCTGGGTGTTGGGTGTTTCAGATGGTGATGGCCATGATCCTCAAGAGGTTTTCCTTCACACTCTCCCCGAAGTACGTTCACAAGCCAGCAAACTTTCTCACTCTCACACCAAGGCATGGGCTCCCCCTCATCGTGAGGAATCTGCAGCCGGATGAGCAAAAGAGTTCAAGCGGAATTGTCGCTTAAACGTTGTTGTCTAAGGCGGTCTGTATAATATATACCGTGTCTTGCCCATGTTATTACACCTGTTTATGAGCATAATTCACGACATGTGTGAGATGTGTGCATGTACACATATTCATGCAATCGTGATTTATTATTAATATATTATGAATATACGGACGTACAATAGCTAAACGACAATACTTTTTTTTTTTACGGAAAGAGCAGTTCAGACTGCTGTTTCATTTATAGTAGGAGTAATAAAATGTGTACAAAGGAGATGTACAAAAGAGGAAAAAAAAAGAAAAAAAAAGGCTATTTCAGCCTAAAACCGTAGTACAACAGAAGGCTCCTAATCCGGCTCTCTGGGTCTTTGTAGCAAGGCAGCAGCTCTCGGCCTGCCTGCTAACCTCCATTGGCTCGCCTCCTGTAGGATGTCAATCTTGAGCTCATTCAGGTTCTTCGCGTGCCTGTTAAAAATCCGAGCGTTTGTTTCTTTCCAAGTCGACCACCACACCAGCTGAACCACAGCAGTCCATTCCTTCCGCCTTAGCTTCTCCGTAAAATTTCTTGTCTGTGTCAGCCACTCCAAAAGGGTCTGCCCCTGCTGCGGCATGAAGCATGGAGGCCTGTTTGCAACCGGCAACAGCTGTGCCCAAAGCTGTGTGATGAAAGGGCAGTGTGCCAAGAGGTGGTCAGCCGTCTCAGGTGTGCTAGGGCAGAAGACGCAGCTATCTTCATGTGGCCAACCTTTCTTAGCCAGGACATCCGCGGTGTTGCATCGCCCTTTTATCGCCAGCCAGGCAAACATACGGCAGCGTAGGGGCGCATCAGACGCCCAAATAACCTCTCTGAGGTTTGTTTTCAGTGCCCCTTGGAACTGCATCAGGTACGCCGAGCTGGCCGTATAGACGCCGCTTGAATTCCACCGCCAGGTTACAGTGTCTTTAGTTTCGGACTGCAGATGAATGTGTTGTAGACTGTCCCAAAGTTGCACTGCTTGGATGAGCTCCGCCGGTTCAAGTTCATGTCGGAAGTGACGAGTCCATCTGCTAGCAGTTAAAGCTTGCGCCACAGTGATATTGCGTCGGGTGCAGGCTTGAAAGAGCAATGGCGCCGTGTTCTTCAGGCACTCTCCGTGCAGCCAAGGGTCAGTCCAGAACTTAATTGTTTCACCGTTGCCCAAGTTGAAGTTCACAGAGGCATTGAAAATGTCTCGCACGCGGTTGTCAATCGGCAGCGGCAGCCCTTGCCATGGTTTGTGTTCGTCACTCCACGATTGCCATAGCCATCTGACCCGAAGAGCCAGCCCTCTAGCCTATAGGTCTGGTAACCCTAGGCCTCCCAGCTTCAATGGCCTACACACGGCTTTCCAATTGACAAGATTTCTACAAGATTTCTACCGATGCTAGTTATCATAAAAGATGTGAAGGCTAAGGCTTAATATGCCTTATCTACTTAAAGCTTTCTTTTTGCGTAGATCATATACTTCGATCATAACCAGTCTTGATGACTTGATGTACAAAATAAACACACTATGCCACATAAAGATTTAATTCATCACAGCATCATGTAAGACCTGAATGTTCATTTTCGGAAGATAAACAAAAGAGATTTGATATAGCTACTCCCTCCGTTTTTTAATATAAGATGTTTAAACATCTTATATTAAAAAACGGAGGGAGTAGCTAGGAGACGTTAGCCAGGCGACACGCTTGGCACCTGCGTCAGCTAATTTTTTTTGTTGCTACACTCATTTTAGTTTTGTCACAAAACGTAGCTTGTCATGCTATTTTGATGTACAAACCCCACAGAGAATTATTGAAGGGAAATAAAAGGCACACAGAGTCTGTTGAGATCTTGGCAGTAAGATCTTCCATTCTACAACAGAAGTTGAAAAAGAACAAAACTAGCTAATTGGGCGTACATTGCCACGGAAAGCTTAAACATCAAATAATTTTCATTTGTAACTGCACTCAGTTGGTGTTAAATCTGTACCCCTTTCTCGCAAACAAAAATTCAGTATCTCTCTCGTTTCAGCAAATTAGACGACACAAGTATAACCAACCTAAAAACTAGAATACACAACTATAACTAACCTAAAAACAAACGCGTTTATCCTACTTATCCTCACACGCATCTTTCTCCCCTTACGTAGAACTATACAGTTTGTACCAACTACGAAAAACAAACACTCATGTTCTTTCCGAAATGGGGAGTCCCCCGGCCTCTACATCAAACTGATGCACACAACTTTTTTTTTCATTTTATTGGGAAGTCCAAAGTGATAATAAGTATGTTACAATTCACATATCACTCAAAGTGAATATATACCAAAATCAGCCACATGAGATTGGAGCTCTAAACATCTAATATGTTCACGTGTAGCCAACTCTGATAGAAGATAGCCCGAACGACCGCCGTCAATTGAGCACATCCGGTATCCATAAGGTGTCGTTGATCCATAGGGAGAAGGAAAGAACAAATGCGGATCCAATACATCGCCTGCATTCAGTGAACAACTTCCATGTTGTTAAACACCAAGTCATTTCGACTGTTCCAAATTGCACAAAGAAAGGCCGATACTTCTAGTCGTGTTTAACTCAACAATTAGTTGTACTATCCCATTTTCAAAAAAACTTATAAATTTAATTATAAGTCTATGTTATTTCAGTTTGACCCTATTTTTAGACAAAAATATAACTATCTGTAATACCAAATAAATATCAATAGATATAACACCAATGTATTTTCATAGTCTAATGACCAAATTTTTTTTTTCAAGAGTATGCAATTGCGTACCTTTTATTTATAGAAGGGAGCAGTTTGGAAGACATGACAGTCATGTTGCACACAACGCTTGTCATACACACCCCACCACACACACCTACACCTAGTGTACTACTCTCTCGATGAGTTACTCCCTCCCAAACTTGCTAGCCTCCATTTCTCCCAATCAGTAAGGACTTGGTTATTCAAACCTTTCAATGTGCGCTTAGATTATTAAAGGCTTGAGCATAGCGATGTTCGATAGTCTCCAACATATCAAGATCGTCAGGGTGTCGAAACCCCTCTTGTCTCTTCTACTCAACCTATTCCTCACACTGAACCGCCAGGTCTGAAGCAAATCAGTCACCCTTCGAATATGCACCACCAAATTGTAAATATTGATATTTTCTTGTATTTTTTTGGCTAAACATATAATGTTTTGACCTTTGACCAAATTTATAGGCCTTGTTTTATAACATGGAGGTAGTAAAAATATGCCATTGTAGTCCTCCTGTCCCCAAGCCTGTACTGGTCATCACACATTTCTCTTGGGGGTTATTTTCTTGTGGATGCATCACATAACAATCCTCGTGGCGCTCTCTTAAATTTTCTCATAAGTATATTGTTATGCTTACCAAATGCATCATTTCATTTACGCATCACACACAACACAAACAACAATATCTCATATATGTGCCTTGGGACAGAATAATTACTACGAGGTAGGCCCAGCAAGACCAAAAAGGGCTAAATCAAATATGTAGTCCAACAAGCTTAGGAGGCCCATAAAGAAGTAAGGCTATCTCATTTGGTTAGGGAAGTGGATCTACAATCTAGCCACACAGGTTCAAATCCTTACGAACGGGGATTTGAGTTCTTATTATTTTTTATGTTGTAAGGTCTTCCCCGACCGCATTCCTTTACATAAATACAACTCATTCTTGTACAAGACAAGTTCATACACAAAACAATCTGGTTCCAAGATTTTCATGGATACCTCTTTCACCTGAATCATTAGTCGTATGGCTAGTCAAACGAACAACGCTCGACACTTGGCTCCCACCATGGGGTGAGTTCCTGTTGGAGCCATATTCTTGGCGGAAGCCGTGGCTGCCAACGACGTCTGCTTCATCCTAGGCTAGCTTGTGCGAGTCAAGCCGCACGATGACCGCAGGACCAGGTTCATCTTTGCTCGGGTCAGATGGTCTGCTTCGTGGCCATTCCGGACACTCCCGAGATTGCGAGATTATCGACATACTGGAACAATTGCGAGATTACCCGACATACTGGAACAATTCCGAGATTATCCGAAACAACTTCGGAACTCTTCTCCCACTTTATCTATGTCACAAACATGTTCTTAGAAGTCGCTAAACCGTCAGTCCCTCATGTGATGAACATTTTTTATCTAAAACAATTCCCAATGTGTTGTAAAGTTGGGGGCCCTTTGATACACATGGATTGCAAAAATATGTTAATAGGAATAATATATGTTGAATCGTACCACATAAAAATGTGTAATAGAGATGATTGCCCCACAGGGAAAGCAAACAAAATTGAGTATTAGATACTTATTTTGTTGCGGCAACAAAGGAATTTACACAGGAACATGTAACATACATTGTTTGGCCCTCACGAAGAAAGAAAAACAAAATACACATGAACGGGGTGATTTTTATAGTGAAATAAGTATATAATTATCTGTTGCGCCATACACACAATTACATTACGCATAACAATTACGTACTCAAAAAGATGTCAATAATCGGGACATGCGGGGATTACATCCGTTCAATCGTTTGTCTGGCAAACAACGGGTACTATTTTTTTTTTTTTTTTTTTTTTTTTTTTTTTTTTGCGAAACACAGTACAACGCAAGCGCTCATATACACGCGCACACACTCACCCCTATGAACGCACGCACGCACACCCTACCCCTATGAGCACCTCCGAGAGACTGAGCCGGCGGGTCGAGTCTTGAGATTGACGAAGTCACCACGGGCGCCTCGCTATCGACGGGAACGTCGCCTCCCACTGAAGAATATTCCGCCTTAAATGAGAAACACCAGCGTCAAACCTGGGGTTTGAACTCTGGTGGGCTGGGGGTACAACCACCCACCTAACCATCTTGCCACAGGCAAGTTCTCCAAACAACGGGTACTAGCTAGTGTTAGACTTTGTATAGCTTCTGTATTTGTACCGTATTGTACATGTGTACACCATATAAATATATGAGATAGGCCACCCCTTTGAGGGTTGAGCGGTTCCCCAAACCCTAAAGCCACCACGTCCTCCACTGGCAGCTCTTCATCATCTGCACTGCCCAACGATCCGTCAGCATGGCGCCCTCCTCATGACCCCTGGACTGGTCTCGTTCAAGCTTGGCCGATGCCATGGACGGCCCCTTCCCCGTACGGAGCACCACCTGCTTACTCCGGCTCATGGAACCCTGGCCTTCGTCCAGCGACAGGCTCGCCTGGCCTTCTCGGAGTACGTCCACCCCAACATGCTTACCATGCCATCGCTCCATCGACATACGGCGCACCGTCTCCAGCACCCGTCTACCCGGCTGGCTATGTGGCTCCACCGGCACTACCGTACCTCCATGCGACACCAGCTCCAGCAGCTTCTCCGACCACGTACACCGCTTCCGCACCAGCCTGGGATCAGGCCGCCTTCATAGCTGCCATGAACAACTTTACACTCGATAACCAAGGTACGGATTGGATTTTCGACTCTGGTGCTTCCTCTCACATGTCTTCAAATATGAATATGCTGTCATCTTGTTCTCCTTCTCAGTTTTCCTCTATAATTGTTGGTATCAGCCTAATCGATCCAATCTCCTCCTGTACGTCTTCCGCCGCCAGCACTTCCTTCACCATGGCCGGTGCTTCCTCCGCTGCTGCACCCGCCTCCAGCTCTGCCGGAGTTATCCCGGCCTCCCTAGCTGCTCTCCTCGCCCAGCTGGCCGCCGCCATGCCACGGCCCGTCGGCACCCTCAGCGTGGGCTCGCTGTTTTCCTATGCAACTCCGTCGACCGCGTTCCCGTCCGCGTTCCCGTCCGTGATGGGCAGCGCCATCGCAACTCTTCCCGGCTCCGCCACGACGGCCCTCGTCGCCGCGTCCTCGCCTTCTCCTGCCGTCCAGAGCACGGTTCCCGCTGCCCACGTCATGGAGGCTGCTGCCCACGCGCAGCTAC
Source organism: Poa pratensis (assembly GCA_947311845.1). Classification (NCBI taxonomy): domain Eukaryota; kingdom Viridiplantae; phylum Streptophyta; class Magnoliopsida; order Poales; family Poaceae; genus Poa; species Poa pratensis. The sequence goes on along the minus strand of CAMZMU010000044.1, from coordinate 29,845,790 downwards.
AGGCGCCCCTGTGCTCGCCATACGCCGCTCCGCCGGCCACTGCCGTTGCCACTATGGCCGCTCCTACCGACGTCGTTCTGTTGCCGCCCTCTGCAGCGCTCTCGGCCCCGGTGCACCTCGCCCACCTCTTCAAAGTGACCCTGACGACTGAGAATTACCTATTCTGGCGCGCGCAGGTCCTGCCCTTGCTCCGCAACCATTACCTGGTGGGCTATGTCGACGGCACGCTCCCGTGTCCTCCGGTGGTCGTCGAAACCGTGCATGGTCCTGTCATCAACCCGGCGCATCGTCTTTGGGTGCAGCAAGACCAAGCCATCCTCTTGGCGATCCAGGGCTCCCTCGGCGAAGGTGTGGCGGGCATGGTCCTCTTCTCCACCACCTCGGCTGATGCGTGGGGCACCCTGGAGAACAGCTTCGCCTCTCAGTCCTTGGCTCGGTCCATGGCGGTCCGTCGTCAGCTCGGTGAGGTCAAGAAGCTCAACTCCTCGGTCACGGAGTACTACAACAAGGTCAAGACCCTTGCGGACACGCTCGCCTCCATTGGGCAGCCTCTCCGCGACGACGAGTTCACGTCGTATCTTCTCGGTGGCCTCGACGGCGAATATGACTCGCTCTTTGAGGTGGTCACTGATCGTGAGAAAGCTATGCTGCCTCGCGACCTCTACTCGCGTCTCCTCAGCACGGAGCAACGCGTGGAAGCTCGCCGCGCCGCGGAGGTCTACTCCGACACTTCCTCCGCCAACGCGGCATACCGCGGTGGACAGCGCTCCACTCCATCGCCATCGCCTACGGGGGGTGGCAAACCCATCCTCTCCACGCCTCCATCCGGCCATGGCAAGACGGCTCCATCCGCACCACCGTCTGGCACCTCAAGTGGTGGTCGCCCTCGGCCGACCTGTCAGCTTTGTGGCCGTGAGGGCCATCTCGCCTCGCGCTGCCACAAACGCTTCCAACGGAGTTTCCTGGGTATTGGCAATGATGGGCGCAACAATGAGCGCCAAGCGGCCATGGCAGATAAAGGACAAGGACACACTCAGTCCTATCCTGTTGATCCAAGCTGGTACATGGACACCGGCGCCACCGACCATCTGACGAGTGAGCTCAACAAGCTCCACACGAGGGAGTCCTACCAGGGCCATGATAAGGTTCACACCGCCAATGGGTCAGGTATGCACATCTCTCATATTGGTCAATCCTCTCTCAACACTAGTCATGCCACTAGGAAACTTCATCTTTGTGATGTCCTTCATGTTCCCTCTGTCACACATAACTTATTATCTGTTCCTAAGCTTACACGTGATAATAACGTTTTTGTTGAATTTCACCCTTTTGATCTCTTTGTTAAGGACCGGGTCACGCGGGACGTCCTACTTAGCGGTCAATGCGCCCATGGTTTATATCGCTTGGATGTACCAGTCGCCTCTCGAGTCTTCACTGGAGTTCGTGTTTCATCGTCACAATGGCACTCTCGCCTTGGTCATCCCGCCACCCCGATAGTTCGCCATGTTCTTCATCGTCATGAGCTTCCGATTGAGTCTAGTAATAAGGAGATAGCAGTGTGTGATGCGTTTCAACAAGGCAAAAGTCATCAACTTCCTTTTTCTTTGTCTACGAGAGAAATTAAAAACCCGTTAGAATTTGTGTATTCGGATGTGTGGGGCCCTGCCCAAACTTCTGTTAGTGGTCACAACTATTATGTCAGTTTCATTGATGCTTATAGTCGATTTACTTGGTTGTATCTCCTTAAGCGCAAATCTGATGTGTTCAATATTTTTATCCAATTTCAAACGCATGTTGAACGTCTTCTCAAGCATAAAATTATTCATGTCCAGACTGATTGGGGGGGCGAATATCGCAACCTTAACACATTCTTTAATAAGCTTGGGATTGCTCATCGTTTATCATGCCCACATACACATCAGCAGAATGGTGTTGTCGAACGCAAGCATCGTCATATCGTTGAAACTGGTCTAACTCTGGTAGCACATGCGTCCGTTCCGTTTCGGTTTTGGAGTGATGCCTTTGCCACTGCATGTTTTCTCATTAATAGACTTCCTACACGCGTTCTTAATATGAAGACTCCCGTTGAGGTTCTCTTGCATGAACAACCCGACTATACCTTTTTCAAGGTGTTTGGGTGTGCGTGTTGGCCGCACCTTCGTCCGTATAATAATCGCAAGCTTGAGTTCCGTTCAAAAAAGTGTATTTTTCTTGGCTATAGCTCACTTCATAAAGGATACAAATGCCTTCACGTTCCCACTAATCGTGTGTACATCTCTCGTGATGTTGTATTTGATGAGACCGTTTTTCCCTTTGCCAATCTTCCAACATCCACCACCGTGTCACCCTCTTTGCATTCATCCTCTTTATCTCCTGACCAATTTGAAGATGTTGCATATTCGCCTGTTCTTTTGCCTAATCATGGTGCAGGTGTTGGTCGTGGTGCTCAGCTTCAACTTCTTGAAAATATGCCTACTGCATCTCCTGGTGCAGCCGCTTCTCACGTTGATCACAATGAGCAGCAGGACGTGCATGTGCATGCTTCGGTTCCCGAGAACGTGCATGTGCCTTTGGTTCTGGAGGAATCGCCCGGCGCTGCCTCTCCTGGAACGGCCTCTCCTGGCGCTGGCGCTGGTACTCCCAGCTCGCCGCGCGCGTCTCCTCATGGGCCGGACTACTCTGGCGCAGGCGCCGGTACTCCCGACTCGCCGCGCGAGCTCTTTCATGGGTCGTCTTCGCCATGTCCATCTGGCTCCCTGCTGGGACTTCGTCGCCGGCTGCTTCCTCTGGTTCTCCTGCTGGGCCATCACCAGCAGTGGACGCGCCAGCGCCACCATCCCCAGCACATGTTCCTCTCGCTCCCGTTGCGCGTCGCCCGCATACGAGGAGTCAGAGCGGAATTTTTCGGCCTCTAGACCGCAAGGACGGTACTGTTGCTTGGTATGCCGCCTGCATGGCTCATGCAGTTGCTGATCCGACCTCCGAGCCACGTAATTATCAAGCTGCCATGAGCATACCACACTGGAGAGCTGCTATGGAGCAAGAATTTCACGCTCTTCTCCACAATGAGACGTGGAAACTGGTTCCTTCTCCGCCTCGGGTCAATGTTTTGATTGCAAATGGGTGTTCAAAGTGAAGAAGCATGCTGATGGGACCATTGAGCGTTATAAAGCGCGCTTAGTGGCCAAAGGATTTAAGCAACGTCATGGCATTGATTATGAGGACACGTTCAGTCCTGTGGTCAAACCGACAACCATTCGGCTCCTTCTTTCATTGGCAGTTACTCGAGGATGGTCTATTCGTCAGCTTGATGTTCAGAATGCCTTCCTCCATGGCATCTTGGAAGAGGAGGTATATATGCGCCAGCCCCCAGGTTTTGTGGACCCTGATCGTCCTCATCATCTATGTCGCCTCACCAAGGCATTGTATGGCCTCAAGCAGGCTCCTCGTGCACGGCATGCCCGTCTTGCCACAGCTCTTCGTGCTCATGGTTTTGTGCCCTCGACTGCTGATACGTCCTTGTTTCTCCTTCAGCGGCCTCATGTCACTATGTATCTTCTGGTCTATGTGGACGACATCATTCTTGTCAGTTCATCGACGCCAGCTGCTGATGCTGATTGGGCTGGCAGTCCAGATGATAGGCGATCCACGGGGGGATATGCAGTGTTCTTTGGTCCTAATTTAATCGCCTGGAGTGCTCGGAAGCAAGCTACGGTTTCTCGCAGCAGCACTGAGGCAGAGTACAAGGCTGTTGCTAATGCCACTGCAGAGCTTATTTGGGTACAGTCTTTACTTCAGGAGTTGGGAATTTCCCAGGATCAGCCTCTAGTTCTTTGGTGTGACAACATCGGTGCTACATACCTTTCTTCGAACCCGGTATTCCACGCACGAACGAAACACATCGAAGTTGATTATCATTTTGTGAGGGAACGTGTTGCACAGAAGCTACTACATATCAAGTTCATCTCCTCTAAAGATCAACTTGCAGACATCTTCACCAAGCCACTACCTTTGCCCATGTTTGAGGTCTGTCGGCGCAATCTCACCCTCCTAGACTCTTCGGGACACGGCTGAGATTTTTTTTTTTTGCATGGTAATACGATTCTCATTGATAAATAAAAGGCGAGATACAAAGTACGTATACACCGATCTTACAGATCTGGAAAGATAGGATAAACCTATGTGACAAACCAACGCCTATCCATCTTTTTCGGCACCACCGTAGCAGCCACCAAGGAAAAAATAGACAGATCACCTCTTCACCCGAGCTCGACGCGGCTCCATCGCTGATCATCAGCTTTTCGGACCTCCAATGTAGTTTGCCATAGGACAAACCATTGCCGTTGAAAGAATCAGACCGGGGCAGCATGTCCCCGGACACGCCATCGAACTTCAGCACTGGCACCCACGCACGACGATGTCGGAGTAGGGAACCAGAACCATCAGCCTTCAACCACGAACCCACCACAAGGTGCACCATCTTCCAGCTGTCACCAGTGCAGACCACCGTCTGCACGTACTCCTGGACGAATCCTCTCTGCTCCACCTTGGCGCCGGAGACAACGCCGCAGCAACGGGGACAGAGCAGGAGGAAAAAACCATCTGATGGAGTCGTCGCCGCCGCCTCGCCGACACCATCCATGAACTCTAAAGCCACCAATCTGAAAGATCGGCAAGCACACAGTGCCACCAACTCCGAGACGCCGCCATTAAGGACAACGCCGGTGTGGGAGAAGAGTTGAGGCAGATTTATTTGCCCGGGCGCCGCTCCCACCACCCCAACGACGCGCCATGCCAGAAAACTCCTAGCCCTAAGTACCATGCAAAAAACGGGGTCCCTCTCCCTCCTGCCGCCGGAGCGGCAAGCGGAAGGAGAGGGGCCCAGCACAATCGCCGGAGATTGGAGCAGGAAAAGCTTTTCCGCCGCCGCCGCCTGGGAGACGCGGAAGACCTCCGCGGAATAGTTAGGGTTATGAATTACGGACTCGGACACGGCTGAGATTGAGGGAGGGTGTTAGACTATAGCTTCTGTATTTGTACCGTATTGTACATGTGTACACCATATAAATATATGAGATAGGCCACCCCTTTGAGGGTTGAGCCGGTTCCCCAAACCCTAAAGCTATTTGTTTAATAGCTAGGACGAATCGAACTACAAAGGTGAAAGATCGATGATCCATGACGATCAGGAGTAATCGTCGTCATCGTCGTAGTAAGAGTCCCGAGCGGCGGCTTGGTCGACGCCTTCGTTGGCCTTCTCGCACTCGTCGATCCACTCGCCGTAGACGTCGATGGGCTCGGTGAGGGCGTGCGCCTTGGTGGAGTAGCTCTCCTTGCAGACGATGCAGGCGGCCTCGGCGACGCAGAGCTTGAGGTCGATGGTGCACTCGACGCTGCCGGCGTGGTTGCAGAACGGGCAGCAGAAGGTCGTCTCCAGCTTCTCCACCTTCTTCCGGGGTGCCGCCTTCGCGCGCGTCGACTTCCGCTTCCCCATCGCGTCGTTCGATCGACCAGGGCAGCTTTGCTATGTCGCGGCGGTGGCGGTCGGGGAGAGGAGGAGATTGAGAAAACGACGAGGGTTTTGGGATTCACGGTGCAGGGCGCGCCGCCGCGTTCTGGGGGCGTGCTTATATTGCTTGAGTCGGTGGGTTTGTTTAACCGTGTCGTGCTCGAGGTAGTTTCTTGTTCCGCGATTCCCGGTGGCGGCAGCAGGTCTAATTGCCGATCTTGCCAGTTGCGGGCTTAAAACGGAAAGGCAAGAGACTCCTGGCGAGGCAAATATTACAATTTGGTTCCTATTTTTTTTCTTAGATAAAAGCGCAATTTTATTGCCTTTTGGCTCTCTTCTGCATCAGTTGATACACGTACACGACCTATGCGAGAGTGCGGAACTGCAATGTCCTCCAGCCACCACCTGATGATAATCTGGATGCTAGTTCATCGATCATCAGTCATCACACCTTAATTTATTCCCAGCTTGATCGATCTGTTCAGCCTAGGATCGGAGGGGTACAGTAGGGGCCTTTGAGCAGTGCGGCGGCGAGCACCTTGCTAAGCGCCTCCGTCGGGTGGATGCCGTCCCAGCTCAGGCGCGCCGTCGGGTCGTCGCACGCGGTGGTCGCCCCCGCCATGCCGCACCTCGCCGTGACGTCGAAGTTGTACTTCCCCCCTCCCGCCCCGCAGCACGCCTCGAACGGCTTGCTGAACCCTGGAAACAACACGCAAGAACAACCAATCAGCTCGATGAGCTTCTCCATCACCGCTCGCATTTGCTCAGTTTCTTTTCAGTAACAATTTTTGCTCTGTTTCTCGACAAGGATCAAGAGAGACGATGAAATATTTACCAAACTTTTCAGGCTCCTGGACGATCCGATACACGAGGCCGGAGTAGTCGGCGTACATGATCCTCGTCGAGTTGGAGTGTTTCCTTTTGAGGGCTTCGACTTGTGTCCGGAGCAACGCGTTGTGGTAATCTGTCAGGCGGTTGTAGCGCTTGAGGCAGCCGGCCGGATCGAAGTCGGTCTTGCCTGCGGCGTCGCCGAAGAGGGACAAGAAGATCGGGAGGCAGCCGGTCGGGAAGATGCCCGGGACGACGATGTGAACGGCGCCTAGTGCAATCACTTCCTATATGCGCAAAAATAAAGGTGGGGTCTCTGGTCAAGATCAATGAAACTTCTTGGAAACATTTTGACGCAGTGGTATATATGGAGTACCTCGACGCCGTTAGCTATGGCGCTGACAATCTTTGGAGTGTTGTTCATCGCCTGCTCTGGTGTCAGGCCAACTTCTAGCAGCTGGACGTTGTAGTCGTTTCCTCCGTATCCACCGAACATGAACAGCGATTTCCCCAGGTATCCCTTGCAACCTAGATACAACGATATAACATTTCAGAGAAAATTAAACTTAGACTGGCTGCATACTTATAATAAGTAGAAAAAAATAAGATGAAGAAGACATAACAAAATTCGAATGAGTGCTCACTTTGCTCTGTCCCGCATATGGAGTGTTAGAGTATGGCATACGTGTCACCGTTATGGTAGTATAGATAGAGATAGGATCTGTTTCCGTATGATGCCTAACTTGTCTTGTACTCCAAGTCGGTCCCTTGTACGCCTATATATACTCGCCCATGAGGCTCAATAATACATCCACCAATTCCGCCAATCTCATAATTCTACATGGTATCAGAGCGGCACGATCTGACCTAGCCGCCGCCGCCGCGCTTCCGCACCGCGCCGCCCCCGGGGAGATCGATCTCCATGATCTCTCCCGGGGGCCGCGCCGCCCGTACCTAGGGTTCGTCCGCCGAGCGGTTGCTCGGCTGCCCTAGAGTCTTTTTTTTCCGGTCTCTTGATCCGGTTTTTTCTCTTTCTCGCCGGTCGTTTTTTTTTTATCGGCGTTTCTTTTTTTGGTTTTCCGATCTAAGATCGGTTTGAGTCGCCCACCGCCGTCGTCTTCTCGCGCCTCTACTCCGACAACGGCATCGACCTGCACCGGCCCGCTCCTCGACAGCCGGCTATCGCGGCCAACTCGCCGGCGCCGACTCCGCACCGTCCGGCTCCTTCAAGCCGGCCATCGCGGTCGACTCGCCAGCGCCGACTCCGCACCGACCGGCTCGTCTTCACCGACCGCGCAGCAAGGCCGGACGCGCCGTCCAAGGGACGCCTCGACGCGTCGCCGCCGGCTTCTCTCGCTTGCAAGGTTTCCATCGCCGGTTCGTCTTCGCCGTCATCGACCGGGACTTCACCGACAACTCCGCCATCGACTCCGATCTGCGCGTCGTCGTCGCCGCCATGGTGCGTACCGTGCTGCGTCGGTCTGATCAACCGATCGCGCGCCTGCACCGCCAAGCACGTCCCCGAGCACGCGCCTACCACCGATCGAGCTGCAGGCTGCCGCCGCGTCGCCCCTTCGGGCCGCGCCGCCGCCGCCTTTGGTCCATGTTGTCGGCTGCCAACGCGCCTTCCCAGGCGTGTACGCCGCCGGCGGTACCCGCCGTCGCCCCGACCCGCACGCTGCTGCTGCGTCGCCCCTTCGGGCCGTAGCGCCGCGGCACGCCGTCCACTCCGCCGTCCCCGCGCATCGACTTCTACGTGGTATGCGCCGCGCCGCCTCCCTAGGCGCGGGAACGCCACCGTCCGCGCATGGTCTTCGTCAAGCCGCCGGGTTCTTCCTCGCCTACTTCGAGTAGCGCCGCCGCCTTCTACAGGTAACCTGCATGGCCACCTCAGGCCGTCGCAGGTCCCGCCGACCACCCCTTGTCCAGGCGTCCAGCATGGCCACCCCCGGCCGCCGCTGCCTTCGCCACCTTCTACATCTTCGTCCACCACGACCACGTCGCCAGCGTCATCATCCTCGTCCCCGACTACGTCTTCTCCGACAACCGCGGACAACATCGGCACCTTCTACCCCCGCTGATTGGCGCCGCAATCGTCGTCGAGTCCTCCTCTGCTGGCCCCTCCGACGCTGGCGTATGGTTCACGGTGGTCCCTGCCCCCGCATGCACGGTACTGGCAACACCGGTGCGTGCCTTCGTCCCCGACGTGTCCCCGGGTCTGGCAAGCCCGGGTCGGCGCCTCGTCTACATCGGCCTCGACAACATCTTCGGCATCGACTTCCTTCTCGACGACTGCCTCGACGCATCCCCGTCAGTCTCCTCGCGTACTATGCGCATGCGGCTTCTTCTGCGTCTATCTCGACACCGGCAACCCCGACCACGACATCGACCACGGCGACCCTCGCACGGCTACCCCGACCAAGGCTGCACCGCCCAACGCTCTCGGCTCCCTCGACATCGACACAAAGGGCTACCACCTCGCATGAGCACTCATCAGCTTCCTCTACAGTCCAAGCATCTGCGCCGCGACACCGTCCACGACGTTCCCGCTCCTACTACGGGGGGATGTCAGCCCACTGGTCTACTTCGGTTTCTCTCCAGTCTGACCGTCCGCGACGTTCCAGTTGTTCACGACGCTACCGCTACGACTGCGGGGGGATGTTAGAGTATGGCATACGTGTCACCGTTATGGTAGTATAGATAGAGATAGGATCTGTTTCCGTATGATGCCTAACTTGTCTTGTACTCCAAGTCGGTCCCTTGTACGCCTATATATACTCGCCCATGAGGCTCAATAATACATCCACCAATTCCGCCAATCTCATAATTCTACATGGAGGGCATCAACTCTTTAAACCACTGGATCTGCGTGTCTAGTGAGCCATGGTTCCACACCTGATCTTCGATGCCCAGAGATTTGTAGAAGGAGAAGTTCATGGCCGTGCCACCGGTTATGGCCATGCTCACGCCGCGACGGAAATCCTTGCCTTTTGCTTTGGATGGTGGGAGTAATGGGAGCCCAAGTGCTTGTGCTGTCATTTTCAGTTCATCAAACTGATTACTTTTGTGTAGAAACTGAATGCTAATTATATCATGCTCCTTAAAACAAGAATTTGTTTTTTTATTTGTATATATAGCGTCGCATGAGAACAGAGCATCTGCAGTTCTGCATGCCATGGAATACACATTGTGTACTAATCTGAGGGGACAAAACGGGTCATGTATTTACCGATGAAGTCGACGACCACGCGGCCGTCGCACCACCGGCAAGACGGTCGTCCGAAGTATGACTGGCCGTACGGCGGGTGGGTGCAGGTGAGCACGTCGAGCTCCGTCTTGTTGCTGCTGGCGGCGCATATGTTGCCGGTCTCCTCCATCGAGTCGCCAAAGGTAAACATGGCATTGTATTTCTTCGGCGTCGCAGCACCGCGACCACCTTCACTGCCGGTGGCCATCACCGTGAGCAGTTGGACGACGGCTAAGAAAGCCAGGAGCAACGACGAGCGTGAGCGGAAGCCTGGGAGCTTCATGGCTATAGCTCGATCGATCACCTGAAAAGGTTTCGCTTGGACTAAGCTTGGCCTATTCGATGGTGATCTGATGGCCGGCGAGGTTGGCCAATATATAGATGCTCAGCTCGTTGGTGACTGATGAACAGTTGACCATCACACTTGAGTCATGAGGGTAGTTGGATTTCAACATATTTGCTCATCTGCTCTGCTTGCAACAGTAGCATTAATGAAAGTCTAGGCATTTGGAGGACTCAATTATGTAGAGCTCAGTAAGCATGTTTCTACGTAAACTATCAGGAATCAATTATGTTTCTACGTATTGGATGAAATGTCAGAGCCTGTATGTTATGTAATGTTGTCTGGACTGTGCCGCTACGGGGGTCGACCCAATTGGTGGGCCATTGCCTCCATCCATTCCCATCCCCCTCCCTGCGATCGACCGAGGAGATTCATGACTCATGAGCGCCAGTAAGGCCTCCCGCCTTATCTCCTCAGTCATCTCCAGATCCCTTGCAGGCCTCCGCTGCAGTTCTCAGCGATGCAGTAGTAATTGAGTAAAAATTTGTGCTTCCTTTCCTGAATTTATGATTACACTCCTCCTTTCTACAGTTTCAGAAAGCTTAGATGAGCTTTTGTCAGCTATAGCTTACAGATTGGGAAATGAAAATGCCAAGGCTAATGCCAACCTTCCAGCGAGAAGTTGAGCCTTTGTGTTGTAGTAAGCATATGCGATTTTGGACAAATATGTTAGCCAAGCCCATCTTGTCATGTCGCGCACGTTCCGGTCCATTGAGAAGACATTGTGTTCCTAGATCTTTTCTGTAGTTCTAGATAGACTTCTACGAGGTGATGTCTTTGACACTGAGCTTTGCTTACGTAGTGTTCCTTCAGTAGTTCAGTGAGCATCAGGCTGAGAAAAATCTTGTAGTTGGGGATCTATTTACTAGAATTTGTGGATCTCTAGCTGAACTTATTTACATATTACTTGAATTGTTTGAACAGTAAAATGACGATGAAGATGACAAAGCTCGTCTGGTTACTGACATCGGCCATTCGTTGCAGCAACTAAGAATGCATGATCCAACACATGGAAGGGTTTTCTCTTCTTTTCAGTGTACTCCAATCACTTAATCCCTTCAAACTTCCATTTGTATAAATTCTCACTGATTATGGTGCACTAAGTGCAACAGAGCATTGCAATTCGTTCCTGGATGTTCTTCTTGCAACTTAGGCCAACTGAATTCGTGGCATTTCATCGTCCTGTTTCAAGTTTCTAACGTGCTCCATCTGGACGACGAATCCGAGACCACACTGGAGTCTTACGGCCACAGACTGGACCAGCACGAGTCTCCGTTAATAGACTGAAGATTTGTAGGATCGTAGGGACACTAATGAAACAGTACTAAAGTTAAGCACGTGACGCTAGATAGACAAATGGGTTAACTTATCGAGGCCTGGACCCGTGGACCGTGCAGGAAGCAGCTCGCCGTAGCCGGGAAGGAATTGTCCAAACATGCCCACGGGGAGAAACAGAACGGCAACTCCAATGGTTTTGCCGCCATTAAGATCGTGTACGGTTTCAGTTTCTAGCCAGGCATTAGAGTTATCTGTACACCAGCTGCTTGCCGGGGCTTGATTGTAAATTTGTACTCATGTTGTTATCTTTACTATGATGAGTTTTTGATATCTGTAGTTAAATTCACTTTGTAAATCGGAGGTAACAAAAATAAGTAATTTGAATCCAAACAATCTACCACGCATTATTTTTGTACTTTGTAATTCAGAATCTTGAATTTATAACTACATTTTGGAAGTTTTGTTTAATAATTTATATTTCAATTTTTCTAATCCAAAGTTATTAATTGGTATATTTAGAACAAAATAGTTCAGATGTTATTAAAAAAAGAAATTACTAAATTTAAATTATTGGTATTAAAGACACTAGGAGCAGATGAAGAGGACCAAATGGTCCTGTTGAACTTTGAGCATCCATACTTCTACATTTAAACGAGCTACACAAAAACACGATACAAACTTACGCCTTTGAGTGTACAGAAAAATTTCAGCCTAGGTGTGTAAGATATATCAAATTTAATACAGCATAGGTGTGTAACTATGATACCCCAAAACCCTGCTTCAGATGGCCAAACCGATGCTGTAATTTGCCGTGCACCGTAATCCTTTGTATACTTCTCGAGTGTTTGACAATAGCTGTCGCAAGAAGCCCAAAGTCGGCATTATGTTGTGCACATCACTCACCACATAAACTGAGTATGTATTGGCAATTGTCTCGTCAATTCTTCTGCTGTGAAGTTGTCTTCTTAGCTTGCTTCGCAGAGGCTTTCTTTAGGCTCGGGTTCGGGTTTGCTCTCTGAATGATCCTTTTAGGTTCATCAGGCTTCTCATTCGGATTAATCTCCTCATACTGTATTGGCTTAATAACAATACCAGACTTCTTCACAATCTGAAAAATAGGATATGAAACAGTAGTCAGAACCACATAAGCATGTTTTAATCAACTGCTGTCGCGGATTTTTTTTAAAAAAAACTCCTGCATTGGTCATCATTGTTCCCCCCGTTCCCTGGTAGTTGTCCAAACAACTCTTGTTTCAAAATAAATTTCTAGCGAGGGAATCAAGGGTACAGTTATTACTTTTTGCAAAATTTCTACTCTTGTCATGTGGGTGACTGATAACCCACAGGCAATTACAGAGTATGCTAGACCAAGCCTGCCTAGCTGGCTCCAGCTAGTTAGGAATAATATCTTTTAAATTAGAAAGTAATCAATTAGAGATAAGATAGCCATTAGCTTTGGGTTTAAGACAATTCGAGATAAATATCTCCTAATGGTGAGATCTGTATAGATTCATTTGCTAGGGCCAGCTCTACACAAATAGTCTTGGAGCGTCCAATTGATATAACCCCTCTCATTGATCGGTCATGCCCGCAGGCCAATAGGCCATCCTCCTGGTGGTATTTACCCTTACGAACCTTAGTTCATCACAACTCTATACACCTAGTAAATGCTTCGGGAGAGGGTAAGTGGATGCAGCTCGTATGTCATTTAATAGGGTGGGTGCATGGGCATGTCTTAGAATTACTGCTATATTGATTTGTGCACTTGATGGGTTGTCGACAATTATAGAGAAACATATGGAGCAGAAAATTACGGCCTGGGGACAGAAGCCATTGTACAAGTATACTCAAGTCAGAGTGTTACACTACTCTGAAAAGAAAAGAGTGCCTATAAAAGATATTATCATCAAATATATTTACTATCCTGGAAGAGAAAGTCTTATCGTCAAGATAGAACATCAATCAACAACTATCTGTACTTATCATTCTCTGTCCACAATGTCAAATCTTATAAGAAAAATGAAAATCCTAAAGGAGCAGCATAAACAAAGACCTCGGTTGCATATGCACAAAAAATAAATGTTCACTCTACTTGCAGTAAGGATGAATAGGAAAGGTCGGTAACTTAGGGTGTGTTCGGTTCTAGAATTAGGTGGAACGGAATGTCACGGTTCCATTCCTGGGAGGCGTTCTCGCGTTCGGTTGCAGTATAGGATGGAATGGACTCGTTCCCCGAAAGCGAATATTCGGCACAGATGCGGAACGCACCCGTCCGGCCAAATCGGCCGGACGAGGTGGAACGGCTCGCTCTCAGCGCTAATCCCTCTCTCTGCCCTCGCATAACCTCTCTCTCCCGTGTCTCCCTCTCCACCCCCGATTCTGCTCTCCTCCAAGGTCAACGCCGGCGCCGGCCTCCTCCGTGCTTGCCGCCCTCCCACCTTCCTGCGTGGCGGCGCCGCCCTCCTCCGTGCTCGCCGCTGTCCCTCTCCTGCAGAGGCGGGATCCAGGCGCGGCCAGGACGGCGCGGCCAGGCGCAGGAGCGGCGACCAGGCCAGGCCAGGACGGTGCGGCGGCCTCGGCTGGGCGAGGCGCAGCACGGCCAGCTGCGGCCTCGGCCAGCTGCGGCGGCCATGGCCGGGCCAGGCGCAGCACGGCCAGCAGCGGCGGCCACGGCCGGGCCAGGCGCAGCACGGCCAGCTGCGGCCTCGGCCAGCAGCGGCGACGGCGGCCATGGCCGGGCGAGGTGCAACACGGCCAGCCAGCAGCGGCCAGCGGCGGCGCCCAGCGGCGCGGCGGCCGGCTGCGGACAGCGGACGTGGTTCCAGGACGGCGGCTACGCCATCGGCGCGTGCTGCAGCCTGCTCCACGCCGACCCGCTATCTCTGATCAAATTCCTCAAGTCCTGGGCTCGAGCGCACGCGGAAGTGCAGGAGCACAGCAAGCTCGTCCTCAACCAGATGATCCTCTACACGTGCTACTTCTCTCTCCCTTGCGCCGCCACCAAGCGCATCAGGTCCGTTCCCCTCGTCTCCGCGGCGTGGCGTCCAGCGGCGCGGCGGCTGGCGGGGAACCGGCCGGCCACGGCCAGGCGCGGTCACGGCCAGGAGGAGGCGGGGAACCGGCCGGCAGCACGGCCAGGCGTGGCCTTGGCCTGGATCGATGGGAATTTTCATTTTTTCTTTGATCTGGGTGTGATGGGATTTTTTTTTTAAGAAAGGGAGAGGAATTTCCTAATCCTAATTAGTGTTAGATGTGTGCTTATTATGGATTGATTCCTAATAAAATTGTTGTGACAACAAATTATGGATTGATTCCATTCCATCTCTTTTTTCTAAACCGAACACCGGAATGGAATGGAACCATGACATTCTATTTTTGTGGAATGGAATGGTTCCATTCCATTCCATCCAATTCCACAACCGAACACACCCTTAAGAATGCAGTTTTGGATCACCTAATTGAGTTAAGCTACACAACTTCATACACCCAATAATAATCTTAAATTCTTAACAGCTTCATGCATCAGCTAGATTTAGAATTTTAGATGTACTCACCGCGGGTCGGATGAGAGCAGAAACTGATATTGCTGGGTTGAAATCAGGTCCAAGAGGCATACGTATGCTATTTTCGTACACATCATTTGAGGTGTACGGGAAAGGAAGATTCGTTGCTAAAAGCTTTTCAGCCTGCAAACAGCAGAGTACTCAAAATTATGCTTAATAGCAACAGTGTAAGGTCAAGTGACACCTTAGTAACAGATATGCTACATAGCAACGAGCATATTATACCTTCTTGTCAACATGTTCAGAAATAATAACGTGTTTTAGCTTTGCATCCTTTCTCCTCTTTAAGGCTTCTTCCCTCTTCCTTTTGGCATCTTCATGTTCTTTCACCATCCAAGAAGGGAGTCCTTTTTTCTGTTGTATGTCAGTCCACTGTCCCCAACCAGGAACAAGTGCAGGTTCTTCAGGTTCAGGATTCTCTTCATTTAAAACTTCCAGTTTGTCATTCTCAAACTCGGCTTCAACATCATCACCAGCAAAGGCTTGACGAATAAGATCAGCTTGTGATGGAAGTTCATAACTTCCCTTTCCATCAGGAATAGTCAAAAAACCGTCAACCATCTCATCCTCAGAATCTGAATCTGAATTGTGAAGCTGCTACCCAAAAAAAAAACAATGAGCAACAGTAATCAACTTGATTAAGAACCAAACGTCCGTGCTGAAGGCAAACCTTAGGGTTTGGATCCACAGCTGAAGTGGTCTGCAGTTTGGATTTGTTTCTACTCTCTTTCACATTGTGATCACCATTTGTTTTTCTACCTTTGACCTAGTCAAGAACAAAAGTTAAGGATATGGAAAAGATATATGGCAAGGAATCAAGGTGCTTAAAACCAAAGTGCCAGCATAAGTACCTTCTTCCATGAATTATCCGCTAAGATTCCAACTTCAATCTCTGTCTTTGTGCCTAGGCTTTTACTAGCATCGTCAAAGCTCTACACAATTTAGATATTATACATAAGATTTCCACAATAAAAATAACTCCCTCCGATCCGGAATATGTGTCGCGACTTGTATATGTATTTTGTACCACGGCAGAATAATCTCCACAACAGTTTTTCCGGACCGGAGGTAGTACATGATACAGCAACGGTGTAAAGGTTAGAGCATCTTACTATGAATAAATCATTTTGTTGTTCATCGTCGAGCAGTGCAGTCCCGAGTTGGACATGATCTGCCTTGTTATTTGCATAGTCAGTCTTCTTATTTTCTTCACTGCTGTCGAAATGTTGACCACAGTCAGAGTCATACCCACCGTCACTGTTCTTGTCAGCATCACCTAGTTTAGGCCTCTTGTTTGCCTCTTCATGTGCCCTTTTGACAGGCCCAAAAGTTCTTTTACCCGTCACCTTAACTGAATCTACATTCCCCTCGGTGCTGTCATCCTCCAGTTTCCTCAAGGAATCCTCCAATTCTTCATAATCAAGCCGTGTTTCCTCATAAGTTGCATCTGCATGCTTTTTCATAGCACGCTCCTGTAGATAAGAGAGGAAATATAATGATGGGTGCGATACAACTAAGGCAAAATTATATTTAATAAACAAATGCACAACAGAACCACAATGTAAAACTGAAGACGCACCATGAAAGGCAATGAAAAAACTCCAGACTTTGGGATCACATTATCTTCTTCAATCACTTTAAGAATCTTTTCCTTCCCTCTATTCAGAAGCTTGCTTCCATCATCATCTTCGTCGTCGTCGTCATCTGAACTTTCATCACTACTACTAGAATCATTTTTTATGGAATTCATTTTTCTAGTAAGAAGAGCATGCTGTTGGAGTTGTGCTGTAATAGCATCTCGCGTGCCTTCGTCTTGAACAGACAACCCACGCTTCAAGATTCGCTTCGCCCATTTCGAATTATTCTTGTGCTTCAGAGTCATCCTTTCCTGAAAACAGTTGTGAGATAGATTAGCACATTCACGAGGGGGGTCAACGAGAGAATTCTCAAAATAAACAACGAATTACCTCTGCACGCTTAAATTCAAGTTTCATAGCAGACTCTTTTGCAGCTTCGGGATCTGCCTCCAAGTCTGCTGAGGATGCTTTCCGTTTGTCCTTCTTCAACAACCTATGATATGTCCTAGACTTTATTTTTTTCACACGTTTTGCTTTCATCTCATGCCGAAACAGAAGGCTGCGCATTTTTGCAAGACGGTTTTGACGCTCTCTCACATCTTCCACATCCATCTACACACATATATGAATATATTTAGCATAGAAACCTCCGAATTCAGAAGCTTGAAAATCACATCTTATCACTAAAGATGCTCAGTCAGCAAAACAATAAGCATTAACACTCATATAGTACCTAACAAAAGTGAGATAAGGCAACATACCTTGTTAAGTTCCAGGATTTTAGCACCATCATTCTTGTGTGCTTCCATAATTTCTGTGCTGTGTAGAACCTCAGCCATCTGCTTCTCAAACGTTGTCCTTGGTTCAAATTTGCTAGCAATTGCTCCAACAGTACTCATACCTACGTTCGTATCATTTTCGAAGTAGAGTGTGGGGGCTTCCCGGTTGCTCTTAACTACCCCCTCCCACTTGCTGATATCGTGCCTGGATACCTTGTACGCCGCCGCACGGCCAAGCTTATCCCTCTCGTTTTTTGGAAGTGGTGGCTGCACGACCATTGCCTTTTTCTCCTGCTGCTGGACCCTCTTGCGTATCTTGCTATACCCAGGCTTATCCCGGATATCATCTATGAGATCATGAATTGTTACCGGACCATCTCCATCTCCAGGCTGCAAAGGCAGCTCTTGTGTCTGTTTCTTCTTCTTCTTCTTACTCCCTATTTAAGAATGACAAAAGTTGATTTGAATTTTCATTATTTAGAATGTCCTGAAAAAGACCAAACTTTCATGCACCGCATATTTTAGTTTCAACATCTTTTAAAAACCTACTCCCTCCGTCCACAAAAGGATGTCTCAACCTAGACTAAATTTCTATGTATCTAGACATAATTTAGTGTGTACATACATGCAAATTTGGTCTAGGATGAGACATCCTTTTCTGGACGGAGGGAGTATAACAATGTGTAGGAACTAGCAAGTATTACGAAACAAAGAGCCAATTCTAAGAAGCAATTCAGCACTAAGCGACCAAAAGCTGTTCCGTATTAGGGTATAGCAATCTCCTATTTAACTGTCCAATATGCCCCCAGATATATTACCATCAAACGCTTCTTTAGGCATTCCTGTGGTCTCGTGGAGTATCCTTATCTGCTTCTCCTCATCGCCATCGCCCCCATCATCTTCTTCCATATCCTCGCCTTCATCCGAAGGCACATCCTCGTCCTAAAATACAGGCACACACAATTTTACTATAGCTTGCTTCCAAATATACATGTAATTTAACACCATCTCAAGAGAAAGGATATCTTTGCTACTACTAGCAAACACCTCACCAATTTCTGCTCGGAATGCAAACCAAGACCCGCAAAGTCGCATCTTATCACCAACAGAAAGCTAAAAACCAAGCTTACAAGAGAGAATCGCCACGTACCTCATCTGAGCCTTCGATGTCGAACTCGTACTCGTACTTGGCGACGTTGTCGTAGCGGTCGTTCTTGCGGGCCTCCTCCTCGGGCACCCCCTCCTCGTACTCGTACACGTCCTCGGCCACCACATCATCCTCGCCCTCGTCGTCGTCGTCGGAGCCTCGGTCACGGGCAGGTGCCAGCGACTCCAGCTCCCGGCGCAGCTTGTTGGGGAGATGAGGCCCGTGGCTGCGCTTCTCTCCGGGCTTACCCGCCCTACCCCTGCCCCTGCCCCTCATGGCACCGCGCGATACCCTAGGGGCCAGGGCTTTGGTTCTAGCCTTCGGCTTGGGCTTCGTTCCGGCCATGGCGTCGGCGGTCGCTGGGATGCGTGCTCGATCAGCGTCGGCGGCGCGCCCAAAAAGGGTTTGCGGCGGCAGGTTTAGGAGGCGGAGGAAGAGGGAGATGCCACGGCAAATCCTACTACCAGGTCGGAGCTTAATTCGCTTCCGCACACCCCTTTGTGGGCCGGCCCAATAAGATACTACCTCAAGTTTTCAGTTTTTCTGGCTTTTAGGTTATTTTTTCTGCTCTTTTCTTTTCTTTCTTTATTATTTTTTTTCGTATTGATTTTTCCATTATATATTTTCAATTTTATTTTTATTTGGTGTTTCTTTTTTATTTATTTTCTCTTGTTAAAATAAGATGAATTTGAGTACTTTTGTTCAAGTAAAAATGTTCAGAATTTTAAATTGACAAACTTTGAAAATGTTCAAAATTAAAATTGTTCAGTTTTTTAAAAATTGTTCAAATTTAAAAGGTGTTCAGTTTTTGAAAATATATAAATTTCGAAAAATAAACAGTTTCATAAAATGTATAAATTTTGAAATTGTTCAGGTTAAAAAATGTTGAAATTAAAAATTATTCAGTTTCCTAAAAATGTTCAAATTTGAAATTGATTTTTTTTAGTTTTTCAAAAATGTTCAGAATTAAAAATTGTTCAAAATTTTGAAACTGTTAAAGTTAAAAATTGTTCAGTTTTCAAAAAAATCAGATTAAAAATTTGACAATGTTCAAAATAAAAAATTGCATTTTTTGAAAAAAAATCAAAGTTTGAGAAATGATCAGAATAAACGTTGTTCAGTTTTCGAAAAATGTTCAAATTTAAAATTCTTTGAATTTTTCTCTTATTAATTTTTCAATCGTATTATTACAGTAAAAAGGAAAAGAAAAAGGGAAAATAAACAGAAAATAGAAAAATAAAAGCAGAAAGAGATGCAGTACCTGCTATTGGGCCGAGTTTGGAGCGGCCCGTGTAGCGAGCGCAGCGGGCGGAGCGCAATGCGCTCCGCATGAAGCGGCAAGTAGGCATCCCAGATGCCACGGTGGCGCAAACAAAAAAAAAGAAAAATCCCCAAGGATCAGCCGCCGCCGGCCCGCTCGGCTCCTGCCTCCCCGCATGCGCCGCCCGGCCTCGCCGGAGCTCGCCGGAGACGCAGCGAGTGGATAATTTTACCCACGCGAAGCTCCTCGCTCCACCAGAAGCTCCTTGCTCTCCGGCCACCGCGCGCGGCCTGGACGGCGATGGCGCAGAGCTCGGCCTCGCGCTCGGCTCGGGCCTTGTTGCCGGTGATCGAGACCGCCCGGAGCTCGTGCTGCGTGGAGATGAGCTGTTGCTGGAGCGCGACGTGGGTGGCGGCGAACCGCTGGTTGTCAACGAGGAGGTCCTGGATGTCGTGGTCCCTGGAGACGATGCGGTCCTCGAGGGCGGCCACGGCGGGGTGCGGCGCGGGCCCCCCGCGCGGGAGCTGGAGGAGGGGCTCGTCGCGGTGGTCAGCGCTAGGCTGCTGATGCTGCGGCGCGCGGCCGAGGAGCGCCGGGGCGGAGTCGTGGAGGTTAATGACGTGCGGGCCGCGGCGGGCGGCCATGGGGAGGCGGACGGCGGCGGGTGGCGTCGCCGGGTGGGTTTGGGGTCAGACTGATCGGCCGTTCGACTCGATGAGGCCATGGCAGAGGGGAACGGAGGAGAACAGGCTGGAACTGGAGACGCGAGCCTTCGTCCTGGCTTGGTTTGGGCTGGACTTTGTCCTGAGCTACCACCACACTGCCCAAACCTGGCAGACTGCTCCTCCTCTGTCCACTCAGAGCCTCATCCGGCAGCTTCGACGCGTCCTCGCGCCCGGCGCGGGACCGCACGATAGACTTCGGCAAGTACAAGGGGCAGATGCTAGGCATGCTTCCGCCGTCCTACCTCCGGTGGGTCGTGGCCGAGCTGGATTACGGGGACACGGTGGCGTGGGCGCGCCTGGCGCGGGAGGTGCTCGACGACCCCATCTACGTCGACCGCGTGGAGTGGGAGCACGCGCACCGCTTCCTCCGCGGCGACGCCCAGTACGACTACGTCTACGACGACGCCGAGGACGGCGGCGACAGCCCACTCCAGGAGATGGCGGCGGCTGATCCTTGGGAATTTTTCTTTTTTTTGTTTGCGCCACGTCAGCGCCACGTCATCCCAAGAAAATGTCAAAATTGACTGAAAACCGCCCCAAATCGAGCAAAACCACTACCAGGGTGTGATTTGTCCGGTATTGCAAAGTTCAGGGTACAAATTATCCGATTTTGGAGATTGGGGTGAAATATATCCCGAAGGTGAGATTTCAGGGTGAAATCTATACTTTTTCCTTTCTGTTACTCCATAAATGAGATGAACCATGGGTGGCATTAAGGCCCAATAAGCTGTGTGACTTGGTTGGATCGCTCCTTGGCCCAGTTCCGTCGAGGCCGGTCAGCATGACACGGTCCGCTGCAAAGGGAACATTTTTCTAGTGATTACCTTACTCGAGGCTTCTCTCTTCCTATCGACTTCTTCTTGCGGAGAGGAAGGAAGAAGCTTCTCTCTTCCTACTTCAGATTGGAATTTTTGTCTACGACCATCGGCCGGATAGAAGAAATTGTCTGCCCCGATGTCGGGGGAGATGGATGATCTGTATCCGGTGAGATACGAGCTCGACTTCGAAGACCTCAAGGCTACTGAGGGTCAACCCGCTGGACAATTTCCTTATCCGGGTTTTGCCCCTCGACACCGGCGGCGCCCTCCCTGGCAAAGAAAAAACCAGAGAGAGACTCTGGTACGAATATCCGAGCCCCTTTTACAATACCTATCATCTGCAGCTCCAGGAAGAGACGCAACGGGAGCTTCAGCATGAGGAGGAGCGTTTTCGGCGAAGCCTTGAGAAGAGGGAGCGGCAGGCGCAACGGCTTGAGGCTGACATGCACCGGCGGGGCGTTGTGGAGAGGGAGCGGCAGCGACAGGACTAGGAGGAGAGCCAGAGGGATCGGCAACTGCGGTATCAGATGGAGAGCCTGAACCAGTTGCGCCTTGTGGAGAGGGAGCTTGGGGACAGGGAGGCTCCGGTGGAGAGTCAGGCGCTGGTGCAGCTGCAGCATGATGATCGGAACCAGCGGTGCCTTGTGGAGAGGGAGCAGCAGTATCTGGAGGTGCAGCGGCAGGACCAAGATGACATCTACTTCCACGAGATATGAGAAAATTCTTCAACCGCCTAGTGCTGGGGTCTAGACAACGAGACACCTACATATTCTTCTCCTCCTCCGGCCACGGATGCACACGAAGAACATCAATTCCATGTGGACCAAGCAACCCCAAGCAGGCACTATGCATAGACCAATCTATGAGGCTCAGGTAGAAGTCATCCTACACCGTGAGCGCATCGAGCGCCTAGAAACAAAACAGGAAAGATTTACAATACAAAGTCTTCAAATTTTGCTTCTTTGTGGAGACGATATTAATAGACGTCCTAGAACATAGTAGCCGAATTCAAATCTATTGTATGTAAATGAGCATCAGATGGTCAGTGAATAAAGAGCGGTCCTCCTTAGGAAACAAATCAAGAGACTATCAAATATGAAGGCTAACCTTGTAAGGGGACCTCGAGATTTTCCTGTGGACGTTACACTCGGAAAGGCGACACTTCAAACTGGGGGAGCAATTCAATGGAGGCGACACAAACAACTTGGGCTGGCCGGTTGTTCCTCCCACATCGACACCGCAGATCGGTTCAGTCAAAGATTACTGACTTGGAAATAGGAAAACTGTAGGTGGACACAGTCTTAGACGATGTATATAATTTTGAACAAAGCATTATAGACTTCCTGCAAATAATTTCAGCAACAAAGTTGAACTGCAAATAAGAATCACAATTAATTACATAAACTCTTAGCCCGGCATCTGAGCTAGAAACCTGCTAATAGCATATTTCTTGAAATCTGAACCAACCGCGCCATCATCACAATTACAATGACTGAACTTGTTTACTCAAAAGATAGAAAGTTTCATGACAGAGGTTGTATAAAATGTAGGAGTTCAGAGTGAATGCATTTATAAAATAGATGCTTTGAGTGTTTCGATTGACCTCACATTCTTTCAGTTGCCAGGCATCGGAGATAATGAGCAAATCACGGACATAACGGATCTGACCACAAACAAATTTCTTTTTGCAAGGTTTGATTGAAGAAAGTTTTAAAGCTTTATGACTTGGGTGAGATAGAACTTGTGAGGGCAAAATCCGTCAAGCATCACTTCATCAACCTCCAAGGTACGTGCAAGTGCCATAATATATGTATCGTCAAGATGATAATCATGTTGGCTAGTAGCATGTCCAACGTAGCATCTGAAACATTGTGGTATAGAATCTATTAAGAGAAATTGGCAATTCTTCAACCATCGTGGATCATAACGTATTAATAGAATATTCGTTAGATGAATCTGGATTACAGCCACACCACATTCGGTACAATGGATTACAGCACATTTGAGAGCTTTGTTAATGCAACAGTAACATAGATAGTGCAATTCAGATTAGCAATTTTGGTGAAAACATACATTCACAATCTGAAAACCCCTGAATTTTTATGCAGTAGAAGGACAATTCAGATGAGCAAGTCAGATACCGTGACGATCCGGGCAGTGCGGCGTCGTGCAGCTCCTGTGCGTGGAATCCGTGTGCAGGGATTGTTGTCGAGGAGCCCACCGCCTTGGAGGAGCAGTCCACCGTCGAGCTGGTGATGGTGCGGAAGGCGGCATCCTCAGGACGGACATGGCGGCCACGACGGGCGGCAGCGTCCTGAAGGCTGAAACACGGCGACGTGAGGGCAGCGCGTCGGCGTGGAGGCAGGGCAGCAGCGACGGGCGCGCTGGTGAAGGGAGGCGGCGTCTTCACAGATGTGCACGAAGAACATCAATTCCATGTGGAGGAGCACAAAGTGCACGTGAAGATGTGCGACTACGATGATGCCAACATCGGTCGATAGCATCTCTTCAAGAGCGAGGCCAACACCCAAGAGCTCCTCCTCTCATTCGACCTCAAGATTCCATACTACATCTACGCTGGCCGCTGCAACCTCAACCTCAAAGGTTATGAGCTTCGTTATGCTGACTTCTTCCCCAGCTTCTGGAGATGGAAATATACATGGGTGCGTCCAACCACCTACGAAGGTGACGGTCAGTTTATAGACTTCTTCGCTGAGATAATGGGGGAAGCGGAATACTTCAATACCAAAGATCGAGTGTTTGGCCAAAGCTGTCGCCGTCGCTAATAAAAGTTTCCAAAAAAATCCTTTATTTTCAGATTGAGCTTGCTGTAGAAGATTGCATGATGCTTCTTGAGGACAAATAAAAGTTCGAGCAAAGATGTAACCTCAGGAATGTTTTCTCAACGTTCGCAAGTCACAACAAAAGGATATATTCATCACAACAACGTTAAGAAACATCGACTATTATGTATACACAACACATAAAAGTAAGGACATTCGGGGTCGTTTGGGGGAAAAAAAGCAAAGGAATATTTTCCTGGAAGAAGAGCGCCTTGTGACTTTTATTTTGCAGGTAAAAGGGGATTTGATTACTCAGACAGGGTTACAGGGTTACAGAGCGCCTTGTGACTTTAACTGTTGGGACTTGAAGGCTTGACGACTACAGCTCTAAGTTTGCTACGGACCAGGGTTTGGGATTATTACTGTGTGTTCGATCTGTTCTTCCTGCTTGTCAGGGCTACATTTAGGTTCAGTTGTGCTGCCATATGAACCATAATCAGGAAGTGTGTGTTCAGAATCTTCGTCAGCGGCGCACAGGACGAACTCTTCATTATCAGGAGACTCGTGACTTGAGCAGTCTAGCAGAGCTGCAACGTGATGGAGGAGTAACTGTTAGTGGAAATCCGTAGCAGAAGAGGAGATGCATTCGTGCACCTACCTGGAGCGACTGGAGTCTGAACGGCAGGAGCGGGCGGAGTAGCGGCAGCGGCAGCCCATGAGGAGCAGGAGGAGAAAGAGCTCAGCCATGGCTTCTCGTGCGACACGAGAAGCACCAGGGAGCGCAGAGAAGAGCGTGAAAGAAGTGACATCCTAAGCTAGCTATAGGGAAAGGACTAGTTGATCGGCGATGTGATGAGATGACTGCATCGGGCATTCAGGCTTGTGTGCATATTTATCTGTTTAGGTAAGTACATCCCACGGAGCTGCGACCTTAACCTCGGCTGGCGACACTGAAATGGAATGCGTTCGGCTTGGTGACGGCCGGCGCGTCGCGTTCTGGCTCGACTCGTGGCTTCCCTCGGGGCCACTCTCCTCAACCTTGCCCGAACTCCTCTCCCTCTGCACCCACCCCCACGCCACCGTCGCCGATGTGCTGGCGAATGGGCTCGACAGCTACCTTGTCCCACGCCTCTCCGCCACTGCTGCCCGCCAAAAAAACATGCTGCTGGCGTCGGTCGCGTCCACGGAGCTCACGGACGAGGCTGACGCTCGCTCTCTGCCGCTATGTGGCAAGGCCGGCTACAAGCTGAAGACATCGGCGCTCTACGCTCTATGCACGACCGGCGGTGTGCTCTCACGCTTCTTCGACTTCGTCTGGAAGAACCACGCTCCCTCCAAGGTGCAATTCTTCGCCTGGCTGTTGGTGCAAGGTCGCATCAAATGCCGGGCAAACCTGCTGCGCAAGAACATCCTCACCGTCGAGGAAAGCGGGTGCCCCCTCTGCAATTCACCTCTCGAGACTGCTGAGCACATTGTGCTCACCTGCCCCTTCGCCGTCAGTTTCTGGACGGCGCTCGGGGCGCGCCAAGACCCTGCGATCACTCTCGCTGAGATCGATCGATGCCCCTACCTGCTTCTGCTCCCGGACGATCGGCGTCCACGCTACGCCTCCTCTGTTTTTGGCACCTTTGGAAACACCGGAATGGTGTTGCTTTCAATGGGCTGACTCCCTCCCTCGCTCTCGCCAGGAAGAACTGCCGCGACGACGCGGTGCTCTGGCGTGCCCGCCTCCCCCTTGACCACAGGCAGGATGTGGACCTGTGGCTAACCTACCTCCTCCCAGTCCGACTCTGATCAGTGCTGTAAAAATGTTGTCTGCGCGTGTGTGTGCTTCACTCTGCGTGCGTGCGTCTGTAAATCCCCACCCTGGGGTTTCACTCTATCCTTGCTGTTGAAATGGGAAAAATTCAGGTGGGAGCCTTTGTGCTCCCCCCGGTGAAAATGTCAAAAAAAAAAAAAAATGGAATGCATGCGTTCATACCATGTGAATCCTGCACTTTTGTCCAAGTACTCTGCCACTGACCGGGTTGCTGCGGTCCAGTCAACCACTCTGCCACTAGCATACCCAGCCTCGTAGCAAGGTTTGGGAAAATAATTTAACAAGTTTATAAAATAATTTTGCAAGCTTTGATGCAATCATGCAACACTATTTTCATATTAGTAGTCAATTTAGAAGGTGCATGTGGATCCTATGGCGAGACATGCGTTCATACTTCACACCATGTAAGTGTCATTGTCATGGAGAAGGTTATTCTTCAAGCAAGTTTCTCTGCGCAGATAAGAGCCATAAGCATTCTTCTTCACGCAAGTTGCAGATAAGAGCCGTATGCATGCATGCTTCTTCAGGCAAGTTGCCCTGCTTGACCATATGCATGCTTCTTGGCAGAGTCAATGGAGTGGGTGTAGAGCCACAGAGGTTAATTAGCAACTTCAACAGTTGATTATTCCCCGACGACTTCAGCAACTGGGTCTGAAAACAGTCGATGTAGATCCTACTACCCCAGTATCCGGATGGCACCCGCCGGGTTCGGGTGCGGGTATGGCATCCCCATACCCGCACCCGCACCTCCTACCCGCCCCTGTTACCCGTACCCGTACCCGCATGCGGGTATAATATTTTCCCATACCCGACACCCGCCGGGTACCCGATACCCGTCGGGTACCCGGGTACCCGCCAAGCTGAACAGCAAATTGACAGGTTTTGCCACATTCAGCAACATATAACATAAATCTTCAGCAACAAAACTGACAACAATTTTAAGCAACATATAACATAAATCTTCAGCAACATTCAGCAACATAAATCTTCAGCCTACTGAATCATCTGAAAACAGTAGCTAAACAAGACCAATTCATCACAATTCGAGCTCACTTACATTGGAGACTAAAAGCCCTACTGAATCATCTAAAAGCCCTACTGAATCATCTAAAAGCCTACTGAATCATCTAAAACAGTTGCTAAACAAGACCAATTCATCACAAAACAACAACTTAACTGAAGTATTGCATCACAATTCGAGCTCACTTACATTGGAGACTTGGCCTTCTTCCCTCTGCCACCGGAGGATGAATCCACCGGCGTCGCACTACGGCAACGCTTCCGGCCGCTCACAGCCGCAGAAACCGGCGGCAATCCCCCCCGTGTGCCGCCTCTGTGCGAGCTTGACGGCATGCCGATCAAGAACCCGAGCCGTGCGCCGCTTCCCACCGGCGGAATTTGGGCCGGCGCATCTCCCGGCGGCGGAGACGGTGAAGGTGTGGGCTCATCTTCCTCGCGCTGCTGCTCCTCGAGCGGGCCATGGCCGGAGTCGCCTTGGCTCCCCTCCAAATCGACGGGATACATGGCGAGGGGCGAGCGCAGCAGGCCAGCGGCGCAGGGCGGCGCAGCCGGCTGCGGCGGCGTGGGGTGGGGAAACAGAGGGGCGCGGTGGCGGGGGACGGGGGGAAACAGAGGGGAGAGGCGGCCTGGGGTGGGGAAACAGAGGGGAGAGGCGGCGGGGGACGGGGGGGAAACAGAGAGGCGAGGTGGCGGCGCCGCGGCGGCGTTGGGGATTGCGGCGACGCGGAGGAGACGCGGAGGGGAAACAGAGAGGCAAGGGGATTTTGCGGCGCTAGGGTAGGAACTTTGTGCGAGCCTGCGAGGGGATTCTGTGCGCTTAGGGTTTTCTTTCTGCATAGCAAATGACAGGTGGGGTCGGCTCCTACATCACACTGACATGTGGGGTCAGCCGGGTATGCGGGTAAAAGGGTATGGGTATGACAGCCCGTACCCGCACCCGCATACGCGATGGGTATGACATTTTCCTGCTAAGCATACCCATGGGGATTTTTTTATCCCAAACCCTCCCCATTTGAGGCGGGTACCCGTCGGGTTTGCGGGTATCGGGTACCCATTGCCATCCGGACCCCAGTACCGCTCTGAAAACTGAAGGGTCAAATCTCTTAGCGTCGAGATGCATGTTCACAACACTGATATTGTATTTATGTGGTCAGAAAAAATGGTTTTGAGTCAACAGTAGCAAGTCTGGTATCCAAAAGCATGCGTTCAGGCCTCTTCCCCATTGCCACCATATGGATCGTTGAACGGCAAGTCTGATTATATTACCTACTGTACACACTTCACGGTTGAGTATTTAAACATCCTCTTGCGGACAAGATCTCTCGTCACCATTCTCCATAGCTGTAAACAATAACAATGGCCCATTTGTATGTCTTGTTTCCAGGTCTTATTTGGTTTCTCTACCTCCTTAGCTTCTTTTGCAGCCTACCAATAGCCATCTGCAATGAAACTGAAAATGATAGACAAGCTCTCCTTTGCTTCAAGTCCCGGCTCTCAGGTCATGCAGGAGTTTTAGCTTCATGGAGCAACACGTCCTTGGACGTCTGCGGCTGGCATGGCATCACCTGCAGCACACTGTCTCGTCGCCGTGTGATTGCAGTGGACCTTGAATCAGACGGCATCTCAGGCTCCATACCACCTTGCATTGCCAACCTGACCTCTCTTACAAGGCTGCAACTCTCAAATAATAGCTTCCATGGCGAAATACCTTCCGAGCTTGGCATGCTGAGCAGGCTCAGCAACCTCAACCTCAGCATGAACACTTTGGAAGGTAACATACCATCTGAACTCTATGCATGTTCGCAACTTCATATCCTGGATCTGGGGAGCAATTTCCTCCATGGCGGGATCCCCCCTAACCTAGGTCAATGCAAGAATCTTGAAGAGATTGATCTTAGCAACAATAAGATACAAGGGAGCATCCCTTCTTCTTTTGGAAATCTTCCTCAGCTGCGCATACTAATTCTCGCTAGCAACAGGCTTACCGGGAACATACCACCATCTTTGGGCAAAAGCCGTTCTCTCACATATGTCTACCTTGGGATGAACGCTCTAACAGGCAGCATCCCGGAGTCCCTAGCAAACAGTTCATCCCTACTAGTACTTTCGCTCATGAGCAATAATCTTACCGGAGAGCTACCAAAGGCTCTCTTCAACACATCGTCTCTTCTTAAGATTTCCTTCCAACAGAACAACCTTGTTGGTTCTTTGCCTTGGGTTACTTTCACCTCTCCCCCTATTCAGTATCTCGATTTACGAGATAACCATATTTCAGGGGAAATACCTTCCTCGCTAGGGAACCTTTCCTACCTCATTGATCTTCTTCTTACGAATAATGATTTATTTGGGAGCATACCGGCCAGCTTAGGCCATATCCCAACACTACAAACACTAGCCATGAGTGTGAACAACTTATCTGGGATAGTTCCACCATCTCTCTTCAACATGTCATCACTGAAAATTCTTAACATGGCAAACAATTCTCTTGTTGGAAGCTTACCCTCCAACGTTGGTTACACACTCCCAAATGTTTGGAAATTAACACTCTCAGCAAACATGTTTGAAGGCCCAATTCCAGCTTCGCTTGCCAAAGCATACAACCTTCGTATACTTTACCTGAATAACAACAACCTAACTGGGCGCATACCCTTCTTTGGATCATTGCCAATCTTGGAGGAACTTGTTTTGGCATACAACAAGCTAGATGCAGGAAACTGGGATTTTTTCTCTTCACTCACAAACTGTACTAGGTTGACTACATTGATACTGTCTGGAAATAATCTCCAAGGGGAATTGCCAAGTTCTATCGGCAAACTTTCTGATAGCCTTGAATGGTTATGGCTAAGGGATAACAATATTTCAGGGCATATACCACTAGAAATTGGTAATCTTAAGAGCCTCAGTAGTCTATACATGGATTACAATCTTATCACTGGTAATATACCACCAACCATTGGGAATTTGCACAACATGGTGTATCTATCCTTCGCTAAAAACAGACTTTCAGGGAAAATCCCGGATACTATTGGTAATCTAGTGCAGCTAAGTGATCTGTTATTGGATGGTAACAATCTTACTGGTAGTATACCTCCAAGCATAGGACGTTGTGATCAACTTCAAGTGCTGAACCTTGCTCACAACTCACTAGATGGAAGCATACCAAGTAAAATATTCCAAATTTCTTCGCTTTCTGAAGTGTTGGACTTGTCACACAATTACTTGTCCGGAGGAGTGCCACTGGAAGTAGGCAGTCTCATTAACCTGAACAAACTTATCATATCAAATAATAGGTTGTCTGGCAACATCCCATCCACTATTGGCCAGTGTATGGTTCTGGAGTATCTTGAGATGCAAAGCAACTTAATTGGCGGAAGCATTCCACAGAGTGTTGCCAACTTAGTCAGCATACAAAAGATTGATATTTCTCACAACAACTTGTCCGGCAAAATTCCAGAGTTCTTCACATCATTGAGTACCCTGCAAGATCTCAATTTATCCTTCAATAATTTTGATGGAGCAGTTCCAAGTGGTGGTGTTTTTGCAAATGCAGGTGCAATATCAGTTGAAGGAAATGATGATTTGTGCACCACTAGTACTCTAATTGAAGGTATATCCTTTTGTTCCACACCAATTGGCAGAAAAGAGAAGAACAGTTCATTGGCCCTAGTCCTATCGATAGTAATGCCAACCATTGTTCTTGTTATATTAATTTTGTTATGGGTTGCAATAATTTACTGGAGGAAACGAATGCCAGTAAAACCACAGTTGCAAAACTTCAATATGCATATAAAGAAGATATTATATGCAGATATTGTCAGGGCAACAAATAGGTTCTCTTCAGCAAACCTAATCGGATCAGGATCATCTGGAGTTGTTTATAAGGGCAGTTTGAATTGTAAGGAAGATCATGTCGCCATCAAGGTTTTCAACCTTAATAATCATGGAGCAGATAGGAGCTTTATTGCAGAGTGTGAAGCCCTACGAAATATCCGTCATCGGAATATTGTAAAAATAATGACTTCATGCTCTTCTGTGGATTCTAAAGGGGGAGATTTCAAGGCCTTAGTGTTCCAATACATGCCGAATGGGAACCTAGAAATGTGGCTACATCCGAAAGGAATTGAACATGGTGAAACACATATTTTGACATTAAAACAAAGGATCAAAATTAGTTTGGATGTAGCATTTGCTTTGGATTATCTCCATAATCAGTGTGCATCTCCACTAATACATTGTGACTTGAAGCCAAGTAATATTCTTTTGGATCTTGACATGGTTGCGTATGTCACTGACTTTGGCCTATCAAGGTTTATATTCACTACATCAAATGCACACCAAGATAGTTCAACAAGATTAGCCCACCTAAAAGGATCGTTCGGATACATCCCACCAGGTGAGATTAAGCATAGTCGCATTATGCTGGTCATAATTTTTTATAAATTTTGAATACACTTGAGATTCTCTAATTTGTTTATGTACATGCAGAATATGGCACGAGCGAAGAGATATCAACTAAGGGTGATGTCTACAGTTTTGGAGTTATTCTATTACAAATGATGACGGGGTGTAGTCCAACTGATGAAAAATTCAATGATGGTGCAAGCCTTCATGAATTTGTTGATAGAGAATTTAAAAGTAATATTTACGAGGTTGTTGATCCAAAAATGTTGCAAGATGACAGCAATGCGACCGAAGTGATGAGAAACTGTGTTATTCCACTTGTTAGAATAGGCCTCTCTTGCTCCATAACATCTCCGAGGGAGAGGCCGGACATGGGACAAGTTTCTACATCGATCCTTAGAATCATCCATTTGGCCTCACACATGGGTGTGACATGAAGCAAAGGATTTGGCATGATGGTAGGTAGCAACAGAAAGCTCATGTATACTAGAAGGATTGGCACGATTTTATTGTGCAATGTGTATTACTGCGGTGATCAGTTGTGGGCATGTTGGCGTGGATAAAAAAGAGTGGCACATAGATAATTACAGTCTTCGACATAGATTTGCACGATTTTCCTTATACCCAATATCACAATATAGATTTAACCACTCTCATAACCGGCTCCGCACAATATCATTCTCATAGCGCTCAAATAGCAAATCCTCTTGGAGTAATAAATGAAACACCTCTTGTCAAAAAAATAAAAATAAATGAAACACCTGGTGAAAAAGTGAGCGCTTATAGCAACAAACCCATTATGACATCACGGTCTTGAGTGAACCAATTGCCTTTCTCATAATGACTATTGTCCAAAAAGGAAAC
This sequence comes from Poa pratensis, assembly GCA_947311845.1. NCBI lineage: Eukaryota > Viridiplantae > Streptophyta > Magnoliopsida > Poales > Poaceae > Poa > Poa pratensis. The sequence goes on along the minus strand of CAMZMU010000044.1, from coordinate 29,813,828 downwards.
AAGGATTGAGATTTTGTGAAGAATAAGTAATAGATTAAAATAAATTTATTACCTGCCAAAAATCTACAGGTGGAGCAAGCACCTTGAATAATGCATAGTTTACAGGACCATGCTCCATAGGAGCAGCCGGTCCTAGCTGGCTTCAATTAGGATATATCCAGGAGTTAGGATTCTATCGTTTAAACTAGGCATATGTATTTAAATAGGAATCTATATGGTTTGCTAGAAAAGTAGTTATGTTTTTATGTTTTTTGGATATCAAGTTGAGTCTTCCCTATATATGTATTATCGTTGAAGAGTGTACCTCAAGATCGTGCTGCCTGATAATATTGCCATTAGACAACCGTACTGGATACTGAGTTTTATCAGCTTCGATACAAGAGGTATATTTAGGGATCACATCTAGGTGATCCCTTAGGTTCACATAACAGAGAGCAGAGATAGGCTGCACCGGTGGTAGGAAAGGATGTTTTTTCACCAACGACGGTAAAATCTGAAAATTGGAAAGAACATGTGGCAATAAAGAGTACATACGGCTTTATGTTTACGAACCAGCTGATGCCTCTAAAGATCTTTATGTGTATGGCCTGCAGCCACTAATGGTTTCTATGTAGCTGCCGCGAAACACATGACAAGTTTGGGGTGGTTGAAGAGACGATGAAAGCTCTGTATCTCTAGTCCTAGAAAGAAATGGATGGTTTCGGCTATCTAGCGCAACTATGACAGAGCGTGAGAGAACTGATTTACATTCACCCCGCTGTAGATCTATACACTTTATGACAACAACAACAAGCATTTCTTTGGGAAAAGTAAACAACAAATATCACGTTACAAAATTGACCGTAATTTCTGTCTGTTCATTACTAATATGATAAAATGATGGTTTGTGTTGTGCATGACTTCTTTGGGAAAAGTAAACAACAAATATCACGTTACAAAATTGACCGTAATTTCTTTCTGTTCATTACTAATATGATAAAGTGATGGTCTGTGTTGTGCATGACTTCAGTATACTGCTCCTGGTGGTATGTTTATGTGTGTTCTCAGGGGCGGATCTGGGCCCCGGGCAGCCTGGGCTACAGCCCGGGTCTTGGCCCATGCAGTACAGGTACCCCTCCTATTAATTTCACGGAAATTCTGAACGTGAAGCAGTGCAGCCCGTGTCCTTGGCCCGGCCTGACCAGGGGCTATTCTTACAAACCCAGTAAGGAAGCGAGCAAGGATCCAGTAGCACATGTTCGCTTTCCGCATCCGCGCGCTCGTAATTATAGCTTACCCGCTCCTATTCTGTCGCTAAAAAAACGGATCGCTGTCCTCGACAAAATCGCGCCTAGCGCCGCCCTGTCCACTTGATCGCGCCGCCGCCGCTGGGCCGTTCAAAGTCTCAACCTCCAGAACCATGCTCAAGCGCTGCTGCTGCCGCTGTTCATCAGTTCAATAGTTCATGCATCACTGCATTCGGCGTTCAGTGCTTGCGTAACTTCTTCGTCTCTTACCCGCAAAAAAAGAAAAACATTCCGTGGTTGCATATCCTCCAACTGCTTGCCCACTCTGATAGGTAATTTCTTGTTTCTCATCGAAAGTATGTTGTTTGAAAAGGGGAAGAGTCAATTTTCAGTCATAAGAAGTCAATTTTTAATCCTAAAATTGTTACAATTAGGTTTGGCTGGGGTCTTATTCAATCTGATTAAATAGGAATATGAAGAGCACCAACAGATTGAAGACATATTCATCTCTTTGTTTTTTTGAAAAAGACATATTCATCCCGACCGTGTCATCTTTTTTCCGAACCTTGCTCTGAAAATTGTTCAAACAGCTAAGACACAACACATTTCCATTGGTATTTTTTCTTATTGAGTTAGCCCTGATTCTACAAGTTTTCGTTGTCAGGAACAAGATGAATGACGATTAGATGAATAATGCTACATTGAGCAATACATATTTGCAACCATAAAAAATTATAAGGTTTTAGACTGTTTCCATATTTTTCTTCTCCTTGAAGGTTATGGTTCTTCTCCTATTTAGTTACGAAAAAGGTGTACTGATTATGCAGTTATACCGCCATATTTTTTTTAGCTTTTTTTAGTATCATTTGGTTAAACATTGAGCCTATAAACGTCATTTGTGCATTTGCAGTGTGTTTTGACTAATATATTATGCTTTTGGGGACGGGATGAGAAGGTAATATTTTTACATAGTTTTGGGCATTAGAAATTAGCCCTGGTCATATCTAAATCCTGGGTCCGCCACTTTGTGTTCTGTAAAGTTAAGCCCAGAGAAATATATGAGAAAATAAGTTTTCTGTAACAAGGCCTAAAGCGATATGTTAGAATAAAGGGTAAGAGCTAGAACAGTACAATTTAGATAGGTAACTATATTACAGGAGCACATTCAGGACTCCATATAGAGGTTTAGATCAAGGTACGGCTTGAACATCAGGTGTAAATAGCTTTTACCAAGAAAACTTACTTCTTTAGTAATCGCAGCACTGTTTACTTACCTTTGATCATTTTATTACGCCACCATTTTTGGCCAGAAAGCTTACTTGCATGAAATAAAATCGGAGATAAGTTGCAATGATATAAATAGAGAAAAACTAATTTTGGTTCGTGATGATTTAGTAATGGGCTTAGTGTCTGAATCCGGTGCAGTTGCGAATATGGAGCTACGATGCAGATGTGAAGATAAAACATGTACAGTGCCATTATTCACTCACCAAGAAGTATAAGTCGCAGCTCTGCAACAATTGGTTGCCAAGTTATGCATCCCAAGGATAATCTCTGAAAAGGAATAAAAAGATCTCCCATCCACCAGATTATACAGTTAGAACCTGCTTCAAGAACAATTATGGGGTCAGAGCATCAAATGCGGCAATGAGTTAGAGGAGAAGTAAATCATCAGTTGTAATTGACACCACCACAGCAATCCGATGCATCTCAGAAGGATAGCAGCACCAATACTATATTACTGGATTCAGGAGCACTGCATATAATTTTCTTTCCATTTTTGTCCGAAACCTGAACTTAATTAACCAAGAGTAACATCCACGTTGAATTTCTGCATAATTCTACATGTTGCATGATGTGCATGGCACAGTGACACTTCAGACAACTTTTTCCTTTTGATATTGAATTACCACCGTCATATGTGGTATTCTCCTGATTCAGAATTACGATAGTGAAAAGTGCTCAACTGCTGGGTAAACCATGTACAGAGTTATGATGCAAGTATTTCGTGTCTCTCTCATTAGCACACCAAAATTAGCTAGCTCATAATCATTAGAGGCCAGCGAAGAGATATCAGATTCCAGAACAATTCTGATTGCTCTACAGCTCGCTGCTCCCAAAACTGCCAACAGGCAAGCATTTGCTTCTGCGTGTATAGCAGAACGAACACGCGAGGGATCTTCTTGGGAAGGGAGGTGGCCGGCTTGGGCAGGGCCAGGGGAGTGAACGCCTTGGGAAGGGCTCGGCTGTGGCCTTCGTTACCCTCCCGCCACCGTTCCCCCTGCCGCCGCCGCTCCCCATCCCGCTCGTTCGATCTAGGGTTTGGGGCGGGCCAGTGGAGGGGGACGGACGGCGTCAAATTCGTGCAGGCTCACGCCGGCGGAGGTAGGGAATGGAAGAGATAGAGGAAGGACAAGGGATAGGGAGAGGAGAACTCACCGGAGGAATGGCCGCCGCGGCTTGCTCCAGGTCGCACGAGTGGAGCTGCGTGCATTCTGTTGGTTTGGCGATGTACACCGAACCGTTAAGTGTGGACTGCGGGTTTATTCCCGTATTTGTTAGGGTGTTTTGTGCAAAAATGCCCGACGTACCACCACGGTCGTCTATCCGTATACCACCACGGTCGTCTATCCGTATTATATAGTAGAGATATACAATGTAAGAATACATGTTGTGTACGGTATAGTATACCGACACACATACGTACATGTAAGCCACGGTAGGGGCATATTTCCTACCCTATATTAACACGTATCCCGAGCCTCGGAGAGGTATCGGTTCCACTCCGTTATTCTCACATGGTATCAGAGCACGATCCTTGACCTAAAAAAAAACACCAGCCGCCGCCGCCGCCGGACCTCTCTCCCGCCGCCATACATCCTCTCACGATCAGAAGATCGGAAACCACAACCAAACCACAAGCCCTCACGATCTCTCTGATCGGAAAAGCTGCTACGATCTTCTTGATCGGAAACACACAAAACCACACCTCCTTAACGATCGTATATCGATCGGAAAATCCTTCCCTCTTCGGCATCCATGGCGTCGTCATCCTCTGCGATCGCGTCTCTGACTGCCGCCTTGGGAAATCCTCCTTCTCAGAAGCTGACAAGGTCCAACTTCTTGTTCTGGAAAACCTTGGTCAACCCGGCGCTTCGCGGAGCTCAAGTTCTTGATCTCCTAGATGGCACTCATGTAGCACCGGCACAGTTTCTGGAGGTTAACACGGAGGAAAAAACAAGCAAAGTTCCCAACCCAGCCTATAGCGCATGGGTGCTTCGGGACTCCACGGTAATGAGTTGGATTATCAATTCCTTCTCGTCGGAAATCCTTGCTCACGTTGTCGGTATTGATTCAACCGCTGGCGTGTGGGCTGTGATCACGAAGATGTTCAGCGCTGGATCCCGTGCAAAACTCAATCATCTTCGTGGGTCGCTCCAGGGCACGAAGAAGGACAACCTCACGGCTGCTCAGTTCTTCGCCACGATGAAAGGATTCGCCTCCGAACTCGCCGCTCTCGCAAGCCTGTCGAGGAGGACGAGATGGTGGGCTACATCACCAATGGCCTTGATGCAAGCTACAATGATGTGTGGCTGCCACCGATGGTAACAACTCTGTCACACTTGATGATTATACGCTCAGATTTGTGTGCACGACATGCGCCAGGATATGCTTGCTGCCACAGGACAAGACGTCAGTTTTACGTCTTCAGCCAATGCTGCTTCCCGCCGTGGATGTGGCGGCGGACATGATGCTCGCCCTCATGATGGTCGTTGGCGCTCGGATGACCGTGGTCGCTCTCCTGAGCGCGGTGACCGTGAGCGCGGTGACCGTGGTGACCGTGGTGATCGCGACCGTGGTCGCTATGACCGTTATGACCGACAAGATGCTGGACGCCGTGATGATGCTGGCCGTTGGGATCGTCGCAATGATGACCTTCGTGATACTGGTTATCGGCGTGACGATCAACGTGACGACCGCTGATGACGTGAAACACACGTTCGTTGGGAGACCCCAAGAGGAAGGTATGATGTAGTCAGCAGCAAGTTTTCCCTCAGAATGAAACCAAGGTTATCGAACCAGTAGGAGCAGCAACTCTTCAGAAGGTTGTCAACGGCGCCAGAAAAAGAGCTGTCGCAGGGAGTCTGGACTGTTGACGTGGAATCTGCACACAACACAATCAAACTACTTTGCCCCAACGAAACAGTGAGGTTGTCAATCTCACTGGCTTGCTGAAAACAAAGGATTAAACGTATGGTGTGGAAAATGAGTATTAAATTGCAGAGAATGAAAAAGGAACAGTTTGCAGTTTGTGGTTGTTTAATCAGTGTAAAAGAATGGACCGGGATCCACAGTTCACTAGTGGTGTCTCTCCATAAAAGATAACTAACATGTTGGGTAAACAAATTACAGCTGGGCAATTGACAAATAGTGAGCGCATAACAATGCATATACATGACATGTTGACTACTATGATATTTAATTGCGCATTACGACATAATACATAGACCGTTATCCAACAACATCTATGACTAATAATCCACCGCCGGGTTGTCATCCGAGTCCCCCGTTGGTATTAAGTTGCAAGCAACGGATAATTGCATTAAGTAAAGTGCGTAATGTAAACAAACACATATGCCCGTGGACATAGCATCGTTAGGTTATCCCTAGTGGCAACAGCACATCCACAACCTTAGAACTTTCTGTCACTGTCCCAGGTTAAACGGAGGCATGAACCCACTATCTAGCATAAATACTCCCTCTTGGAGTTACAAGCATCTACTTGGCCAAATCATCTACGAGTAACGGAAAACATGCAAGATCTTAAATAACATATGAGATAGATTGATAATCAACTTGACATAATATTCAATATTCATCGGATCCCAGCAAACACAACATGTAGCATTACAATAATATGATCTTGATCATGTAGGGCAGCTCACAAGATCTAAACATGATGGCACAAAGTGGAGAGACAACCATCTAGCTATTGCTATGGACCCGTAGTCCAAGGATGAACTACTCACGCATCACTCCGGAAGCAGGCATGGCGATGTAGAAGCCTCCGGTGACGATTCCCCTCTCCGGCAGGGTGCCGGGAAGAGGTTCTGAACCCTCCCGAGCTAGGGTTGACGACGGCGGCGTCTCTGGATCTTTTCGTGGATTTCTGCTCAGGTACTTAGGGTTTTCGCGTCGGGGGAATAAGTAGGCGAAAGGGCGGCGGCTGGAGACCCCCGAGGGGCCCACACCACCCTAGGGCGCGGCAGAGGGGGGGCCCCGCGCCCTAGGTGCGTGTGGGGCCCTAGTGGCCCTCCTCTGTTGCTTCTTCGCTCCGTCAGGTGTGTTCTGGAAAAATAGGGACCCCCGTGTAGTTTCGTCCAATTCCGAGAATATTTCCAGACTAGCTTTTCTGGAATACAAAAACAGCAGAAAACAGGAACAGGCACTTCGGCATCTTGTTAATAGGTTAGTCCCAAAAAATGTATAAAAGTGATATAAAATAGATGCAAAACATGTAGCAATTGGTATAAAACAAGCATGGAACATCAAAAATTATAGATACGTTTGAGACGTATCAACCGCCGTGATGATCGGCGTGATGATCGCCGTGATGGTAAAGGACGCCGTCGTGGACATGGCCGCGCCCCAACCCCATATGTCAATGTTACCTGTCAGATATGTAAGATACATGGTCATCCCGCCTCTGATTGCTGGTGGCTGATTACCCCCAAGAGCAAGGGATCATCGTAGCACCTCACGATGTGGAAGTAAGGTATCGATCCGCAGGAGCAAGAAGGAAAAGTTATCTATTCCCTACAACTAAAGTGTCACAAGTTTTAGTTGATTATGCACTAAACAAGTTTGGAGAACAAGGTGGTTGATGGATGGAGTAACCAAGCAAGAATGTAAAAGTGTCCCAATCCTCTACAATGCAAGAGGACAAGACAAATGGTAGCAAGCAAAAGCTCTCAAAGAGAGAGAAGCCCAATCCTCTATGCAGCAAGAGGACAAGCTCAAGTGTGAGTTTCTTATAGGAACAATGGACATGGGTTCATGGTTCACTTAATCCTCTCTCTCTCATCTATGGTGATTATCATGTTATAGATAAAGTACACACAATTGTCATGTTTTAATGGTAGCTTTTATGACGGCTATATGTCCTAAAATACATAGTTGAAAGAAATACTCATTTGTGTTGCTAGGTCACCCTCGTAAGGCTAGCATGGCTGCTCTCACTCCCACATCATACTCTTTCTTTTTACCCCAGATAAAGGATGTTGGGTGGTACTGTGTCACTCAATACCTATGCCGTGTCACATCGGCCATCCCGTACCCACATACATCATACTTCAAAGAACAATATTCTATCAAAGCATGACAAGTCATAAAAGTTCCAACACAACAGTAAATGCATAACAAATCATCTCATACCACAATATTCACCACAAAGGTATTACATAGATGACCGTAATCATGTTCAGCAGCTCATACGGTACTAATTAGTGAAGCTCAAAGAGAGGAGAGATACATAAGTTACCACCACAAACCCAAATCCAGGGGGTGGACTACTCCCCCTTCATCATGGTGATGATGGTGGAGAAGTCTTGCTGTAGATGTTGATGATGAACACGCCGGAGGGGGGTGGAGCCCTCCGGAGGCGATTCCGGCGGCGTTTCCCCCCTCCGATCTTCTCCGGCGGCAGCCTTCTGACTCTCTGTTTCGTGGTTCTGTGTTTCTCCGCCGCCTCCTTTTGCGAAACGTCATGGGACCTTTTTTATAGGCGTTTTTAGGTCAAGACGAAGGCGGTGGAGAAAGGATCGACGGCTGCGGAGCCACGAGGCCCAAACGGGGTAGTCCCACGCGGGCACTGTACCTGGCCGCGTGGCCACCCCCTTTTTGCCTTGCGGGCTCCGTTTGCTTGATTCCTTCGCTCCTACGTCTTCTTCCTTCCAAAATAATGACCTATGTATTTTTCCAGAATTTTATGACGACGTTTGGGTCCCTGAAACATAAAAGGAAAGAAATAGGGTTTTCTGCCTGCGCAGGGTTAATTCCATAAAATAGGAAACAATTATATTTCCTAAAATCATTAAATAACAGTGGTATAACCCTTATATGATGCAAATATGATTGAATATGAGTGAATAAAGTGCAAAGTTCATGTATGCATTTTACATGCATCAACATCCCCAAGCTTAACCCATGCTCGTCCTCGAGTATGAAGGTGATAAAACTAACATGGACTTTGCAATTTACTACTAACAATGGATATCAAAGATGATTACAATTGCTACATAAAGTCAAATGATTCATTCTTCAAAGGAGTAGCAATATGCAAGATAGTTTATGAAGTGATATCAAGTATTCAAGACAAGGATGTTCATTGATAGTTCACAAAGTGTAACATAGAAGCAAGTAATATGGACACATGTATGCATAATGATAAGTAGAACATCCTACATGGTCATAGAGTGTAGATGAAAATCTGAATATAAGGTGGACACTTTGGAAAGATGTATATGTGAGTAGAGGTAAAGCATGCATAAGTTTCATCCAACTTCCAAACTCTTCTACTTAAGTTAATGATTGCAATAAGGTATTCATTGGTGTCAAGCTCTCATTGCCCCTATCATAGCATCTTGAATGATTAAGTTTAATGTGAAAGCAAATATGAGTAGTGTGCTTGACAAAGTAAAGGTTGAATGTCTCATGCCCCTTGAATACAAGTACTTACACCATGTGTTACTCAACTTGGGAAACAAAGCAAGTTCAAGTTAAATATCATTGTAAGTAATAATAGTGTCATCAAGAGCGTCAACTGGGGTACCTCTTGTCCCAAGATATGGAACAAGCCCATATCAAAATGACAAGACAAACAAACAAAATGAACAATCTCAACACCCTTTTTATTTACCATTGGAATAGCTTTTTATTGTAAGGTGTATCACAGAAGGTTCACCATAGTATGTAAGTAAATTTCCACCATGAATGATGCATGGCTTAGATTAGCGGCCCAGGCGTCTCTCTAACCATTTATACAAACTCATTTAAACTCACTCTATTTCCACATTTATTTCAACATGATAAGCATCCATAGACAAAAGCACATGATATCAACTAAATGAAAAGAGCGTGTTGAAAGCTTGCCATGTGACAGCACATATGGGCTAACTTCCAACCCAAAACATTTATCAAGCCACTAACATCATAATCTTAATCACAATGGGTCATGTTTTATTATGCAATAAAAGACATTGTGCATCAAGTTCGTGAGAGCTATATAACCAACTTTTTCCATCACAATCAATAACATAAACATTTTCATTCAGAGGTAAGATAACACAAACAACATGTTAAACATACTCGGAATAGCATAAAGCCAATAGGTAGATATGGTGGACTCACTGGAATAACTTTGGTTGAAGGTGTTGGAAACAAGTTTTGACTTGTTGGAGTTTTTGGGCTAGCAAAGGGAGAAAGTTGACCATCTAGATGCATGCATGAGTGTCCATAGAACTAACTAATCCATGTTAAACCAAGTAAAATAACAATCAGCACCAAAACATGAATAAGTGATAGCTCTAAAAAGAATTTGCAAACTATTACTCATAAACAAGCTCATGAATCATGCAACTATATGTATCATTAAAAATCAACTCAAACATCCCTTTTCCCAATCTTATAAAAGCATCCAACATATTTCAACCCATATTTCCAGTAGCTCTCTCATATATAAATGATAGTGTGGTGGTCTCTCAAAACTCAAACAAAAACAAAAAAAGACGCTCCAAGTTTATGCGATAAAGTGTTTCGATCGAAAAACAGAAGTTGGACGTGTGCAAACCGAGAGTGTGTAGGTCCAGCGGGGTTGTCTTCACATCCCCAAGCTTATGGTCTTCACCATCCTTGGATAGCTCTTGGTGCATCTCCTCCAATCCCTGTGAAAAAACTTCAAAACACCGTTTCTCCCATTTCTTTTCTGTGGGGTGCATTAATAGTGATAAACAAATATGTTTCTTGCTGCATATAATCCTTGAACAAAAATTCATATGAGATGTCCAGAAAGTGTATAATGTTGTATGCCTACTCATAAACTCAATTGGATCAAAAAGATTCAACTTAAAAGCTCAAAGCATGCATCAAACAAAATGGGACAGAATCTGTCCAGAAAAACAGCAGCAGCAAAACGTATTTTTCTACCCTACCAAACTTTCTCGAAAAATTCCGAAAAATTCATGCATACAGAGGATGAAAAGTTGCAACTACAGTTCAAATATGAGCTCATTCGGAGTTACAGAATAAGAATTAAAAATCATACCGTGCACTGACTCGTGCAGGAATAAAATCTCCGAACTCAATAAGCAACTTTTCAAACCAAAAAGGGTAAAACTTGGCACTTTATTTAAAACTCCAGAAACTAAACTAGACACAAAGTCTCTTGTTACAGCAAGAGGACACAAAGAAAATCACACAAAAATAACCGGGTTGCCTCCCGCAAAGCGCTTTCTTTATAGCCATATAGCTAGGCTTGATAGTTTTAATGATGCTCCATAGGAATAAGAGTTGAATATAAAAGAGCATCAAGAAGCAAATATCAAACACATTTAAGTCTAACCCACTTCCTATGCATTGGGATCTTGTAAGAAAATAAATCAATAAAGCACAAAGTGACTAGCATAGGAAGGCAAAGCAAGTGCAACTTCAAAATTTTCAACAAAAAGAGAGAAGACTTAATATTTTTGAGATATATGAAATCATGTCTCCCTCTCTCATAAAAACTTTCAGTAGCATCATTGATAAACTCAACAATATAGCTATCACATGAAACATTCTTATCATGATCCATATGCATAAAAGTATCATTACTCTCCACATAAGCATAAACAGTTTCATTAGGAATAGTGGGAGTAAAACATTCATAATAATCATTGTAATCATCATATATAGGAGGCATATCATAATCACAATAAACTTTATACTCAATAGTGGGTGGACTGAAAATATCATATTCATCATCATAAATGGGAGACATAGTATCATCAAACAAGTCAAAGAACCTCCCCAAGCTTAGATGATTGCAAGATATAAAATAAAAAGAGACCTCCCCAAGCTTAGTCTAGTGCACACAAGAATAGAAACTTAAGCGCTACGCTCCCCGGCAACGGCGCCAGAAAAGTACTTGATTACCCCCAAGAGCAAGGGATCACTGTAGCACCTCTCAATGTGGAAGTAAGGTATCGATCCGCAGGAGCAAAAGGAAAAGTTATCTATTCCCTACAACTAAAGTGTCACAAGTTTTAGTTGATTATGCACTAAACAAGTTTGGAGAACAAGGTGGTTGATGGATGGGAGTAAAAGCAAGAATGTAAAAGTGTCCCAATCCTCTACAATGCAAGAGGACAAGACAAATGGTAGCAAGCAAAAGCTCTCAAAGAGAGAGAAAGCCCAATCCTCTATGCAGCAAGAGGACAAGCTCAAGTGTGAGTTTCTTATAGGAACAATGGACATGGGTTCATGGTTCACTTAATCCTCTCTCTCTCATCTATGGTGATTCATGTTATAGATAAAGTACACACAATTGTCATGTTTAATGGTAGCTTTTATGACGGCTATATGTCCTAAAACACATAGTTGAAAGAAATACTCATTTGTGTTGCTAGGTCACCCTCGTAAGGCTAGCATGGCTGCTCTCACTCCCACATCATACTCTTTCTTTTTACCCCCAGATAAAGGATGTTGGGCGGTACCGTGTCACTCAATACCAATGCCGTGTCACATCGGCCATCCCGTACCCACATACATCATACTTCTTAAAGAACAATATTCTATCAAAGCATGACAAGTCATAAAAGTTCCAACACAACAGTAAATGCATAACAAATCATCTCATACCACAATATTCACCATAAAGGTATTACATAGATGACCGTAATCATGTTCAGCAGCTCATACGGTACTAATTAGTGAAGCTCAAGAGAGAGGAGAGATACATAAGTTACCACCACAAACCCAAATCCAGGGGTGGACTACTCCCCCTTCATCATGGTGATGATGGTGGAGAAGATCTTGCTGTAGATGTTGATGATGAACACGCCGGAGGGGGGTGGAGCCCTCAGGAGGCGATTCCGGCGGCGTTTCCCCCCTCCGATCTTCTCCGGCGGTAGCCTTCTGACTCTCTGTTTCGTGGTTCTGTGTTTCTCCGCCGCCTCCTTTTGCGAAACGTCATGGGACCTTTTTTATAGGCGTTTTAGGTCAAGACGAAGGCAGTGGAGAAAGGATCGACGGTTGCGGAGCCACGAGGCCCAAACGGGGTAGTCCCACGCGGGCACTGTACCTGGCCGCGTGGGCCACCCCCTTTTTTCCTTGCGGGCTCCGTTTGCTTGATTCCTTCGCTCCTACGTCTTCTTCCTTCCAAAATAATGACCTATGTATTTTTCCAGAATTTTATGACAACGTTTGGGTCCCTGAAACATAAAAGGAAAGAAATAGGGTTTTCTGCCTGCGCAGGGTTAATTCCATAAAATTAGGAAACAATTATTTTATTTCCTAAAATCATTAAATAACAGTGGTATAACCCTTATATGATGCAAATATGATTAGAATATGAGTGAATAAAGTGCAAAGTTCATGTATGCATTTTACATGCATCAGTGGCGCTTCAAGGATGACTCACGGTCCGACTCTGATGATGATGTTCGTCGTGAAGACAAAGGTGCTAATGTTGCCTCCTATGGAGTTGACACAAATTGGTACCCTGACAGTGGTGCCACGGACCATATCACAAGTGAACTACACAAGCTGACAACCTACGACAAGTACAAAGGCCGTGATCACGTGCACACGGCCGATGGCAAGGGTATGTCCATAAGTCATATTGGTTATTCAATGTTGCATACACCCCATAGCAATTTACATCTCAACAATATTCTTCACGTTCCTAGTGCATCCAAAAATCTTGTTTCTGTTCATAAACTTACACTTGACAACAATGTCTTTATTGAATTTCATCCATATTTCTTTTTCATTAAGGACCAGGCAACAAGAAGAATCCTGTTTAAGGGGCCATGTCGTGGTGGTCTCTACCCGCTAGTACCTCATCCTACCGGGTCCTCCAAGCAAGCTTTCATTATGTCGTGGTGGTGTCACGGCAGATGCCATGGGGATGGCTTAAGTGTGGGCTCGCTTGGGCGTTGGGGGAACCGGGGAGGGTTTGCGCGCTTAAGAAGCACGCATGAAGATCAAACAAGAACTCGCAGGAACCAACAAGAACAGAGCAAACCAAGAACAGCAAAGAACACCACGATGTACCCTGCTTCGGGGCCCTCTTGCGGAGGTAACACCCCTACTGCAGCTCTAGCCTACTCTCTTATATCTCAAGTGTTTACAAGTACAGAGCGCTCCTTGAGCTGTATGATGAACAATGGAGTGAGTTCCAGGTAGAAGATGAAGCTTGGGGGGAAATGATGCTCACAATGGTCGATCCTCCTCACTGGAGAAGGTGGTATTGCATATATACAGTAACCGAATTACCCTTTTGCCCTGGCCGCAGAGGACAATGGCATGGACAAGGAGAACAGGACAAACACTGGCCACTGTCACTCAGCCCAGCTCACCCTCTGCCCACCACAGGCTTATCTTTCCTCTTTGAGCTTAAGGCAGTGTAGACCACAGTAGCCTAGGCACTGCCCCTTTCCCGAATTGGCCGAGTCAGCGCCTAGGGGCTTGTGACCCGGAAAACCTGTGGCTGTACCTTGCTGTCTTCTGAGCCCCGGTCAGTAACATTACAGTGCCCGTGACTTTTACTGACACTACTTGGCCCCTGTGCAACATCCGAGTTGCCCTACCCGGGTCTTTCCTGACCGATCCGGATAACTTAGCCGGCTCTTCTCCCTTGGATCCAGTTAAACCTCACCGGATCCCCTTTGTTCCTTCCTTTTACTCTGGCTTGACGTAGGACTGACCGAATCCCCTTGAGATCCGGCCCAAGTGACCCGGCTAACTCTTGATCCGGTTAGACCTTAACTGTTCATAACACATCATCTTTGCCCTACCCGGGGCAGCCCCCCGACAGTAGTCCCCGAAGCTGGTACGGTCCTACGGCCTCGGCCGAAGGGCCGTTCCAGATTCAAAACCAACATCACTAACCGGATCACTTCTAGATGTCACCGAATTTTCCGGGACATTTGGCAGGAAAAGCCTATGCAAAGCCGTATAACCCGGGTTGTCAGCTCGTTATCCGGATCCACCGGGTATTCGAGTGTGTTTGACCAGAAGACCACGTCTCCTCGTTTTCTCCGTTGACCGGCACATAGGATCCGCTCCACCGCTTCCAATTCTGCGGCGTAGCCACGTGTGCTTGAAATACACGGCCACAGCATCTGCCACAGAGTTCCGCGACGCAAGGGATCTGATCGTGCTCCGGTAACCGCGCGGTAGTGGGGGCAGTTACCGCTGGAGGCTATAAAGAGGGCGCGGTGGTTTTTCCCCTTCTTCTTCCTCACAACTCTCACTCACCCGCTCCATCGACGCCGCCGCAACCTCGCCATTCAAGGTTGCCGCGCCAGGGACGCACAGCGTACCAGAGCAAGATCACCGGAGCCGCGCCTCGCGCCCATCTCCGCCATTCTCCGTCGGACTCCTCCTTCGAGGAACTAGCACTGTAAGTTCTTCCTCCCTCGCCATAGCCACCGTGACGAGTTCATACTCTTGAAATACACACGCCTGTTCTTGCTAGATTGATGCGTATCTAAGCCCATGTTCATGCCGTAGCATATCTGTATACTTCCTGTCCAAGTTTGCATAGACTAGCCTAGACAGATTGTCCCCGTAGGAGCAGTTCAACCATGTTTTTACCCGTGATTTTCTTTCTTTTTTACCACCGCTGTAGATCTTCCCAACCCTAGAAACTCGCGGAAAGATGTTTGCGATTTCCAACCGCATCACCTTCTCCACCGGACCCGGTTAACCCCACCCGGGATAAGATTAGCCGAGTTACCTTAGATCTGATTCGGTTTCAATGTTATCCGATTCTTCTTTGGTCCATGGATTCCGAATTTCCTGATCCGGTTATCCGCCTTTTTGCTGCAGACTGATTCGGTTATGGCCAAACTTCCCCCTGGCAGATGGGAAGAATCTGATGTTACCAATGATTTGGAATGGCTACGAGCCACCCGGCGTATAACGCCCCAAGCCATCTGCCGCCGACCCGGAAAAGAACTCGCACCGGCCCCAACCCGGTGAGCGCGTGGTATTCATAGCGCATTTCGAGCGCGGGTTCGGATTGCCTGCCAGTGACTTCTTTCGGGCCTTTCTGGACTTCTTCGGACTACAACTTCACCACCTCCCGGCGAACGCCTTCGTCTCTTTATCAGCTTTCACTTCCTTCTGCGAAGGCTATCTCGGTCTCTGGCCGAGTGTGGATATATGGGCAAATACTTCCACCTCCGCAAGCACACCATTCCAGGTACCAAGCCGAAACAGCTGACCTTGCGGTTCGGTTAGCATCACGCCAAGGCAGGGATCCGCCTTTCCCCGTGTCACCGGCCTAGACACGGTCAAGAAATGGCAAAGGACCTTTTTACGTAAAGAGCGCTGAGGGCCATGACGCTCTTAATCTGCCCGAATTCAGGATGGAGCCGCCCACAGCCGAACTGAACTTCGGTTACAATCCGGCTGAAACAATTGCTGAACTTCAGACAGTGCATACCACTCTGGAGGATTTTTTGAAGAAGGTATGATCTCTGACGACCTCCTCCGGACCTTCATCTCTCGCCGGGTCAGCCCTCTTCAAAGGCGTGACCACAAGATATGCCACATGCGTGGCGCACTAGATCCTACCCGGATCAGCAAGCACGAGCTTGACAAAGCTTCCGTCTTCAGACGGGTAAACGCCATTGCTGCCAATGAGATGTCGGATAAATGGCGGTGGGGTGTAAAGCCATTCTACCGGGAAAAACTTCCTCCACAGGTTAGCTCACCACTCTCCGAATCCAATCTTACTTCATCCGAATAATCCCGGCCTGATCCGGATTCGCATTATCTTTTTTGTAGCTGTTTGATCGTCAACTTACTGAAGACGGAGATCTTTCCACCAAGGCATGGACACCGGATCTTAGCCCGCCGCGCGAGGGCGAAGAGGATCCGGATACGGATGACTATTTGCCAATTCCCCGTGCCAAGCCAGTCCGCAAGGGTAAGCAATCAAACACTCACCACCTTTCCGACGAGGAAGATGAAGATTGCTGCATCTTAGAACCCATCGACGCTATTCCGATTTCATGGAAACCACCTCCTTATGTTCCAGCCAAACAAGATACCAAGAGACCTCTCGGAAACGCGCTGAGGCGCCCGAAACAGATGCCCCACAGACAAAAGAAAGAAGTCCGGCGACAAGCCGAATCGCGTCAAACCGATGCCCACCACCAAGGGGTAACATTGACTAACTTTATTTGCTTTCTTCCTCTGTTAACCGAGTCATATCTATCCGAGTTAACTGTTTGCTTTGCTTTATGCAGTGATGTCCTCATCACCGCGCAGACTCATTCATCCATCTCTTCTCCCATTCCTCCACTGGATACGGCCATGGAAACCCAGTCTCCTGACCGAACTGCCACCTCACCAACGCGTGTCACAACTACCAATATTCCCCAGCCGACTCCCATTTCAGAGCCGGTTATCGACTTGGAGAGTGAGGAAACCTCGGCTCCCATCCGAGATTCAAGTTGGCCACGCCCTCTCAAGGAGCTGGAGAAGGAAAAGGCCAAGACATCGGCTACGTCCTTGCCTAAGCCGGATCCTCGCCCTACTCCCGCAGCGCAAACCCTGCTGAACCAAGAGCAGCAGAGAAGAAAAAGCAGAAGCAACAACAGCAACAACAAGTTTCCGAGAAGCACAGAAAGCCACATCCGAAGCAGACCCCGGGTGCGTCACCGCAACCCAAGCCGACTCAATGCCTCTGGCACAACTCCCACCTCGGACAAGCAGGTGGTTGCTAGCAAAAAGGTTTCTGCCCATCAGCGATTCGATTCGGCCAGCCCTGTCGAATCCGCGCCCTCCGAGCAGCGATAAGCTCGAGTCCGCCAAGCAATTCATTGAAGCTTGGAATGATGCTGACCTCGCCAAAGACTTCTCTACTTCAGCGCCACATCCGGCTGGGCCTAGTCGGATGTTTCAATCATTACACTCTGTACAGACCTCGGTCACTGAAGCTAACCGGGTGTTTGAGGTAAATTTTCCGAATCTTGCTTTTATTTCAACATGAATCAAACAGTACTATACCCAGTCCCCGAGATTCGGGTCGAACGACTGATACTCCTCCGAGTAAGAAAGTCATTCGGCTTGAATCTCTAAAAAATTATCATGAATGTTGCCTTAACCGAGGACACCGTGGGACTTCCAGTCCCCGAGTCTCTTTTCCAACTGATTCGGTTAATCTCGGGCCAGTCCCCGAGATTCTTTGACGCCGTTTGCCTGTTTTCTTTCAGGAAACCATGACCGCTCGCGGCAAGCTCTTTAAGCAGCTCGCCCATCAGCACCAGAAGCTCCAAACTTCCTTCGATGGGCTCTGTCTTGAAATGGACAAGAAAGAAGAAGAGCACAAGCGCGCTTTATCCGAGGAAAAATCAGAGTGACTCGGCTCCAGCGAGAGCTTGACCGAGTTGAAAAAGTGAAGAACAAGGTTAAAGGAGAGCGGGATACGCTGAAGGAAAAGACACTATCCAGAAGGAGCGGGATACTTTCAAAGCCGGACTTGAGAAGCGGGCCAAACTGGACCAGCAAATTCAAACGACCATTGCCGAATCTGAAGCCGAAGTCAAAGCGGCTAAAGAAGAACTGAGTGCTCACAAAGCGGCCAGTGCGAAATGGCTTGCTGCACTTGCTAGCCTTAACGATGACATGGATCGTAAGTTCACCGAATCCCTTTTTTCTTTCTGCTCTTAACCGATACATATGCTTGTGTTCCTTCTTGCTGAACTCAGTATTAGCTTATTTGTTTGTAGGAGAGTTTACCAGCATCCGGCTTCAAGCCGCCAAGGCTGTGAGAACGCCCGAGCTGAGAGAGCTAAATTAACCGAGGCTCCCTACCAGAGACATGGGACATCGAAGATCATATTACAGCACTTAAGGCTCGGATTGCTCCTTGAAGGATTCCCATATTGGTCTGCTCAATGCAAGTCTCAAGGCTCACCGAATCTTGTTTCCTGAAGCGCGGCAAGTTGTGCCTGCGGAGGAGCTGATCAGAGACCTGGACCAAGCATGACCCGGTTAAGCAGTGGAGGTCTTCGTCCGCCCGCGCTGGTGCTGACGCAGCTTTGTTATTCATCATGTCCTGGTATGAGCTAATTGATCTTGCCAAAGTGCGCTCTTTCGCGAGGGTTCTCATGGGCTACAGACCCTACCGGATCAAGATCCGTGAAGAAGCCGCCAACTTCATGGCCGAATTTGCACGCACCAAGCATCTTGATCTGGAGCTCCAGTCTATTCGATGGGAAGAGACTGAAGAAGAGGAATCGGACGATGCCTCCGCTGAAGAATATGCCGACTCTGAGGGCGAGTCTGATGAAGAAGAAGAATCCAGCAAGGTACCAGCCTCCGACTCGGCCAAGCTCACCGAACAAACTCCAACCGAGTCTCCTGTGATTCCAGCCACTAACTTGACTGTGATTACTAAACAGGCTTCACCTGATCCGGATATTTCCGAATCCGCCCATCCTTCAAGCTCTCCAGTCAAGATTACTTCCGAAGTGCCACCATCTTCTGAGTCTGCTCCAGCAACAGAACCTCCCGTAACCGCGTCCACTTCAACCGAAGCACCCGTAGCTGAAGCCCGTGCCCCCGAAGCTCCGCTAACCGAAGCTCCTACCACAGAAGTTCCCGCAACCGAAACTCCTATGACCGAGTCTGCCGCGACCGAGTCCGCTGCACCCTGAAGTACTTAACAAAAACATTAAATCCCCGGTATGCCGGGAGCAGATGTAATAGACTATTTTAAGTTCTTTCGAGACTATGCTTATCATGCTTAACGCGATCCGGACAAGGTTTATGTTGGATCATCTTAAACCGAGTCCCCGAGTCTGTTTTCTTGTTTACTACTTTTGCCAAATCTTTGCTCTTGTCTACCTCTTTGGGTGTTTTGACAGTCGAGTCACAAGATAGGAATCATAGCATACAATACTTGAAACATGCGAGTTGTGGTTTAGAATCATTCAACATAAACGAAAAAATAAATAACAGGGGTTAGTAAACGACATGTGCCGAATCGGTTTTGGACCGAGTCCCCGTGTCCATTTTCATGTTTCCCATATTCCTCATCTCTGCTCTTGACTACCATTTTGGTGTTTGTCAGTCGAGTCACGAGATCAACAACACAACATACATTACTTGAAACTTAGAACAAGGTTCAAAGCGATTCGGCACACGAACGGCAAAAAACAAAACAGTAATAAACAACACATGCATAAGGACGAAGCAGTCCCCGAGTCCAGACTCGGATTACTGCGATTTCATTCATGATAAATTGAAATACATACATTGCGCCCTTTAAGAGTAAAGGGTCGAAGCAGAGCTACATTCCAAGGTCGCTTGGTTTCCTGTCCGGGTCTGTCCAAGCCATCCTCCCTTGGTTCCTGTGCATCTATAAGATAGTACGAGTCATTGTGCATAGCCCTGCTCACAATGAATGGTCCCTCCCATGGAGGTGACAATTTGTGTCGGCCTTTGCTGCGCTGCACCAGCCTCAGCACTAGATCACCCTCATGAAACACTCGAGGACTGATTTTCGGCTATGATAACGCCTGAGATTTTGCTGGTATATTGCTGTCCGAGACAGGGCCAACTCTCTTGCTTCCTCTAGCAGATCCACTGCATCTTCCCGGGCCTCCTTTGCCTCGGTTTCAGTGTACATTGCCACCCTTGGTGCATCATATTCTATGTCAGTGGGTAGGACAGCTTCTGCCCCATAAACCAGAAAGAATGGCGTATAGCCTGTTGACCGATTCGGTGTAGTCCTTAGACCCCATAGAACTGATGGATTTCATCTATCCAGCACCCCGGAGTTTTCAACAATGGTTCAATGAGACGAGCCTTGATGCCGGCTAACACTAGAGCATTTGATCTTTCCACTTGTCCATTGGACTCTGGATGTGCCACTGAGGCTATGTCTAACCGGATCCCCTTATTCATGCAGAATCGGGCAAACTCTCCGACAGCAAAGTTTGTGCCGTTATCCGAGATGATGCTATGAGGGTATCCGTATCTCAAAATGATTTCTTTCAAGAAGATTACAGCCGAACGGCCATCCACTTTCCGTATTGGTTTCACCTCTATCCACTTGGTGAACTTATCCACCATCACCAGCATATGTGTCATGTTGCCCCTAGCCGGCTTGAAATCTCCCACCATATCCAAACACCACACCGCAAATGGCCAAGTAATAGGAATTGTCTTCAGTGCCGATGCGGGTAAGTGTGTTTGCTTAGCAAATCTCTGGCATCCTTCACACTGCGGACTATGTCCTCCGCATCTGCATGAGCAGTGGGCCAATAAAATCCATGCCGGAACACTTTAGCCACCAGGGCTCTTGTACTGCAATGATGTCCACATTCACCTTGGTGTATCTCTAGGAGCATCTCCTTGCCCTCTGCTGGCTCCACGCAGCGCTGCAACACCTCGGTTACACTTCTTTTGTATAACTCCTTGTTGATGATGGTATAAGCCTTGGATCTCCTCTGGACACGCCTAGCCTTGGTTCATCGCTTGGCAAGCTTCCTTCCTCGATGAACTTCATGATCTCTTCAGCCCACTCTGGTACTGGATGCAAAGGGAACAAGTGCTCATTTTCTTCCACAGGTTTGGCCGCCATTATTTCTTCTATCAGCTTCTGTCCATTCCCCACAATCCGGTTAGCATCATCTTCATCTCTGCTCCTCTTTCCCAAGACTCGGTTAGCATTTTCCGAATCTGTGTGAGCAGTCCCCGAGTCCGGGCATGCAGTCCCCGGGTCTTCCTCGATATACTCAACATCAACATTCATAGGAATAGCTTCGGATTCTTGCTTGGGAATAAAAATCGACTCGGAATCAGGCGAAGGTTTGATTGAAGGGACCCTTAGATGATTCAAGGATATTCCGGGTGGGATTGCCTCCCTAGACGACCCGAGTTTTGACAGAACATCTGCAGCTTGGTTTTCCAGCCGAGGTATATGCTTGTACTCACAGCCTTCAAAAAATCCCGAAATTTTCTGAACATGAAACCGATACAGTGCCATATTGGCATCAAGAGCATCCCAATTTCCAGAAGATTGCTGCACGACCAAATCCGAATCACCGAAACATTCAATCGGCGAACGCCGATGTCCCGAGCCACATTAAGCCCATGGATCAGTGCCTCATACTCGGCTACATTGTTTGACGCTGAGAAATGAATCTGCAATACATATCGCAATTGATCCTGTTTTGGTGATGTGAGCACCACCCAGCACCTAGCCCGATTTTGCATTTGGAACCGTCAAAGTGCAACCTCCAGTAATTGTAATCCGGTTTAGGTGGCTCATATTGCATCTCAGCCCAGTCACAAAGGAAATCCGGCAAAGCCTGAGACTTGATAGCATCTCTTCTCTCATAATGCGGTGTGTAAGGAGACACTTCTATCGCCCATTTGGCAACTCGGCCAGTTGCATCTTTGCACCCAATGATCTCCGCAATTGGAGCTTCACACACCACTGTAATCGGGTGCTCTTGGAAGTAATGTTTCAACTTCTTGACCGCCAGGTACACACCATATGTCATCTTTTGGTAGTGAGGATAATTTTGCTTCGAAGTTGAGATCACCTCACTCAAATAGTACACCGGCCTCTGCACGGATTTGCCCTCTTCTCTCTTTCTACCACAATAACCACACTTACGACCCGGTTAGTGGCCGCAATGTAAAGCAACATCGGTTCATTCGGCAAAGGTGATGCCAAAACTGGAGCAGTGGACAACATCTTTTTCAACTCATTGAAAGCCGAATCTGCCTGTGGGGTCCATGTGAACCCGGTGCTCTTTTTCATCAATTGATATAAGGGCAAGGCTTTCTCTCCTAACCGACTCACAAACCGGCTCAATGAGGCTAAGCACCCGGTGAATTTTTGCACATCTTTTAGACACTTAGGCAATTTCATGTTTTCTATGGCTCGGATCTTAGCCGGTTAACTTCAATGCCTCGGCTTGATACAAGGAAGCCAAGCAACTTTCCAGCCGGGACACCAAAGGTGCACTTATCCGGATTCAATTTTAACCGATATTTTCTCAAGTTCACAAATGTTTCCTCGAGATCCTCGAGGAGAGTACGTTTTCTTTTGTTTTGATGACAATGTCATCCACATACACCTGCACATTTTTACCCATTTGAGTGCAAGCATTTTGCATACATCTCTGATAAGTTGCACCGCATTTCTCAAACCGAAACACATGACACGATAGCAATACGCCCCATACGGGGTAATAAAAGCAGTCTTTATTTGATCTTTAGGGTTCAGTGGTATCTGGTGAAAACCAGAGTACGCATCAATAAAAGACAACAACTCACACCCAGCAGTGAATCGATCACTTGATCAATCCGAGGTAAAGGAAATGGATCCTTCGGACACGCCTTGTTCAGATTGGTGAAGTCGATGCACATGCGCCACACCTTGACCACAGCTGGTTCGTCCTTCTTCTTCTCTACTAGAACCGGATTGGATATCCAGTCTGGATGCAACACCTCCATAATAATCCGGCTGCAGTAGCTTAGCCAGCTCATCGAGCACCACTTTTCTTCTATCTGAGAGACGCCGAGTCGGTTGCTTAACCGGTTTACTTCTGGCCTGACAAACAAAGAGTGCTCTGCCAACTCCCTCGGAACACCAGGCAGGTCCTTAGCCGACCATGCAAAGATATCCCGATTCTCACGGAGGAAGTGGCAGAGCGCGCTTTCCTATTTCTCGCCCAAACCGGCTCCAATGATGGCCATGCGCTCCGGGTTCTCCGGGTCAATGGGGATCTTCTTTGTCTCCTTGGGCACTTCAAAGGTTGCGCCGCCATCCGGATTGGTCATGGCCAGCACGCCTAACTGAGCCGACTTCGCCATTGCCACCACCTCGTGCATCTTGCTCTTTTCAGCTTGTATCACCAGTGATTCGGCTAAGTTGGAACCAACTGTAGCACACTGTATGGCCTTCTTGTAGTCTCCCGCAACGGTGATAACACCATTCGGGCCAGGCATTTTCATCTTGAGGTAGGCCACATGAGTAGATATCATGAACTTGGCTAATGCTGGCCTGCCAAGCAGAGCATGGTATGGGCTTTCCAAATCCACCACCTCGAACTCGAGACTCTCAAGTCTGTGATTGTCCCTGGTACCGAACAACACATCTACCCAGATCTTACCCATGGGGGAACAAGATACCCCGGGTACTATGCCATGGAAAGTACAGCTGCTCTGTTGCAACTGATTCGGCGAAATACCCAACTTGACCATTGTGTCCCGATACATGATGTTTATGGCACTGCCATTGTCGACCAAGACTCGGCTAAATTTCACGTTCAGCTTGGGTCCAACCAAAGTTGGATCCACCACCAGTGCATAGTTCCCTGGGCTTGGCATGATCCTTGGGTTATCCGCCCTGCTCCAAGTGATCTCCTGCTCAGACCAGTTCAAGTACTTTGGAACTGCTGGCATCACGGCATTCACCTCCTTTGCTCGTCTCAACTGACTTTTCTTGTCAGTTGGCTCGGTCACGAAAACCACATAACTCTGATGTGCTTCCTTGTAATCATTCCCAGGGTATCCACCTTGCCTACTTGGGCCACACCATTGTCACTGCCTCCCATGTTCACCAGGTTAACCGGCTTCGTTGCTGCTGGCCTTGGAGTTCCAGCGTTGACCGGGGTCGCATTGGCTCCGGTTAGCGGCATGTTTGGCCTGAAATTCGGTCTAGGAGCACCTCTCTGAGGTGGTCCTCTTTGACCTTCCGCCTGAATGCGGTGATGCCAACTACAGTTCCGGGTCGAATGATTAGCCGGTTTGCGCGGATCAGTGGTGTGATAACAGCAAGGCCCATCTAATCTGGACTCAAAAGTCAGAGGTGGACTTGGTCCCTCCCACACTTTCTTCGGCCAAGCACCTTGATTCGGCCTCCAAGCCGGACCATCAGTTTTTGCCTCTGCGCATCTCCCCACCGGGTTGATCCATGTTTACCGCAGCAACTTGATCAGAACCGTATCTGTAATCCGGATCTCTCTCTTGTAACCGAATTCATGTCGGTCACTGGGCCTTAATGGTCCAACTCGGTTATTAACGGTTGCCTCCTGTTTGCTCCCACTGCATCCAATGCGGGCTGTGTTGGATCACCCAGCGCATACGTGTCTGCTATCCGGATCATATCTGCCAGGGTTTTCGGCATATCTCTTTGGAGTTTCTGCCAAAGTGGGTACCATGCCTGCATCCCTGTGCAAACCATGAAATGGCCTGCTCCTCCACTACACCTTCGCAAGAATTGCGCATGTTGCTCCACCGAGTCAAATACTCTCGGTCTGTCTCCCTCTCTTCCTGCTTGCACGCAGCCAGGAGCTGAGGTCGGTTTGGCCTCTTGTAGGTGCTGGAGAAGTTGCTGTTAAACGCCTGTTCCAAATCCATCCAACAATTGATACTACCCGGCGGCAAGTTATTCAACCAGATCCGGGCTGGACCTTCTAACATATGCGGGAGATACCGGACCGCCCATCGGCGATTGCCCCCCAATGTGCACTGATGATACATAGTCCGTCAGCCAATCCTGTGGCTTGGTGCTGCCATTATACGGCTTCGTGTTGCGGCCGAGCTGGAACAACGGCACACTTGGCTCATTCATTATCCGAGGTCCAAAGCATGGTGGACCCGGTGGGCCTTGCTCTTCCAGCTTCTCGGACTGGTAGATTCTGTCCAATTGAGACGCTGATCATCCGGATCCAACATCCGAGGCCCCAGTCTCGACGCCAGTGCATTGTCATACGTCTGGTATCCGGCTCGCGCCATAGCCGAATTGCCATCGTCATAGCGGTAGCCCACCTGGCCACCACTTTGCTGCTGCACCTGTGCCATCATTTGCTGTCCGGGGTGGCGAGGTGGTTGACCTCGGCCAGCCGAATTTCCCTTCCAGTACCCGGATTGCCTTGACCACCACTGTTTCTGCTTGTCCGCCTTTTCCTTGGGCTGCAAGCTGCTTGCTCGCATATACCGCATCATAAGTTTGCAGCTGCTTGCTCTTACCCGAGTTCACACTTTGGCTCGGTCAATCCCAACATGCGGAGAGGACGCTTGCCCCTTAGACTTCTGGCTAGCAGCCCTAACCGAGACAACTACCCGGGAACCACCAGCATCCGGATTAGCTTTCCGTAGGCCTCATTCTGCCTGTTGCACACATCCACTAGCTCATTCACTCTCTCCGCCTGCTTGCGCCAAGCATCCCCGGTCAGGTTACTTAATTCGGCTCGTGCTGCTGCTGCAGCCCTAAGATTCTTAGCCGGGGAGCTATAAACCGGCTTGCCTGTTCCGGACCTATGACTAGTGGCTTTACTTGAGCTCGAACCTGCAGCTCTAGCCAACTCGTCGTTGAGGTCCTTGCCTCTGTTACGCAACTCGGCTTTCTTGCGCGAGCGGTGCACTACAGGAGTAAAGCCATCTGTGATACCATTGGCAGCATTGTATTCTCTCAGGTCTCTATCAAACTCTTGCCTAGACTCTATCACTAACCGAGCCTCTTTTTGCAACCTCAGGCGCTCTGCCTCTAGCTGAGCTACAGTAAGATCAACATTTGCTCCAGGAGCCACTGGCCGAGCTAGCTTTTCCAAGATACCCTCTAAGGAAGCACCCTGCTTGACATGCCAAGGGGACCAACCGGATCGGGTTTCTCCTTAGGGAACTTAGCTGTCCGAGTCGGCTTGTCAGCCGGATCGACTGGCGTGGCCAGCTCCTCTGGCACGCTCGTGCTGGCACCTCCTTTGCCTGCAGCAGCGTTTGCGGCAGCCACCATGACCTCCACGCTGCTCCCAGGGCGAGCGCTACGCCCTCCGCGAGCTGCGCGGAAAGAGGGAGGATCCGCAGCCACGAGCACCTGCGCCGGGTACTCGCGAACTGGCTCGGTGGCGACGTAGGTGACGAAGCTGCCCAGCGTCATGAGGAAGCCATCCGCGGGGAAGGGCTTGTTGGAGAAGCACCCCGCGTTGTCGCTGATGAAGTTGAACTCGCCGAGCTTGCACACGAGCCCAGAGGACCCGCTCGCCGGCACCAGTGACGGAGCCCGTCCGGATGGAAACCCCAGCCAACGCCAATGCTTGCCCCACGGTGGGCGCCAACTGTCGTGGTGGTGTCACGGCAGATGCCATGGGTATGGCTTAAGTGTGGGCTCGCTTGGGCGTTGGGGGAACCGGGGAGGGTTTGCGCGCTACGAAGCACGCATGAAGATCAAACAAGAACTCGCAGGAACAACAAGAACAAAGCAAACCAAGAACAGCAAGAACACCACGATGTACCCTGCTTCGGGGCCCTCTTGTGGAGGTAACACCCCTACTGCAGCTCTAGCCTACTCTCTTATATCTCAAGTGTTTACAAGTACAGAGCGCTCCTTGAGCTGTATGATGAACAATGGAGGAGCTCCAGGTAGAAGATGAAGCTTGGGGGGGAAATGATGCTCACAATGGTCGATCCTCCTCACAGGAGAAGGTGGTGTTGCATATATACAGTAACCGAATTACCCTTTTGCCCCTGGCCGCAGAGGACAATGGCATGGACAAGGAGAACAGGACAAACACTGGCCACTGTCACTCAGCCCAGCTCACCCTCTGTTCACCACAGGCTTATCTTTCCTCTTTGAGCTTAAGGCAGTGTAGACCACAGTAGCCTAGCCACTGCCCCTTTCCCGAATTGGCCGAGTCAGCGCCTAGGGGCTTGTGACCCGGAAAACCTGTGGCTGTACCTTGCTGTCTTCTGAGCCCCGGTCAGTAACATTACAGTGCCCGTGACTTTTACTGACATTACTTGGCCCCTGTGCAACATCCGAGTTGCCCTACCCGGGTCCTTCCTGACCGATCCGGATAACTTAGCCGGCTCTTCTCCTTGGATCCGGTTAAACCTCACCGGATCCCCTTTGGTCCTTCCTTTTACTCTGGCTTGAAGTAGGACTGACCGAATCCCTTGAGATCCGGCCCAAGTGACCCGGCTAACTCTTGATCCGGTTAGACCTTAACTGTTCATAACACATCATCTTTGCCCTACCCGGGGCAGCCCCCCGACACATTACAATAAAGCCATCATCCTCTACATGGCATCGCCGCTTAGGACATCCTTCCACGTTCGTGGTGCAACAAGTCCTTAGGAAAAATCAGATTTCGTTCTCTCCAGAAATAAATCCCTACGTTTGTGACTCTTGCCAGTTAGCCAAAAGTAAATAGTTGCCGTACCCTGTTTCTTCTAGTGTATCTAATGTTCCTCTGGAACAAGTGTTCTCTGATGTATGGGGTCCTGCACCTGCTTCTGTAGGAAAACATTTATACTATGTAAGCTTCATTGATGATTTTAGTAAATTCACATGGATTTATTTGCTCAAGAACCGTTCTGATGTTTATCAAGTTTTCCTCAATTTCCAAGCTCTTGTTGAGCGTAAGTTTGATAGGAAAATCATCACCATGCAAACTGATTGGGGTGGCGAGTATGAAAAACTTAATGGGTTCTTCCAGAAAATTGGAATCACACACCATGTTTCCTGTCCCCATGCACACCAACAGAATGGTTCTGCTGAGCGCAAACATAGACATATTGTTGAGGTTGGTCTTGCCTTGCTTGCACATGCATCCATGCCCTTAAAATTCTGGGATGAAGCTTTTCTGACAGCCACTTTTCTTATCAATTTACTTCCTAGCAAGGTAATTGATTTTGAAACCCCTGTAGAGCGTCTACTTCACAACAAACCCAACTATGATTCCCTACATATCTTTGGTTGTGCTTGCTGGCCAAATCTTCGTCCATACAATAAAAGAAAACTTGCTTATCGCTCTACACGGTGTGTGTTCTTGGGCTATAGTCCTCGTCACAAGGGTGTAAAATGCCTAGATGTCTCCACTGGACGTGTTTATGTCTCTCGTGATGTTGTCTTTGATGAAAATGTGTTTCCCTTTGCCGAGCTCCATCCCAATGCTGGTAGGCGTCTTCGCAATGAAATTCTTCTTTTACCTACACATTTGTCATCTAATGCTAATGGGGATGTACAACTTAATGACCATATGTCTTTGCCTATTGTACCTATTGTTGCTAACAATGACCAGGATATTGTACAACATGATGCTGTGGATGACAGCAGCTCTGAAGATGAGCCAGAAAATTCAAATTTCAGTGAAAACAGTGAAGAAATTGAGTCAAATGAAGAAGCACCAGATTCTCCACAACATGACGAAACAGGCGCTGAATCTGAGGAAGATCCTGGCTCGGATCCTGCGCCGTCTGATCCCGAGAATGATGGGCAGCAGATTCTCCTGCTCCGTCTGCCTCGCCTGTCCGCATGCACACGGAGGACGCGTGCCAATCCCCGCCCTCCACGCCAGCGCGGTCCCCGACCGTGTCCCCGACCGCGTCTGTGGCTTCCCCTGCGGACGAGTCGCCGCCTGCCACGTCGCCCACGCCCCTGGCTCTCCTCTGCGTCACATGTCTGGGCCTGGACCGCAATCATCAGCGGATGATGAGCTCCAGTCGCCCTCCGCCACGTCGCCGACCGGCTCCAGCTTTTCAGCTGTTCCCTCCGACGGAAACTCCGGATCCTCTGCACCGAGCCCCCTTGCTGCCCCTGTTGTGCCTACTGCACGCACTAGGCTTTAAAAAGGCATCACACAGCCCAAAGAATTCAAAGACGGTACGGTTCGGTATGGCAAACAACCTAAAATTTACACTGATGATAGTATTCGGTATAGTATGCTTGCTTCTACAGGTGAACCTTCCTCCCTGTCTGAGGCTCTTGAGGATCCGAAATGGCGCAAAGCAATGGGGGAAGAATATGATGCTTTGCTTCAAAACAAAACATGGCATTTAGTTCCACCCAGCACAAACAAAAATTTGATTGACTGCAAATGGGTGTATCGTATCAAGAAAAAGGCAGATGGCACAATTGACAGGTATAAAGCTCGTCTAGTTGCAAAAGGTTTCAAACAAAGATATGGCATTGATTATGAAGATACTTTTAGTCCTGTTGTGAAAATAGCTACCATCAGAACTGTTCTGTCTATAGCAGTCTCTAGAGGATGGAAGTTGTGACAACTTGATGTGAAAAATGCTTTCTTACATGGTATTTTGGAAGAGGAAGTTTACATGAAACAACCACCAGGTTTTGAAGATCCCAACACTCCTCATCACATTTGTAAGCTTGATAAAGCTCTTTATGGACTCAAGCAAGCACCTCGAGCATGGTATTCTCGACTCAGTTCTAAATTATCTGCTCTTGGTTTTATTCCTTCCAAAGCGGACACTTCCTTATTCCTTTACAAAAAGCTTGATGTCACAATATTTATGTTGATTTATGTTGATGATATAATTGTTACAAGCTCCTCAGATCATGCCATTCCTGCTTTGCTCAAGGATCTTAATGAAAACTTTGCTATCAAAGATCTTGGAGAGTTACACTTCTTCTTGGGTATTGAAGTAAAGCAAATACAAAATGGAATATTGTTGACTCAGGAAAAGTATGCCTCAGAGTTGCTTGACAAGGTAAATATGAATCAATGCAATTCAGAAAATA
Organism: Poa pratensis; assembly: GCA_947311845.1. Classification (NCBI taxonomy): domain Eukaryota; kingdom Viridiplantae; phylum Streptophyta; class Magnoliopsida; order Poales; family Poaceae; genus Poa; species Poa pratensis. Next base: position 29,783,822 of record CAMZMU010000044.1, on the reverse strand, counting down.
CACCATTGTCTTCAACCGATCCCCTTTCTCTTAGTGAAGGGGACCCTCTCGGTCCTGAAGACAGCACAAGATATCGTAGTATTGTTGGAGGATTACAATATCTTACTCTTACACGGCCATATTTATCTTATTCAGTCAATAAGGTTTGTCAGTATTTGCATGCTCCTACTAGTGCTCATTGGGCTTCTGTCAAGAGAATATTGAGATATGTCAAGGGTACAACCAAGCTTGGTATTACATTTCAGCCATCCTCATCTATGCTTTTGAGTGCATTTTCTGATGCAGATTGGGCAGGTTGCCTGGATGACAGACGATCTACTGGAGGATTTGCAATATTTGTAGGGTCAAATCTGGTTTCTTGGAGTGCCAGAAAACAAGCTACAGTTTCACGTTCTAGCACAGAAGCTGAATACAAAGCCTTAGCTAATGCCACAGCAGAGTTAATTTGGGTTGAAGCACTTCTAAAAGAACTTGGAGTAAAGTTAAAAGAAAGGCCTTGTTTATGGTGTGATAATATTGGTGCAACGTATTTGTCAGCAAATCCAGTTTTTCATGCCCGCACCAAGCATATTGGAACTTCCACTTTGTTAGAAAACGTGTGGCAAGTAAGCTCTTGGATATCAAGTTTATATCTAGTAGAGATCAAGTTGCAGATGGGTTTACAAAGACTCTTCCAGTCAAGAATCTTCATGAATTTAGGCGTAATCTAAATCTTTTGCAAGTTTAGATTAAGGGAGGGTGTTAGAGATATGTAATGAGATATACAATGTATGAATACGTGTTGTGTATGGTATAGTATACCGACACACATACGTACATGTAAGCCACGGTAGGGGCATATTTCCTACCCTATATTAACACGTATCCCGAGCCTCGGAGAGGTATCGGTTCCGCTCTGTTATTCTGACACATGGGACGAGAACGCGGGCGACGAGGGCACTAATAGCAACTTCCAAATTCCAATACAATAAAACCGCCACCACTCTAAGAAAAAGTCAAAATCATGTTCCAGCCCGAATTTTGGACCAATGATGTGTTTGGGAGGGCTCCACTCCAACTAAACTTCACTTCACCTCTAAACTCTAGAGTACTAGAAAGTGTTTGGCTAACAAACTAGCTCCAGATCTTGATTAGGGCGAGGTTTCCACTACCCCACATTGGTCACACTCTTCACTCGATCTTGATTCCCTCACTATACTCACTTGATATCATCGGCGCCCTTTGTTCCTCTTTGTTGAGGCCTCTACCTCGTACTATGTGTCGCGCATGGTCTCCTTCCACGGTTGTGGCTGCCCCGCTCACAGGAATCAGCGTTCGCGGCTGCATCTCCTCGATGTAGAAGGTGTGGCGCAATCTACAAGTCTTCAACAAAATCGCCTTCACCTACTCCTTCTCCAACATCCTTATGGTGATCCAAGTAAACCCATGAGCGACTTGTGCTCTACTCAATTATCCTTCTCCAAGTATAAACATATATTGAAATGGAAAAAAATCAAGACAAATGCAATAATATCATTTATACATTTTCAATCCATATAATTTAGACATTTATTGGTCAAATTGTGCATCAAGAGTAGAAAAATAACTTGTCTTATATTTTGAGAAGAAGAGAGTATTAAACAGCAAGTGCCCACATCTTCATTTCTTGCTGCCGATGATCTAGTGCAGGATGGGAGGGTGGCAGTAGGGTCCCTTGAGCCACCCCTCGGCGACCAGCTTATTGACGGCCTCCGTCGGGTGCACGCCGTCCCACGACTCGTGCCTCCACGGGTCCGCGCACGTGGTGGCGCCCTTCATCCCGCACCGGGCGTCGAACTCGTAGTTGTAGGCGCCGCCGCCGGCGCCACAGCACGCCGTGACGCGGGTGGTGAAGCCGAAGCGCGCCGGGTCGCGGAGCATGTCGACGGCGTGGGTGTAGAGGTCGGCGTACATGACCCGCACCGCGGAGCCGTGCCTGGCCCGGACGCTGGCGAGCCTGTCCTGGATCAGCGAGTTGTGGTACACGGCGAGGTCGTTGAGCGGCCTGAGGCACCCGTGCTCGTCGTAGTCGGACTTGTTGGCGCTGGGGAGCATGGTGAGGTAGAGCGCGAAGCACCCGATGGGCAGCGTCCCGGGCACCACGATGTCCACCGCGCCCAGCTCGATCAGCTTCTCGACGCCGGCGGCGATGTTGTCGGCGACGTTGGGGGTGTAGTTCCTGGCCCGGTCGATGGAGAAGCCGAAGAAGAGCATGGCGTTGTAGTCGTTGCCACCGATGGAGCCCAGGACGAAGAAGGATTTGGCGAGGTAGGGCCTGCATGCATGCGGCGTGCCGCCGCAGATGCGGGGGAGGAGGTCGTGGAACCACTGGAGCTGGACGTTGAGGGCGCCGTTGTTCCAGATCGGGTAGCCGAGGCCGATGGACTTGAGGAAGTCGAAGTCGAGCGCGGTGGCGCCGACGATGGCCATGTTGGCGCCCTTCCGGAAGTCGGCTGATCCGGAGAGCTTGGACGGCGGGAGGAGCGGTAGGCCGAGCGACTGGGCGAGGAAGTCGACGACGAGTCGGCCGTCGGAGCAGCGGCAGGTGGGGTGGCCGAAGTAGGTCATGCCGTAGGGCGGGTTGGCGAAGGTGAGCAGGAGCTGCGCCGCCGCCGACTTGTTCACGCAGATGTTGCCCGTGTCCGACAGCGAGTCGCCGAAGCTGAACATCGCATTGTAGCGCATGCCGTCGTCATCCGCGGCCGCGATCAAGAATACGCCGCTGGAAACGAGGAGGAGGCCGGCGGCAATGGCACTTGTGACTCGCGGAGCCATGGCCGGCCAGCTGGTCGATTGTGCACGCACGCATAGCATGTATATATCGTCACACACAGCCCGTCCACGTGTGAAATTAGAGCTGATTCGAGCTCGCCGATCTGGTCGGCCGGCCTGTCCACCGCCGAACAACCACCTCGACCGACCTCGGCTTAATGCCGGTTTTGGACGAATACTGCCGATCAAGCGTCGTCTCTCCGGTCACTCAACTGCCCTCCTAACAAGTTCGTCGTCGTCGCTCATCTCATCGGTGTCGCGGGCGTGCACGTTCGCCGCGTGGGTCGTGCTCGTGCGCCACCGACGCGAAGATTTTTTAGCGGAGGAAACCATGGACTGGCTAGGCGTACACCATGAGAGCCCAGTGGCCGATGCTTCTCGGAAGTCCGAATTGCGCAGGCACTACATATGGCTTATAGCGAGCGCTCGCTCCGCATGGGCCGGTGCATTTTCTTTCTTTCCTGTTTCTTCCGTTTTTTTGAATTATGTTTCATATTTTCATACTCTTTTTTCCTTTCTGTTTAGTTTGTACTTTTTGTACTCATTATTTTGGACCGTGCTATGTAGCGATCGTGCCCCACTGAATCCCTCTCGTACGGCGCCCGGTAACCCGCAACTTTTCTCTCGCGCGCGCCAGCGCGGGGCAACCCTTTCGGTCGGACCAGCGCTCTCCAGCTGGCTGCTGGCACAACCCAATCCGAAACTAGGCTTCTGGGCCTGGGCGATATCTGGCCCAAAAAACAAACCTAATTGCTAACACCACCCAAAACTGACTTGCTCCAACTGCCCCGATCTAGTGATCATGTCCTTCTTCCTGACCCATGGAACCTCACGAGATGGCACAGTTTCTACCAGCTCAATAAACGGAACAAATAGGGAATCTGGTAATTTCAATGGAAAATAAATAAAGAAACCATGTAGACAGAAGTATGCCACACCTGAAACCATAAAATATAATCAGGTGTTTTAGATACACTAGAAACCTAGTGTATCTTAACACTAGAAACCTGGCAACTTAATCAGTAACTTTGAAACTTTTGGTCGAAAATTCTGTAACTTCAAAACCCTACTTTAACTCTGTACCAGTTTGTCACATGCATGAAATCTCCAAAAAATGCAAAATATAGGCAATAAGTGATGAACAATACCAAAGTGATGCATATTGACAAGGTAGAAAAGCAAAAACACTGAGATGTAGGTCTTAAAACCAGACTAACATATTATCCATAGATAGAGTAGAAGAAAAAGTAGTAACACAAGTGGCAACTGTGAACTGGGGACCTGGCAAAAACACTAAGAATTTACTGCCCGGTAACTAGTGACAGCAAATGTGGCAACTGTGAACTAGGAACCTGGCAAGCTGCATATTTGGGAATCTGATACCCAAGTGCTTGTAACCTGGCAAAACTAGAATCTAGATAAAACTTGTACGTGGCAACTAAAATTTGCTGCCTGGTAACTACTAACTACACATGTGGCAACTAGCATCTGTGAACCTGGCAACTAGCACCTGTGAACCTAGAATCAGAAGACAATTCTTCAGCAAGTGAATCATCTTTCCCCCTGCTGTTCACAAGCTCTGGGTGGTGGCCTTGCTCTCGGTACATACAAAAGGTTGAATGAATCTTCCATACAAGCGCTTGCAGCTGGACCTAGAGCTGTCCACCCTTGCGCAAGCTTGCTCAATAGACCATTTAGCCGGACCGCGTGATCAAAAAGCAGTGAGCCAAATTCTTTTCTTTTCCTGCGAACACAGAAGATGATAACAAAAAAGAACTAAGCATTTGTTGCTAGATAAATTATACAGAATTACCATGTAAAAAGAAAACCAAGCCCCCATGCCTACTGTATTTCCAAAAACAACTATCTACTTTAGGGGTACCCTCATGTACACTCACCTAAAATTGCCAGCTTAAAAAATACTTAATTACCATCGCACTCATACTTGCTTGCCAGCTTATGGATACACACAAAAAGACACCTAGTTGCCACTTAATATCTCCTTAATTACCACCACATGAAAACTTGGTTGCCAGCTTAAATATACTTAATTACCATCACACCCATACTTGCTTGCCAGCTTATGGATACACACAAAAAGACAAAACAAAATAAAAAATTGCCTACTCGGGGGTACCGTCACACACACACCTAGTTGGCAGTTAAATATCTCCTTAATTACCACCACATGAAAACTTGGTTGCCAGTTTTTAAATATACACAGAAGACAAACTTTACACACGGGTGGGGGTAACATCATGCAGAAAACTAGTTGCCAGTTTTAAAAGGGCTTAATTGCCATCACATGCATAGATGGTTGCCAGATTATGTGCACCTACCTCCGCGCTGCAACTATGGTGTGTATTGTGGGACATCCACTTCTCAAACCCAGCTGGTCCACCAAATAGCTCTAGCTTCGCAGCGAACTCTTCCTTTAACTACAGAAAAGAAATTAGCATCACTTGCGCCTTTCGTTGCCAGACACATTGTGTTTAGTTACCAGAAAAACCTAATTAGGTGGCATGCTGAATTTACATGGTCACATAACTAATGTCAAAAAGTCTTACTGTCAGAAAGTTCACAATTGAACATAAACAAAAAGAGTTGCCATTGTATGCCTACATGATTGCCACGTAATGTCTACTTAATTACCATACACACTTATGAAACTAGGGAAAAACCACTTGCCATCTTAAATTGCACATGAGATTTATTACCAGATAATGCATACTGAATTGCCATGCAACAAGCAATAAATTGCCAGGATAAAAAATTAGGCACAAAATTAGCATAAACAAAACAGTTGCCATCGCATGCCTGCATATTTAACAGCCAATACCTCCTTATTTACCAGACACAATCAGGAAACTAGAGATACCCACATGGCATACTACACCTAGTGGCATACTGGATGGTTAACTAAGATCCACACACAAATCACCATATAGGACTTTGCTAAAACTACCATGAAATTCAAGTGAATAGTTGCAGGTTAACACTAGAACACTAGAAACCTGGCAACTTAATCAGTAACTTCCGTGGACCTGATTAAGAACACAAAACATCCCAACCTAACCCACCCTGACTGCATAAAATTCACAACAAATTTACACACAACCATATCATATATCAAACACCAACAAACCCTCCTTTTCATCCTCGAATAAACAGCCACTGCTCCTCTGAAAAACAAACATGCTACACCCAAAATTGGGGGTGGGATGGTCATGGCACACAAAAACAAACTAGAACCAAGTAATCAAGCCACAAAAATCTCCCTCTGCCAGAACAAGGGGTACCTCGTCGTCGAACACATAAAAGTACCGGCGATATCATCCCTCACCACAACCAACCCCGTCGCATGTGATTTCCTTGCCGGCAACAACCTCCCTCAAGAACAACCATCTCCCAAACCTAAACCATCTATTTCATAGTGCCTCCTCCTCCTCCCCCCACCGCCGAACTACCACACCATCAGACAACGAGAAGTAGAGCATGTCCCGGCATGCAGAAAAATTAACTGACCCGCGTCGACCACTCGCATCGCCGGAGACGCCTCCCGAAGCCGTCGTGGCCCTCCCTCTGCCCAGATCCGCAGCAATAACCAACAAAAAATCCATCAGAAATCAACCAAAAACGGCGACGGTTGCGACCAAACCACGGTGGAACTCACCAGTCCCGCCGGAGAAGCTTCCCAGCACCGGTGAACCGTCGGCCGCGTCGTCGGAGAACCTTCCCCACACCCGTGAACCGTCATCCGCGTCGCCGGAGAACCTTCCCAGCATCGGTGAACCGTCTGCCTCGTCACCGGAGAACCTTCCCCGCACCGGTGAACCGTCGGCCGCGTCGCCGGAGAGCTACCTACACGGCACCGCAGAAACCCTAGGGGAAATCGCCGGAGAGGTAGTGGAGCTCAACGACGAGACGAAAAAATGGGGAAATGAGCAGCGGTAGGAAACTCTATCTCCACGTTACCGGGTCCAGGTATGCACGCGCGCCCGATAGCGGAGAGGCCCTCGCGAGGACGCTGGCGACGTCGATGTGGCCTCCAACACGAATCTTCAAGCGCCGTACAGAACCAATCACCAGGGCACGTTCCCTAGTTAGATAATCCGCATTATTTTTCGTTTCTTTTTTCGCCTTATTTTTATTTTTAAGTATATTTTATTTTGTTTATTCTGTTTTATTTTTCATTTAATTTAATTTTTTCTTTTTCTTTTATTTCAGTTCGTTGAATATTTTTCTAAAACTGGTGGAAAATATTTTTGAAACCACACATATTTTACTTCCGTTAAAAAAATTGGATCGATGAAGAAACTTTAACACTGCAAACAATTTGTAAACAAGTATTTTTTTAACTCCTTTGACATTTTTGGATTCTTGAACCTTTTTTTATTACTGTGAACATATTTGAAAACACGTGAACTTTGATATTTTTTAATCCATGAACCATTTTTTTTAACACCCTGTATAACTTTTTAAACACATGAATTTTTTAACTCCATGAACATTGTAAACAATTTTTTTAAGCACGTGAATTTTTTAACCCATTGACAATTTTTAACACATAAACTTTTTTTGAACCCGAGATCATTTTTTCAAAAAATAAACATATTTTGAGTATGTATGAAAATAATTTCATGGTTAAAAGATGTTCACCATTAGCGTTCACCTACAATGTAATAAATGTGTGTGTAGGTTAAGACACAAGTTTTTGAAATTTTCGTGTTCTTGTATTTGAAAATGTTCACACACGAAAATTTTCCATGTCTCATAAATTTTTAACGAATTTTAAAAAAAGTTCATGCGTTCAGAAAATTATTCTTTTTTTTGAGGGAAAAATATTCATATATATCTATATCTACAGTAAAATTAAAAACAAAAGAAACGAACAAAGGAAAAAAATACAAATTGGGCCGCCCTGGGCGATCTGGTGCGTCGGCGCTGTCGTCAGGTGGACGAACCCATGCGCGTGGGCGAGTCGACAGTACAGCTTGCAATGAGCAATATTAAGAGTTCCCCATAACTTTGCTCGCTGTTAAGAGCCTCTTTGGTTCAAAGGGTTTTCAAAGTAAATTGCATAGTATTTAAACCCATACTGGTTTTTCTTATATTATCCATTTTGTTCAAAGAAATGAAGCATAAAAAAATCATGCATTGCTTTCTTACACTACAGTCATATAGGATTTCTACTATCAGGTAAGTCCTCCTGAAAAAATTCCTATGTGTTTATAACCATTATGACATGTACTCAATACTTGTCGGAATTTCATGTGTTTTTTCTGGTGTGCAACCAAATAATACCTGATACTGAATCCTATGTTTGGTCCATATAGAATTCCAAGTGTCACGGCATTCTAGTATTTGTATTATGTATTTTTCAGATGATGCAAACCAAAGGGACCTAATGTTTTATAGGTCTAAGTGGTGGTTTAGTTTGTATGAACAAGGAAAGCAGGCAGGCAATCTGCTCCTAGCTTTGGAACCAGGTTGGTCAATGTTGCATGCGAAAAGCTAACTTTGAAGTTTTGTTTCGTGGTACTGCTGATTGGGAGGTTGAGAGCCCAGTGGACACCAACACTAATAAAGGACATCTCGGAATCTCATCCAGCATTGTTCATTTCGGGGAAGCAAATGACTGATGTCGATTAGTAATCATACGATATCGTCTAAATTGTTCTAAGGAAAATACGCAAGCAAGGCTTCAACATTAATTATACGGGAGTATTTTAATGGGTGTGATCTTTGGGTGCACGGCGGAACACACCCGTGAACAATTACAACAGAGAAATTATTTCTTAAAAAAAAAAATCCAAGCATCCAAGTAGGGTGTTATTTTTTATTTGAGATAAGTAGGGGGTTAATTGAAATGGCAGAACGCCCGCCCTTTCCCCTCAAAGAAAGGACACAACAAATAAGAGAAACTGAAGACTTCAAAGTTATTCCAAGCTCTGTCAAAAAAAAAAAAAATCCAAGCATCCAAGCCGACCCTAAACTGAATTTGCAGAACACCTGCTATTTTCGCTCAAAGAAAGGACACGATCAGATAACCATGCACTTAGCCGCCGGACATGGGTGCGCTGGCCGCAGGGCCCTCGGCTAGCTCTCTCCTCTCCCACACCACGCAAGTTGCTTCTTCACGGATGCATGGGAAGATCTTCGCCATTGGCCCTCTCCACTTGAGTTCATCCCGGATCTGACACTGCAGACAGTTGTCCATGTCATCAGACAAACTATTACAACAGTGCTCGACGCCGCCGGGGAGGTCCGCGGACTCCGCCACCATCAGACAAATAACTAACGTCTCCTGGTCGACGTCGCAGTTCGCAGCCGCCAGGCCCATGACGACGGAGACCGCCATTGCCACCAGAAGCACAATCAGCACCGTCGGCTTCGCCGTGGCAGTCATCGAACTGGAGAGGATATTTCGAAGAACCTGGGTGTGTTCAATTTGTGTGCGATCTTTATTCGGGCTGGATCGAGTCCTTTTATAGAGACCATATACTGTATATGGCTTGCACGATTACGTATCGAAGCTGGATTATCTTAGGACAGCTAATTGATTCATTAGTGGCCGGCCCGTAATATCGACAGTATGCATGATCGTGCAAAACATGATCTGCACGTTGCGAGACTAAAAAAGCAGCAACTAATCGATCGGTCACACGCTTTGCTCATTCAACTAAACCAAGGAGTTCTTTTTACACCAATTAATGTCGACAGAAAATTATACTGTGCTAGCACTTCCTGCTGGCTAGCTACTACCTCAAATTGCATTAAATTTTGAATACTTAACGATGATCTTCCATAGTACATACAATGGGACCGGGCATAGTTATATGGAGACGCAGCAGGTTCAACTGGACAGAACAGTGTGGTAATCACTTATGTTGATATGATGATCAAAGAGCCTGATTTCCCTATTCACGTCCAGCAACAAAATCATGATCGCTACACCATTTATAACTTTCCCTAACTCTAATAGCGTAAAGGCAGAGCTGAAGTTCAGAGCTCCAAAAACGACTATGACATATAGTACTCGGACTGGGAATTTCAAGCCTATTCAATCACCAGCAACGCACACATGCACTCCGTCCTCACCACGCTCATCAGGCAGAATTGTTCGCCCAAAAAAAAAACATCCGAAGAAAAGGACTGAAGGGAAACGGCTAATTTTTATAAAATAATACATTTTTTAAATTAAATTCAATAAATAATACGCATTTTCAAAGTTTTTCAAAAATAATCTCTACCATATTAAAGCGGAGCCGGTGGTGTTCCGTGGTACGTCGCTACCTCCTGCACAAAATTTCTTCCCCACTCACCGCCGCACGGAAGAAAAACCGCCATCCAATCCGACTCAGCCCACGTCCTCCCGCATGCCCGTTCCTGCAAACGAAAAAGACGGATGGATTCCTCCGAGCGCTACTGTACGTGCCCATCTTTCTTCCCCCAGCGCCTCCACCACCGTCCCTGGCTGTTGGCGCCGCCATCCAATCCCCCGCTCTGCCTTCTCCATTCCCCACGTTGCCTCTTCCATCTGCCATGCCATCCTAAAACTCGTGAGATTGGGGGAGAACCAGAGTTGTGAGGGTGTGGGATGATGTTGGTGTATGAGGAGGAGATCTGCGGGTGGTTGAGCTGGAGGGGGAGGGGGGTGTCGACGCCGCCGGTCGCGTCGAGGAAGCTGCAACAACAGCGCCACAAGCTGGAGGTGCCTCCACGACGCCGGCGTCCCAGAGGATAAGTCCTCCTGGACTCCTGGTTCGGCGATGACGACGAGCTCTGGAGAGCCCTTTCCATGCGAGGATCCGACGCGAATGTCCATGTGAACGACGACGAGCTCTGGAGAGCCCTTTCCATGCGAGGATCCGACGCGAATGTCCATGTGAACGACGACGAGCTCTGGAGAGCTTTAATATGCGAGGATCCGACCCTAAACGCCTGCAATTCCAACTCCTTGACGCTGGTGGCCGGAAGAGTGTTCTGGATAGAGCCCGTGGAGCGTGCACGTCCTCACCGCTGCCTACTGGTTCGCATCTGTTTTTTCTCTTTAGTTGCATATTGGTTCCCATCTTGCTTTGATCTGAATGTCTCTTATGATGTGTGATGCCTGCCAAGGTTTCTGTTGCTGTAAAGTATGTTTTGGCCAAATTTGATTTTTTTGGTTCTACTGTGGTATGTTCCTCACACAGTATGACATGTGAACAGATTACTCTGTCTAATTGCATTTTGTGGGCATATCACTATGGCTCATTGAAATTAAAAATATGATAGTACAAAAATGTCACTAAATTACCACAAGTTGTGTGTTTCGCATGTGAATAGTGATATGCTAAAATTTTGCTTACCGCTTATCATCCCATATGCTATAAGCATATCGGTTTGAGTACCTTTCACTAATTATTTCTTTGTTGGTATGTTAATCTGAAGCTGCCTTTGACTACACAGTTTGAGCCATGGTTTTAAGATGCTATTTGTTTGCTGTTGGTCTATGCTGACGAGCTCTAGAAAAAGTATTTGTTCTAGGCTGAACCATTTACTGTTTTCGTTTTCTGAGATTACCATCCTCCATTAGATCTTATTTTTCAGGACCACTTCCTAGGAGATCAATACCCAAATTTGTTCGCCTTATTCTAGGCCTTCTATGTTTTTGTGTGGATTACTACTGAGATATAACCTAAATGACCACTTCAAAGTTTTAGTGATACCAGTAAGTAGTATTGCTAGATCAACTTACGTCCTAGCTGTTTCCCTAATTTTCTCCACCTCCTATTTGATGAACTAGCTTTCTTTGGAGACAATTTGATCAAAATATTAATTGATATGGTGATGTAGTGCAGGGTCAGTCTTTTGTTGGATGCGCTGGATCAAAAGCTAGCTGGTCGTCAACGGTGGTACCAAATGCGGAGGAAAGAGTGTTCTTATTGGGGGTAATATCAGTATTAAGAGTTTTCCCATTTTCAATCAATTTAGTCAGGAACATCAATTACCCTAGATAACCTGGCATGTTAGAGTTTTCTGTCTTTATTGATATTGATATAGTACACATCATATATGGTCTGGATTTCCTCCAAAATAAACGTATAACCGTTGTTCTCTATGGTTGACAGGAAATGTACAAGCATCAGTTTATTTTTCCGTTCCTGCATTTATGCATGCAAAGTTTTGTTATTGTCATGCCATTGCGGAGCATATCATGGTGGACGGAAGCTGGGCCGTTGCAAAGCTGAGTCGATTCCACTGGTGTTTTTTCCCAGACCGAAGATGTGAATGAAGCCAATGTGAACCTCAGATGAAGTAGGAGGACAAAATTGGCATCGCCATGTTATCCTTTGTCACTACTCTTGCATTGAATTATGATACCACGATGTACTGAAAGAAAATATTCCGGTTCAATAAAATGATAACTATTTGGTCTTTCTTTTCAGATGTGTATATTGTCAATTACAATTTTTATCTGTAAGAATATTTTATCCGTAGCAACGCACGGGCATTCAACTAGTATGGCCTAATTTGCACCGTGGACGACAGGTCGCCCCGGGGTTGTGACTTGTGACCAGGCGGCTAGGGTTTTCAGGGGAGGTCCTATACGGCGCCCGTTGGTGGCGGGTTCGCCCCGGGCCCCCTATATGGGCCGGCCCAACTGTTTCGCGCCCAGAAAACGTTTCTTTTTTTCCTGTTTTCTTTTCTTTTTAAAAAATGATCAATTTACAAAAATCTTGGAACCATTTTCGAAATTTGGAACCATTTCTTGATTTTGAAACTATTTTCAAATTTGGAACCATTTTCAATTCTGGAACCATTTTCAATTTTAGAACCATTTCAGTTTTAGAACCATTTTCAAATTTGGAACCATTTTCAAATTGGTACCATTTTCAAATTTGAAACCATTTTCAATTTTGTAACCATTTTCAATTTTGAAACCATTTTTTAAAATTGGAACTATTTTCAAAAAAAATAAAAGAACGAAAAATAAAAAAAATTAAAAGGAAAACAAAAAAGAAAAAGAAAAATGAACAGAAACAGTAAAAGAAAATAAAAGAAAAAATAAAAAGAGAAAAGAAAAGAAAAAGAAAAGTGGGCCGGCCCAGAAACGCATAGCGCATGAGTCCTTTAGGCGGCGCTCGCCTTACGCGACGCTAACTTGCGCCGTATAGGAATTGCGGGCTTGCAGCATTGTACCTGGGTGTCCTTATAGGACGCTCATAGCGTCGGTGGTCGGCCTGGGAAATCACTAGAAAAAAGGTTCCCTTTGCGAAGGAAACCCAGCGAACCGTGGCGTGATGACAAGTGTCAGCTTCTCCCTTCACGCGGTCCTCCGTGGGTGCTTAAATATGTGACAAGTGGCAGCACGAGAGAGTTTTGGTGGGATTTCTGCTTCTCCGTGCGGAGGGATGTATGTGCATTTATTTTGAGATTCATTTTTAAAAAATGAAATATCTTGAAAACCGTTTATCCAACTTACGATTCGTTTTCACTTTTGAGCTCCTCGTGTCGAGATTTTCAAAACTAGATCCCATGTTGATAGGTTTCGACGAACTTTTTTTTTTGTACTTTCGGTTATGTATAGTTGTACAACCTGTGTCTGTATAGTTGTACAACCTGTGGTCTGTGTCTGCGTAGTTGTACAACCTGTGTCTGTACAACATGTTTCTGTCTAATTGTACAACATGTGTATATATAGTTGTACAACCTGTGTCTGTACAAACTGTGTTTCGTTGTACAAGATGTGTTTTGTAGTTATACAACCTGTGTATGTGTAGTTGTACAACCTAACCTGTTATTGTACAACATGTGTCTTTTTAGTTGTACAACTTAATTTGTATAGTTGTACAACATGTACTGTATAGTTGCACATCTGAAAATTTTAGATTTACGTGTAGATCTGTACGTAGCAGATTCTGTACAACCTATACTGTATAGCCTGGGTGTACAATGGCAGTGGTGTTGTACGCGTACTGACTTGCCTCAGACTCAACGAGCAAGGAACCATGTACATGTACATGGTCCGCTCCGGCCAAGTACAGGGCCCTCCACGGGGGCTTCTTACGCGGTTGAATTTCGCGTACAACGTGACGCATCGGCTGCTCGGCCGCCCGGCCGGGGAACATACACGCGAGGACTTCCGCGCGATCAGAGGCTGCCGTCCCGTCCGGTTGCAGTAACAAAATTCGTTTTTGCTTTCTTCTAAAGTAAACCACGTGGCGTTCCCAGCACGATGCAGTTCCCTTTCAAAAGGGTGCCCTTTAACTAGCGATACCCGCCTGACGCGCACCTCCGCTGAAGGAAGTTCAAGTTCGTGGGCTGGCCCATGTTCGCTGTCGTTAGGACTGTTTCTTTTGTAGCTACTCCACCGTATTGCTAATATTTTTCAGAGAAAATTTGTGAAATCAAAAAATGTTTCTCAGATTCTAATTTTTTTAAATCCAAACCATTTTTAAAATTGAACCATTTTCCAAAATGGAAAAACTGAATCATTTTTTTAAAATGAAACATTTTAAAAAATGAACCATTTTTAAAATGAACCATATTCAAAAGTGAACATTTTTTAAATCTGGACCATTTTAAAATGAACAAATTTCAAAAAATAAACATTTTTCATAAATATAGAAAAAATAATTAATTTAAAAAAAAAACCCCAAAAACATATAAAAACGACCAAAACCGAAAAAACCGCAAAACCGATCTGAAAAAAGAAATGGGCCGGCCCAATTGGAGGGTCAGGTGTGTTTCGTGTGTAGCGCGGGGGTACGCGTCCGGGCGATGAAGCGACACAATGAGCGTCATATAGGGATTGCCATTGTACCTTGCAGTGAGGACGTAGTTGTTGGGGCGGTTTGGAACGGGAGAACGGAAGAAGGCCCAAGGCCTCAAAGATTTGTTTCACGAGCGCTGGGCTGTCGGATTCGGACTGGGAGCGTTTTCTTGTGTTCCTTCTTTTTCGGCCGTTAGATATTAAACACCAACCTACCTCACGGACATCCATGGATGCTTATAATATCTGAATATGTCAGATAGTAACAACAACCTATTATACTGTGCTCGGCTATTAAGTGTCTCTTTGGTTCAAAATAATTGTATAGGATTTCAACATTGTATCAATTCGTTCAAATGAACGAATTATCCAAGAAATACTTATTATGGTAGGCTTCCCTAAACTATAATCATATTGGATTTCTAGTAAAGGATTCCTAGTAAGAGTTGACACCTTTTGGAAAACTTTTGCGTGTTTATGACAATTTATGTCATTTTCACTAATGGGCGCTTTATTACTTAAAACTTAAGCATTAGACCCGGCCTCTAACTAAGATGCACACAACCACAAAATTCCGCAACAAAAGAAATAAAATAAAAAGTGAACACAAGTAAGCGTGAAAATGTTGTAGATCACCTAAGACATAAGATAAAAAGCCACCCTAATAAGAATTATAAACTTGGGATCTATTCTATTAGCCAGTTGCCAAAAATATTTGTATAGAACGTGGCATACAAGTTAGAACCTATTTGGATGATTGACCATATAGCATAGCCAAAATTGCACCGGAATAATAAGTGTTTGATCGTCTTTCTCCTCGTGATGATAGGATACACACTTTGTATATGCAAGATGTGTTTAACAATGCCGTCTTAGGTTAGTATTACCCTTTTGCAGACATATCATGCAAATTTTTAAATTTTGGGTGGCATCTTAATTTTTCATATTTTCTTATTATTTTCAACTAGCACTTCAAGTTGAATCAACGCTCCATACATAGAGTGTACTGAGAATTTTCCGCTCTGATGTAGGTTCCATAGAAATACATCGGTCACTTGCAACAGTTGGATCATAGCCAATCGACCAATTAGGACATTCAGGCTGCAAGTTTGGGATCAATTAAATCTCTTATGAACGTCACATTTTGTGGAGATGACTCCAACACTGTATAAATTGTATCGCTCTTGTGAGAGCTAGATATTTTTCCCGAGAATGGTTTTTCCTAATCATCTATCCTCCAAGAATCTAATTTTTGATACATTCTAAATATTAAATGACTCAAAGCAGGAAAAATGTTTCTTTGTCGCCATTAGACCAACACAAAAATGAGATTCACTAGGTTTCCAATATATTTTCTTTTTAAAAGAGTTTGCCGAACCACAATCATATACTTAGAAGAGTTGTGTTCTTAACCTTAATGTTATGAATACCTAGCCATGCTTAATTTTTAGATCGGCAAACCACATCCCATTTATTCGGTCGATGATTCTTTTTCTCGCTATCTCCTTGCCAATGCATTTTGATCAGAATAATCCAATCTTTGGGCTCACTTGGCTAGCGGAGTAGATGTACAACCCAGCCACCCAGCTTCAAGTCCTCACGGGCACGAATTTGGGTTCTTATTATTTAAAAAAAAAACTCGCTGTGGGGGCTTCCCCCACCGCTTTTCTTTCAAAAAAAAAAGTTACTTTAGGTAATTGGAAGAAAACAATCATATATAATACCTGATTTGATAGAACTTAATTTATGAAAACTGGTCTTCCACCCACAATAGCAGTTTACTTTGTACGAGCATGGAAAGCAGGTAGGCAATCTACTCCAAGCTTGGAACCAGGTTGGTCAATGCTGGACGGAAAAAGCAAACTTTGAAGCTCGGTTTCGTGGTACTGCTGTTCGTGCCAACCAACCACCAAAGGACATTTCGGATATTGGTATCTGATCCAGCATTGTTGGTTTCGGGGAAGCAAATGATTGCTCGGTCGATCAGTAAAAATACAATTTCCTCTAGATATTTTTCTGAGGGAAATACGATTTTCTCTACTGTACTAGATTTTGATAATTTAAGTCTTTCCATGACTCGACGGTGGGCAAAAGCGAGTGGATTTAACTTCATACATATATCCACTTTTGTACTTCAACGTTGTGCAGCACATGTTACTCCGTACTGTACTTCTCAAGGAAAGAAAATAGTCAGATGTTCAGAGGTGGTACTACTTCTGTGACATAATGTTTTTTGCATTTTTGGCGCCAATGATTAGAATTTTGGTTGTGTACGCGCTGGATCTTGAATGTTCCAACCACACTATACTGCACTGAACAAGCTTTCAATTGAACACATCATAAATAACCGCCCAAACGCAAATTACAAGAGAATTAAAATTATGATTATCCTCGCAGCCAGTACTTCTTCTTCATCATCTTTTCAGCTAATTAAAATAATAATCGCGTCCCCAGCTTTGGGGTGCTAGAGATTGTCTTCTCTAGGATAGGATGGCCGGGTGGCAGTACGCCCCGTTGAGCCACCCGTCGGCGATCTTCTTGTAGGCCGCCTCCGTGAGATGGATCCCGTCCCAGCTGAGCGATGACGCCGGGCTGCCGCACGCCGACGCGCCGGACATGCCACACCTCGCGCCGTTCTGGTAGTTGTACTTCCCGCCGCCGGCACCGCAGCACGCCCTGAGGTTCGTGCTGAATCCTGCACAATGTAAACAAACGTCAGCTATCGATCTCGTCGTCGTTGCCGGAGCCGGACAAGACAGAGGTGCTTGATCAAAACCGTACCGTAGCTGGCGGGGCTCTTGACCATGTCGTAGACGTGGGCGTAGAAGTCGGCGTACATGATCCTGGCGCCGGGGTACTTGCTCTGGAGGCTGGACACCTTGCTCTTGAGCAGCGAGTTGTGGGTGGAGGAGAGGGCGTTGAAGCGCTTGAGGCAGCCGTACTGGTCGTAGTCGGCGGCGTTGGAGGTCTGGTAGAGCGTGAGGTAGATGGGGAAGCAGCCGACGGGGAGCACCCCGGGAATGACGACGTACTTGGCGCCCATGCTGAGCAGCTTCTCGGCGCCGGCGCCGATGCCGTTGACGATGGCGGAGGCCTGCCCCGCCGCCTTCTCCGGCGTGTACCCGCCGAAGAGCTGCGCGTTGTAGTCGTTCCCGCCCAGCTCGCCCAGTACGAACAGGGAGTTGGACAGGTACGATTTGCAATCTGTACGAGCAAGTACGTGATGTTAATGGCGCGCATGATCATGCATGGGGCAGGTAACCATTTTGTTTTCTCTGGCCTGGACCAGCCGGCGTTAATGGCGATGGCGAGGATGGTACTATGAGGGTGAAAGGGATTAATGGCGCTGTTTGTTACTTACTGGAGCCGCAGACTTTGGGGAGGAGGTTCTGGAACCACTGGATCTGGGTGTCGAGGGGCCCGTTGTTCCAGATCTTGTCGCCGACGCCGAGCGACTGGAAGAAGTTGGAGCCCATGGCGGTGGCACCGATGATGGCCATGTTGGCGCCCTTCTTGAAGTCGGCCCCGCCATTCTTGGACGGCGGCAGCAGAGGCAGCCCGAACTTCTCAGCTGCGAAACAGAGCATGTCGCGTCACTTGATAAAGCAGAGCAGAGCGGAACAGAGCAAGTGCTCTGTTTTTTGGAGGGAAAGTGGCGTGTTCAAAACGCGACGGCGAGTGTAAGTGATGTGCGTACCGAGGAAGTCGACGACGAGGCGGCCGTCGGAGCAGCGGCAGGTGGCGCGGCCGAAGAAGGTCTCGCCGTAGGGGGGCTGGGTGAGGGTGAGGCCGGCGGGGGGCCCGTTGACGCAGAGGTTGCCGGTGTCGGACATGGAGTCGCCGAAGCTGAAGATGGCGTTGAACTTCTGGCCGGACACGGCCAAGAAACACGAGGAGACCACGAGGAGCGCCACGAGCAGCGGAGACGACGCCATTGTTGGCTAGCTGGGAGCTCTGGGAATACTTGATCGCTCGACGGATGGGTGATGAAAATCCGTCCGGGCTGAGCGGCTTATAAACACGGCCAGTGGACTGAACACGGCGCCGGGGGTTCGGTGGCACGTAGCTGTTGATTGCGCTATTAGCTGCCTACCTCGCATCAATCATTCTTAACCAGGATTAACTAACTATACGTAGTAGTACTACTGACTAAAGTATACTAATATCACTGGGTTGTTGTGCATGCATGAACTCTTTTTCTTTTCTCTCTTTCTTCGCACTTTCCTCTCTGATTCATTTCATCCTCGTGTTCAAATGTTCAGTCATGTCAGTACATCAAATCTATATCTTCCTTTGCAGTTAGCCGGTTACTAGCTAGTTCAAGGCTACGCATGGTTTAAATTACAGCGAGAACGTACAATCCCCACACCAAACGATGGAGTAGGTGTTAAGGTCATCCTACTTTTCGGAAAAAACAATCGCCACACAGAAATAATCTCAATAATCAAGTGCACAAGCTTGCCTCCAATTCGACCACACATCGCCGGCTTTTGTGTTTTTCATATTATTAATAAAAACGGATGTGTGCATCCTTTGGATGCAGAGGCTGGGGATACACCCTCCATTTCGATTTTTTTTTTTGCCTCGGTTACTTTGCCACACCGCGGCGAGAATGTTCCAGGTTGTAATACAGTCTGACTAGCCTAGCTTTCCCTTGATTAATTCGTGTATGCTGCTCCAGGAAAGCAGGGACACAAAAGCGTGACCCAGTTTTTATTATTCCCATTCTCTTATTTTCAATCTATGCGAGGATCAGTAAAGGGAAAATGGCCAATTATATGTAGCTAGCATGGCCATGGGCGTATAATACAATAGAGTTGGACATGAAAGTCTGATTGGTGCTAGTCTAGTTGGACTCTAGGAGTATGGCCATGCTAGCATTATAAACACAACCACCCAATCATTCCATGCATTATAACTTTCATTATAAAATATGAGGAAAATAATACATAGCCTATCCGCTTTCTGGATCCATCTCCTATAATGAAATGTGTATTCACAGGCAGACTCCCGACTCCGACGAACTCTACCTGCTTTTCTGGATTCCTGCGTGAAAGGACTAGTCTCTCTCATATGATGGCGCTATGAGCTCACTGCAGATAACTACCAAAGAGCTTCGCAAAACTACTTAAGAAAACAAACAACGATGGATTGCATGGTATCTAAAGAAAAAGGAGAAAAGGGGAGAAGAAGCATATGAACTTGATTAGGTAATCGATTCCATCGTCGACACAGAGGTAGCCATCATGATCACATACATGTCGTTGCGTGATTCCACAACCCATTGCTAATTGGCAACTAGTCCTTTGGTCGAGTTCCATGGCCAAAAAAGCGGTGCTTCTTCAGAACCAAAAGGCCACAGCGAGCACGTCGATCAGCTAGCAGCCGGCCAGCTAAACAGCACCGGTGGTTATGTGGGTGCAATGGTGTCAATCACAGCCGGCCACCATTTCGCTTTGCTCCTCCTCTTTTCCCGGTTCAGGAAGGAAGCTAAGCTATCAGCGGGGGCAGGTCAAACACCATTGTCAGCAAACAGCATCGATCTCTGCATGCAATGATGAACACTCACTCACACCAACTCTATAAAGCACATGTATACTATATTTGCTGCCTATATGGCTTTATGGAATGGAGAAGAAATATTCTTTTTCTCTTGTGTGTTAGCGGTAGTTACATGTCGAGTACTGCAACTCCACTATCGATCCCCGGATTTGAGCGAGACGAACAGCAGAGGGCATGCATGGTGAGTGCAAGTGCCAACGGCTGGTGTCTGCCGGGTGGATGGCGTGTCAATTCTTGAGCTAACATGGTAGGAGTACTGGATATGTTAGCTAGGGCATGTCACATGGAGTGCAATGAGGTAGATTCATGGAAGAAGGGGTCGATCGATCACGGGGTCAAACGGTCAATGGACATAGTAGTCAACATCGTGAACGTTGATGGTAGTAAGTGATGGTTACTTTGCTATGCATCGATCGCTGTCAATCATGTTGCTGTACTTTGTTATCCAAAACAGCATGAAAATAACGGGTTAAGCCTGATCGATTAAAATAAGAGTGAGAGAGAGAGAGAGAGTCCATGTTCGTCAGTCAGGTGGTTGGACTGTTTGATCCTGATGATTCCTGATCAACCATGATGCATGTGCTCTGCCGTGACCGTGCTTTGACTTGTGCGTCATCCTCCGAGTGACGTTTTCATCGGGAGAGGACTGCCATGCGTTGCATTATCACATCGGTATAGGCTGATCAACATCGATCATAGATAACGCCGAGATGCTTTAGCAAAGTTCAGCCGATCAGATAAGATTACCTCGTTATGATGAGATGGACCGGACCACCGTCTCGAGCTAGGCACATCTTTTGACAGCAGCTTCTTTTTTTATTTTTTTTTTGTTTTGTTTCCGACAGCAGCTTCGATTCCTTGCTCCTCCAGTGGTGCTCTAGCGGCCGTGCATTCCAGGAAAAAAAGTATATGCATATGCATGATGAGCCCTGGCTAAAAATATATATATACTCTGCTTGTTTATCGATGAAAATAACCAGTTAGTTAGCGAAATGCCACTAGCTTCGTACCAAACAAACCATTAGCTTCATAATACTGCATCAGACAAATAATTCGAGCTACCAGCTCGAGCCGCTACCTAGCTCCAGGACAAGGAGGAGCAGGTACGTACTACTCCTACTACAGTAGCACTCTAGCTAGCTGGGATCTTTTTTAAGCAAGAACATCTTCTTCTTCCTCTTTCCCTTCAAAGATTCGCTTACGGACAAGGACTGCGGTACATCGTGATTAAATTTGCGTGGACTAGCGGAGCTCGAAGAAGGGCCGTCGTTATCGGCATGCATGCATGCATGCAGATACTGTGTCTTGCAAGCCAACACACGAACGTACTTTCTAATAAAACTTCCATACGATATGCTAACAACTCTTCCCTCTTTCCTAACGTCCGTGCTTAATTAGGTTCGAGCCGTGACGGGGAAGCAACCTAGGGCTTTTTGGATAAGAGATAAAAATCGTATTTGACCTTACTTCTCGGGCTGCTGGATATGACATTGACATTTTGAATGGTTGTTGCGGCATATTCAATGGTTAATTGGAAGGTTAAGAAGCTTGGAACCGCAGGAATAATCACATAACTTTGCCTCAATTTTGCAAGAAAACAGAAGCTTTGACCCCAATGTTGCAAATGGATCAACAATGAGCGTCGTTGTGGTATCACGGCAGATGCCATAGGATGGCTTGAGTTGGGGCCGATGGACGCTGGTGATACTGGGGAGGGCTAGCGCGCTAATGAGCGCACACAGGAAACAAAGAACACACGCGATGTACCCAGGTTCAGGGCCCTCGTGAGGAGGTAAAACCCCTACTCCTGCCTGTCTGTCTCAAATATATCAGTGGGAACCGAAATACAGAGGTGCTCCTCGAGCTGTATGCTCTCAGTTCTTGCTTAGCTCTTAAGGCAGAGGAAGCTTAGCAGTGGGGGAAAATGTCTCTCTCTCAACTTTGTCTCACAGTGCTCGTCGTCCCTCACGCAGGAGGGGGGTGCAGCCATATTTATAGGCTGTACCGAGTTACAGGAATGCCCCTAACCGAGTTACCGTACTACCCTCAGCCGAGTTACCAAAGTAACCTCAACCGAGTTACCGAAATACCCCCATAGTACACTGTAGCCGACATATAGCCTTGTGAGAGACAGCCTCATCATGACCTCTGCCATGCTCACGTACAGTTGTGTCAGCTTCTTGGTCTCCAATGTCAACTCTGCCAAGACAGGACGGGACATGCCCTGCCTCGAGTCCCGCACTGCCTCGAGCCCAGCGTGGCCTCGCTGTCTGTTCCCTCTTATCTCCTGCGTCAGAGATAAGCACGCCATCACTTCACCTCTGCGCCGTCCTTCTGCCACGCTCCCGTGTCAGACGGGAAGTGACAGCTCCATTGACTTCCATACCGAGTTAAGACACCTCCTCTCCTTAACCCGGCACAGACATGCCGAATCTTCTTTCCTAGGACACTGCCCTGTACAAGGGAGAAGACACGAGACCGACATTCATATGTCGGTTTGCACCTACACCATACCTCGGTATGATAACAAGCTGAGCCTTGCTCTGCTCAATGAGGTAAGTGACATGGTTAAGACCATACTTCGGGCCCTGCTGGGCCTTACTGTCTCTGTTTCACCGTACCTTGGTCCACTCTTGGACACAACTTGCACAGTACCATGACCCTACCTCGGAGTAGCCCCCCGACATTAGTCCCCGAAGCTGGTGCGGTCCTACATCCTCGGATGAAGGGCCACAGCAGGTTAACAAAATCAAAACCCATCAGAATAAATATCCGACATGATCACGTCGGTCTGTTTCAAGCATCCGACAATAGAAAGTCGGTCCACCTCAACCATCAAGAATCTCACCTCAAAACCACTTACGTCATCTACTCTTATGTCGGTATTTCCGACACAAGAAGATTCCCTCAAATCTTCTCCAAGATTTTGCCACGATCTCCTCCGAGATTTTGCCACAACATGTGGCCACATAATTCTGCACGTTTCTCAGAAAACTGTGCATGGACAAACATGTCTGCGCCCGCATGCCAGCCACGTCACCCGAGATCTCTGAGTTGTCATGTCCACCAGGCACTTGAGTGCTTTGACCAGGTCAGCGCACGTAAAACGGCGCGGCTCCTGGATTCCCGCGCCAATTACTGCTCCACTAACCACGCCTGCGCAGTTACCGCAACGTGGCCCACGATGTGGCCGTTTTCACCGCGCCATGCGGTTACAAAGCGCAGTAAATCCGCGCAATTTCTCCGGTGACCGTGCGCGGTTAATGTGCAAACCGCACACCTACCCCTGCCTATAAATAGGGGAGCGGGGGTCCCTTCTCCTCTTTACCCATCTCCACTTCTTCTCCTTCCTCTTGCCCGCACTGCTCCGTGCCATTGCCTCCGCCGCACAGAGCTCATCACGCACGGAGAACAGCGCCACCGCACCGAAGTTCACCAAGCCACCGCAGCGCCGCCGAACTCCACCTCACCATCAACGCACCTCGCACGCCTGGTAAGATCTGTTCCTCCGGCATTGCCCCATGAACGTGTTCATCCTCCGCGATGAACGCGTTCATCCCTTCCGACGAACTTGTTCATCCTCTTGATGAACTTGGCTTACCGCTTTAGCGTTTACTATTGATTTCTCTACTTTAGATCTTCTCTACATCTTCTTCACCGTGCTCTCTAGCAATCTTGCACTAGCTTATCACCAAGCCCTTGCAGATTCAACTCGCGTAGATCTTCCATTTATCCTCTGTTTTTCTTCCTCCGTAGATCTTCCCGCAAAGTACTTAGATGCGGATTTCTGTTTCCCGCCAAAACTTCTTTTTCCCCTCTCCCACTCGAATCTTCCGAGATACTTAACTCGGTCGAACTTCTGTTTCTTTTCAGGATTCAGCCGAGATGTCTTCCAGTCACAACCCGGATTCAGCCGACACTGGCGCAGAAGAAGTAGAGCGCGCAGGCTGGGAAGGCTCCAACGTTACTCAGACATAGATAGACTGGCTGACCAAAACTCGGCGCATCCCGGAGGGGGTGATATGCCGGGTTCCGGGCAAAGAAGCCGAGCCGAGTTTACAACCCGGCGAGCGAGTGGTTTTTGTCGCGCATTTCGAGCGCGGTTTCGGTCTTCCAGCAAGCCTCTTCTTCCGAGCCTTCCTAAACAAGTTCCATCTCCAGCCTCACCACCTTCCAGCCAATGCCATGACCACACTCTCTGCATACGTTTCTTTCTCCGAGGGATACCTCGGTCTTTGGCCCACCGTGGACCTCTGGGCAAAATACTTCCAATTCCGACAGCAGAGTATCCCGGATAAGGAACACAAACACCTCCCCAAGAGGATGACCGCATGTGGAGCTGCCACCATTATACCTCGGCGAAGCTCTATCTTTCCCCCGATCCAGGGATTAGAGTCATGCCGGAAGTGGCAAAGGACGTTCTTCTACGTGAAGAGCCCGGAGAACAACGATCTCCTGAACCTGCCGACATTCACTCTCGGCGCCCCCACAGACCAGCACAACTGGGATCTCAACCCGGCTGACACCAATCTGGAGATCAACTCGATTCACGAGCGTGTCATCTCGCTCCAAGGTGAGGGAATGACGGCCGATGACCTCCTGCGAACATTCATCAGTCGCCGAGTTTCTCCCCTCCAGCGCCGAGTTCACAAGATTTGCCACATGAGTGGCATGTTTGACCCTACTCGGCACAGCACTTACGAGCTGGACATGGCCGAGGTTCGGAGACGCGTCAAGTCCATCGCCAGGACCCAGATGCCGGTGAAATGGGTATGGGGAGTAGAGCCCCATAACCGAACTCGGCTTCCGGAGCAAGTAAGTAACATCCACTTCGTACCGATATATCTTGCCTGCCGAGACTGCACTTATGTCGGCATCGGCATTTGTTCACAGAATAACCTGGTTTTACTGCATCTGCTTTGCAGAAGTTTGCCCGGCAAGCCAAGGAGGATGGAGCGGATCCCTTCGCCAAATGGGGCCAAGATCTACCTGCCCCCACCATTGCCGAGGTTGAAGACCCGGACAACGAGGACCACATGCCGATCCCGGCTGCTGGCGCCCCTACCTCGGGTAATGACGATGACGACGATGATGTCGAAATTCTTGAGATACTTGAAGCTACTCCTCTCAAATATGCTTACCCAATACCCTCGGCAACAGCTAACCCGGCAGGCCACGCTCCGAGTTCGCGCCCTGCTACCACAGGCAATCCCGGCGCATCTCGCAAACGCGCCGGCACTGGTACCTCGGACACCGAGACTCCCACTCCCCCGGCCCCTGCCGCGAAGAAGCAGAAGATGCAGAAGAAGCCGGGAGACAAGCCTCGGAAGAGGAAGATGCCACCCGTCACAGAAGGGTAAGATAACCTCTGCCGACATAAGTTTATTTCCCTTTCCTTCTTTAACCGAGATAACACTTTTTTCTGCTTCGATGCAGTGCCCCCCTTGAGGTAAATCAGAGTGCATCCAACATGCGCTCGCCAATCCCTCAGCAAACCAAAACTGGCGCTGCCAGCCCAGCCCCGAGACACCAAACTCCGCCCGTCATAATTTTGCCGGACTCTGAGGCCGTACCCGAAGAAGGCCAAGAAGTCCCAGATATCTCGGCCCTCGACCGAGACATTGATCTGGGTGCCCACAGAGTGCCCTCCGAGGCTGCGCGGACCGAGACTCCGCCAGCACCGGATCAGCAGCCACTTTCACCGCCACCCAAGCAGAAGCCCCGCAACAACAGCAACAGCAACAACAGCCGAAGCAGCCAAAGCAGCAGAAGCAGAAACAGACCACTGCCAAGCCACCAGCGCCGAAGTCCACTACAACATCCACCGAGTTGACAACTCGGAAATCAACTTCGCCGAGCAAAACGGCACAGGATCAAGTGGCCGCTGGGAAACAGCTTGTTAACCCGGCGAAAACAGCGGTGCTTACTCCAACTACAACGGCGGCCCACCAAGCTCTTAGCGCTGCTGTTGCCAAAGTTTCCACTGGCAGCTGGGGTTTTCCTCAGCTCCGAACTCAGAGCGGACAAAGCTTGGGCTCGGAGAAGCAATATCACATGGACTGGAATGCCGCCGACACTGGCGAGGTTTCCTCTGCAACTCCGGCCAGCCGACATCCCGCAGGACCAAGTGCCATTGCTCAGTCAATGCACAGCTTGCAACTTGCAACCCTTCGAGCCAGCCAGATTACCGAGGTAAATTTTCCTCGGACACATTTTTCTTTTCTCTACAACAACTGATAAACATATATAATCCCAGTCCCCGAGATTCGGGTCGAGTGATTGATGCTTCACCGAGTAAATATCACTCGGTGCGAATCTTCACAAAATCTTCAAAAAACCGACATTAAGTCCCGAGATTCGGTTCAAGCTTTACTCGGCCCTGCTCTTCAAGAAAATACACTAACACTTTGCTTTTTCAGGATTGCACCAATGCTCGGACTGCGGTGTTTCAGAAGCTGCTGCTGGCCCACAATAAGCTTAAGAGCTCGCACAAGCGGCTGCAGGACGAGATGAGGCACAAGGACAATGCGCACAACGATGCGCTCGAAAAAGAAAAGTCCGAAGTGTCTCGCCTCCAGAAGGAGCTTGACCGAGTCCAGAAGGAGAAGTCCCGGATGGAGCAAACTCTGAAGCAGCGGGAAGAAACAGCTTCGAAGCAAAAAGAGCTCCTGGATCAGACCAAGGCTCGCGTCACCTCGGCTCAACAAGAGCTTGATGCCCTCAAGGCTAAGTGCGACAGGTGGCTGGCCAAGGTCACTAGGATCAATAATGAGATGGAGAGTGAGTTTCCTATATCCTTTCTTCTCACTTGCTTTGTTTCTGCCGACATTAGAAATATGCCGATATAAAGTCTTAACTCGGTAACAGCTTTTCTTTCTTCAGAACAATTCTCCCACTCCCAGGCCGCAGCAGCAAATACTGTCCGCAGGGCACGAGACCAGAGAGCAAAGACTGGCCCAATCTCGGAAGAATGGGACATGGAGGATCATCTGACAGCCCTGGAAGCTCGTATATCTCCACTGAAGACCATTGGAACCAAGCTCCTCACAGCTGGCATTCGGGTTTACAACGCTCTGTGGCCAGAGTCCGCGGCTCCTGCCTCGGTTGCCGAGTTGTCCAAGTGCCTACTCACCGCCGAGGCTAGACTCCGAGAGTGGAGGTCCTCCTCAGCCCGCGCTGGAGCGGATCAAGCTCTGACCTTTGTGCTTTCCTGGTATGAGGATATTGACCTCAATGCCCTACGATCCCTTCGCTCCGACTCAAAATGGACGTCGGATTCAGCACTGATTCAGAGGCGCAAGGACTCAGCCTCCTTCATGGCCAGCTATGCCCAGACCCAGTATTATACCGATGGCCAAGTCTACTCCGACGGTGAAGATGACGAGGATGATGATGAAGAAGCCGAGTCTGACGAGGAGACCGAGGCTGAAACTCGACCCACTGCCAATGTCGAAGCGGCTGGCCCAACCGAGCAGCCAACAGCCGATATTACCGATACCTCGGCCGCCAATCCCACAACCGAGACTCCTGCAACCGATCCGAGCTCTTCCCACGCAGCTGCTTGAGCTCATCAAAAAACTTGAAACATTAAATCCCCGGAATGCCGGGTGCAGATGTAATTATACTTTAAGTAATCCGCAGTGCTACTCTTGCTTTTGCTACTCTTATGAAAACGGCTTGGTGCCGGATCACCTTGCATCAAGTCCCCGAGTTTACTTTCTCGTGTACTATACTTAGTAATCTCTGCTCTTGTCTACCATTTTGGCATTCGACAGTCGAGTCACAAGATCAAAATTATAGCATACAGTACTTGTAAATTTTGAGGCAAGACTCAGAGTCATCCGACATACAAAAAGCCGGGTTAGTAAACAACATATGTCGGATTATTTTTGAACCAAGTCCCCGAGTTCGTTTTCATGTTTACCACACACCATAACCTCTGCTCTTGACTGCCATTTTGGCGTTCGTCAGTCGAGTCACAAGATCACAACAAGATAGCATACATTACTTAAGCTTTGAAACGAGGTCAAAAATTATCCGACATATAAACAACACAGACAATAAAAACCGAGACAAAACACAGGCATATAGACAAAAGGCAGTCCCCGAGTTAAGTTTCGGAGTGCCAACACTTTATTCAAAGGAAACCGAGATACATACATTGCGCCCTTATGAGTAAAAGGGTCGTAGTAGAGCTACATTCCAAGGACGCTTGGTTTCCTCTCTGGATTTGTCCCTCCTGTGCTTCATGGGTTTCTGCGCATCTATAAGATAATATGAATCATTGTGCAAAGCCTTGCTCACAATGAACGGTCCCTCCCATGGAGGTGACAATTTATGTCGGCCTGCAGTGCGCTGCACCAGCCTAAGCACCATGTCTCCTTCTTGGAACACTCGAGGGCTGATCTTCCGACTGTGATAGCGTCGGAGATTCTGCTGATATATTGCTGACCGAGACAAGGTCAGCTCTCTTGCTTCTTCGAGTAGATCAACACCATTTTCCCGAGCTTCTTTTGCCTCGGTTTCAGTGTACAACGCCACTCTCGGCGCGTCATACTCTATGTCGGTCGGCAAAACCGCTTCTGCTCCATAGACCAGAAAAAATGGCGTATAGCCAGTTGAACGATTCGGTGTGGTCCTTAGACCCCACAATACTGCTGGTATCTCCTCTATCCAGCATCCCGGAGTTCTCAGCAGTGGTTCAATCAACCGAGCTTTTATGCCGGCCAGCACCAGAGCATTTGCTCTTTCCACTTGCCCATTTGCCTCTGGGTGCGCCACCGAGGCTATGTCCAACCGAATTCCCTTATCAGCACAGAATCGAGCAAATTCGCCCACAGCAAAGTTTGTACCATTATCCGAGATAATGCTATGGGGGTAACCATATCTCAAAATGATGTCCTTCAAAAAGGTCACAGCTGTGTGGCCATCACATTTTCTGATTGGCTTCACCTCGATCCACTTGGTGAATTTGTCCACCATCACCAGCATATGAGCATGTTACCTCGGGCTGGCCTGAATTCCCCACCATATCTAGGCACCAAACAGCAAAGGGCCAAGTGATCGGGATTGTCTTGAGTGCCGAAGCTGGCAGGTGTATTTTCTTAGCAAATCTCTGACATCCCTCACATTTTCTGACAATATCCTCTGCTTGATTCAAAGCATTGGGCCAATAGAACCCATGTCGGAATACTTTAGCCACCAAGGCTCTTGATGAAGCATGGTGACCACATTCTCCTTGATGAATTTCCAGGAGCATTTCTTGCCCTTCCTGCAGCTCAACACAGCGTTGCAGTACCCCGGTCACACTTCTCTTGTACAACTCATGGTTGATGATTGTATATGCCTTAGATCTTCTCTGTATTTGTCTGGCCTCAACTTCATTACTCGGTAAACTTCCATCCACCATATAGGTCATTATAGGCTGCGCCCATTCCGGCACAGGATGCACAGGAAATAACGGATCATGCACATCCATGAAATAAACCGACATTGCCTCCTCCGACACTACGCAACCAGTCCCCGAGACCTGCCAATCAGTCCCCGGGTTTTCCCAGATGCACCCGACATCAATGTCCATGGGAGCAACACCAGACTCCGGTTTTGCCGGGATAAAGATTGACTCGGACTCTGGTGAGGGTTTGATTGATGGCTTCCTGAGATGCTCCAAGGATATTCCGGGAGGAATTGGATCCCGAGATGAACCAAGTTTGGACAGTATATCGGCAGCTTCATTTTCTGTCTGAGGTATATGCTTGAACTCGCACCCCTCAAAGAAACCCGAGATCTTCTGCACATGAAACCGATACAACGCCATATTAGCGTCCAAAGCATCCCAGTTTCCCGAGGCTTGCTGCACCACTAGATCCGAGTCTCCGAAGCACTCTATCCGGCGAATGCCAATTTCCTTGGCCACATTGAGCCCATGAACAAGTGCCTCATACTCGGCCACATTGTTAGATGCCGCAAAATTAATTTGCAACACATATCTCAGCTGGTCTCGCTTTGGCGAGGTAAGAACTACTCCGGCACCCAGACCAATTTTTGTCTTGGAGCCATCAAAGTGCATCCTCCAGTAATTGGAATCAGGCAGTGGTGGTTCATACTGCATCTCGGCCCAATCTACCAAGAAATCCCGCAGTGCCTGAGACTTGATGGTATCTCTTCTCTCATAGTGCGGTGCGTAAGGGGACACCTCTATGGCCCACTTGGCTACTCGGCCACTTGCATCTTTGCAATTGACGATCTCCGAGATAGGAGCCTCACACACCACTGTGATTGAATGCTCCTGAAAGTAATGCTTCAACTTCTTGGCAGCCATATAGACACCATAGGTCATCTTCTGGTAATGAGGATAGTTCTGCTTGGACAGCGAGATCACCTCGCTCAGATAATATACCGGCCTCTGCACTACTGCACTAACAACTCGGTTTGTGGCTGCAATGTAGAGCAACATCGGCTCTTTGGGCAATGGTGAGGCCAGTATTGGTGCAGTTGCCAACATCTTCTTTAACTCGGTGAATGCCGCATCCGCTTGATGGGTCCAGGTGAAACTATCACTTTTCATCATTAGCTGGTATAAAGGCAATGCCTTTTCTCCCAGCCTGCTAACAAACCGACTTAAGGAAGCCAAGCAACCTGTGAACTTTTGCACATCTTTGAGACATCTCGGTAATCTCATGCTTTCAATAGCACGGATCTTTGTCGGATTTACCTCGATACCTCGGCTCGACACGAGGAAACCGAGTAATTTTCCTGCTGGTACACCAAAGGTGCACTTATCCGGGTTAAGCTTCAACCGGAATTTCCTCAAGTTCGCAAATGTCTCGGTAAGATCATCAATTAGTGTGGATTTTTCTTTGGTTTTGATGACGATATCATCGACATATACTTGCGCATTTTTGCCTATTTGATCATGCAAGCACTTTTGCATACATCTCTGGTAAGTAGCACCAGCATTTCTTAAACAAAAGGTCATAACACGGAAGCAATAAGCCCCGTACGGGGTAATGAAAGCAGTCTTTATTTGATCCACGAGATTCAGTGGTATCTGGTGAAAACCAGAGTAAGCATCTAGAAATGTTAACAGCTCACACCCGGCTGTGGAATCGATCACCTGATCAATCCGAGGCAGCGGGAATGGATCCTTCGGACATGCCTTGTTTAAGTTTGTGAAATCAATACACATGCGCCATATCTTGATCACCAAAAGTTCATCCTTTTTCTTCTCTACCAGGACCGGGTTAGCCAGCCAGTACGGGTGCAGTACTTCCCATGATAAACCCAGCTGCGAGTAACTTGGCCAGCTCATCGCCAATCACCTTTCTTCTTTCATCTGCCCAACGGCGCATCGGTTGCTTCACCGGTTTCATATCCAGTCTGACAAACAAAGAGTGCTCAGCCAACTCCCTCGGAACACCAGGCAGGTCATGATTTGACCATGCAAAGATATCCCGATTCTCACGGAGGAAGTGACTGAGCTCGCTTTCCTATGTCTCAGTTAACCCGGTTCCAATGATAGCATTGTGCTCGGGGAACGCCGAGTCAACATTGATCTTCTTTGTTTCTTTTGGCACCTGGAATGCCGCGCTCTGCTCCGGGTTAGCCATACCCGGCATACCGAGTTGCGCTGACTGGGCCAGAGCAACTACCTCGTAGATTCTCTTCTTCTCAGCAGCAATGATCAATGACTCGGCCAAAGAAGAGCCAGCCGAGGCACATTCCATGGAACGCTTGTAGTTTCCCGAGATAGTGATAATGCCGTTAGGACCTGGCAACTTCATCTTGAGGTAACCCACATGGGTGGATATCATGAACTTGGCCAATGCTGGCCTACCGAGCAAGGCATGGTACGGACTTTCGAGGTCCACTACCTCGAATTCTAGGCTCTCTGTTCTGCAGTTATCCTTGGTGCCCAACAACACATCAACCCAAATCTTGCCCATCGGTGCACAAGAAACACCTGGCACTATACCATGAAAGGTTGTGTGACTCGGTTGCAGCATGTTTGCCGAGATGCCCATCTTCACCATGGTGTCTCGGTACATGATGTTGATACTGCTCCCATTGTCAATGAGAACTCGGGTGAACCTGACATTGATGGTGGGCCCAATGAATGTCGGATCCACCACTAGAGCATAACCTCCAGGGCTTGGCATGATCCGGGGATGGTCATCTATGCTCCAACTGATCTTCTGATCTGCCCAGTTCATATACTTTGTCACAGCCGGCATAACGGCATTCACTTCCATCGCACGTCGATGCAAGCTCTGCTTATCAGTTGGTTCGGTGACAAAGATCACATAGCTCTGATGAGCTTCTCTGTAGTCACTCTGGCGATACTCTGCCTGGCGATTGGCACCAGCATTGCCACTATTGCCTCCAACATCTACCTGGTTAACAGGTTTTGAAGCTGCAGGCCTCGGAGGAGGTGCATTCACTGGGGTAGTGTTTGCCCCGGTGAGTGGTGCAGATCTCGGTGCAGGAGGTCTCGGAGGTGCTCCATGCGATTTCCTCCGGGTCCTCCCCCTTCCTTCAGCGTACGCTGATACCAGCTACACTGCCGAGTTGTGTGGTTAGCCGGCCTACGAGGATCGTTTGTGTGGTAGCTGCATGGCCCATCCAGCATTGCTTCATATGTTAATCTCGGCTTATCCCCCCAGGGCTTCCTCTGCTCATCGAACTGTCTCTTTCCGTCTTGGTTTTGGCCCCAAGCAGGGCCACTGTTCTTCAGGCGCTGACTGTTACCAGCATCTGGCTGCTCTTGATTAACAGCAGCAACTTGGTTCGAACCATACCGATGATCCGGCCTGTCTTCTCTTCTCTTCACCCCGTAATCCTGGTGGTCACCTCGCCTAGAGGGTCCAGGTCCTGTGTTACCGGAGTATCTTCTACTCGGTTCCACCGAGTTCAGCATGGGCTGCATCGGATCTCCCAATGCATAGCTATCCGCAATCCGGATTGTCTCAGCCAAGGTGGCTGGCATTTCTCTCTGCAGCTTCTGCCACAGCATGGAGCCGTGTCGGCATCCCTGTGCAAACCACGAGATGGCCTGCGCTTCAACAACTCCTTCACAGGAATTGCGAATTGTACTCCACCGAGTCAAGTAATCTCGGTCATTCTCATCATTTCTCTGCCTGCACATGGCAAGCTGCTGAGGGCGATTAGGCCTCTTGTATGTGCTAGAGAAGTTACTAACAAAGGCTTCTTCAAAGTCAAGCCAGCAATCCACGCTGTTTTCCCGCAAGTTGTTTAGCCAGATCCGAGCTGGCCCTTCCAACATTTGCGGGATATACCTCACCGCCCAACGTCGGTTTCCACCCGCGATATGCACAGCCGACAGATAATCCGTCAGCCAATCTTCCGGCTTAGTGCTGCCGTCATATTTCTTCGCGCCCCGGTTCAACTGAAAGTGATGCACCGGTGGCTCCTTCATGATCCGAGGTCCAAAGCACGCAGGGCCAGGTGGACCTTGCTCTTCCAGCATCTCGGACATATAAATTCTGTCCAACTTGTAACGCACGTCATTCGCTGACAGCTGGCGAGGTCCCAACCGAGATCCCAGCGCACTCTCATATCTCGGATACCCAGCTCTCTCCATAGCCGAGTAACCATCATCATAACGATTGGCTGCATAGCCAATCCCTTGCTGCTGCTGCGGATGCCCAACACTCTGCTCCTGCCGAGGCTGGCTCTGCAC
Organism: Poa pratensis; assembly: GCA_947311845.1. Classification (NCBI taxonomy): domain Eukaryota; kingdom Viridiplantae; phylum Streptophyta; class Magnoliopsida; order Poales; family Poaceae; genus Poa; species Poa pratensis. The sequence goes on along the minus strand of CAMZMU010000044.1, from coordinate 29,750,013 downwards.
CGGATACCGAGGTGGATTACCTCGGCCAGCCGAGTTACTTCTCCCCGCAACCGGATTGCCCTGACCGGGATTACTCTTACCCCGGCCGGCACTGCCTTGCACCACTAACTGTTTTCCGGCCTGCGCCGGATCGTACGTCTGCATCTGCTTGTTCTTACCAGAGTTTACACTCCGGTCACGACTTCCACCGACATGCGGCGATGAAGCTTGTCCCTTGGACGCTCCTCTAGCCGAGTGAACTAACCCGGACCCACCTGCAGCTGTGTTACCCTTGAGACATGTCTCATTCTGCTGCACAACAACACTTACTAGCTCATTAACTCGGTCTTGTTGCTTACGGCGAGCTTCTCCGGATAAACCTGACAACTCGGCTCTTGCTGCCTCGGCAGCTCTAAGAGTTTTAGCAGGAGAACTATACATAGGCTTCTCAACCGAGACAAGGCTAGGAGTTTTGCCAGAACTCGACCTACCATCTCTATCTATCTCGGCATTGAGGTCTCTGCCCCTCTGGCGCACTTCATCTAAGCGCTTACGGTGAGTAGCTATTGGAGTAAAACCATGAGCTTGGTTGTACTCACGGAGGGTTATCCCAAAATCCCTCCTTATCTCGGCCATTTCAAGGGCCTCCTGATGCAGCTTCTGACCCTGCGCCTCTAACTCGGCTGCCGTCAGAACAACGTCTACCCCGGCAGTTACCGGCACAGCCAGCTGCTCTATGATAACTTCCAGCGGAGCTGGCCTGACCGGCACATGGGATGCACCGGCCTGGTCTCGGATGTTCTCAGCCCTCTCCAACGGCACTTTTGCTGACCTGGCGGCTTTTCGGCAGGATCGCCGACATTGCCTCTGCCAGCACCACCCACTGGCCCGGTCATCATCACCTCGGCACAGCATCTGAGGCTAGCGAAACCTCGGCTGCGAGCCGTGCTGACAGCAGGGGATCTTCTGCCACAAGCACCTCCGCGGGGTACTTGCAGACAACCTCGGTGGCGACGTAGACCTCGAATGCGCCAAAGGTGACGAGGCAGCCGTTCCTCGGGAGCGGCCTGCCGCCGAGGCAGCCAGCGTTGTCGCTGATGAAGCTCAGCGAGCCGAGCTTGCAGATGAGCCCGGAGACGACGCGCTCGCCGGAGTCGATGATGGAACACGTCCGGATGAACACACCAGCCAGCGCCGCTGCTGGCCCCACGGTGGGCGCCAACTGTCGTGGTGGTATCACGGCAGATGCCATAGGATGGCTTGAGTTGGGGCCGATGGACACTGGTGATACCGGGGAGGGCTAGCGCGCTAATGAGCGCACACAGGAAACAAAGAACACACGCGATGTACCCAGGTTCAGGGCCCTCGTGAGGAGGTAAAACCCCTACTCCTGCCTGTCTGTCTCAAATATATCAGTGGGAACCGAAATACAGAGGTGCTCCTCGAGCTGTATGCTCTCAGTTCTTGCTTAGCTCTTAAGGCAGAGGAAGCTTAGCAGTGGGGGAAAATGTTTCTCTCTCAGCTTTGTCTCACAGTGCTCGTCGTCCCTCACGCAGGAGGGGGGTGCAGCCATATTTATAGGCTGTACCGAGTTACAGGAAGGCCCCTAACCGAGTTACCGTACTACCCTCAGCCGAGTTACCAAAGTAACCTCTACCGAGTTACCGAAATACCCCCATAGTACACTGTAGCCGACATATAGCCTTGTCAGAGACAGCCTCATCATGACCTCTGCCATGCTCACGTACAGTTGTGTCAGCTTCTTGGTCTCCAATGTCAACTCTGCCAAGACAGGACGGGACATGCCCTGCCTCGAGTCCCGCACTGCCTCGAGCCCAGCGTGGCCTCGCTGTCTGTTCCCTCTTATCTCCTGCGTCAGAGATAAGCACGCCATCACTTCACCTCTGCGCCGTCCTTCTGCCACGCTCCCGTGTCAGACGGGAAGTGACAGCTCCATTGACTTCCATACCGAGTTAAGACACCTCCTCTCCTTAACCCGGCACAGACATGCCGAATCTTCTTTCCTAGGACACTGCCCTGTACAAGGGAGAAGACACGAGACCGACATTCATATGTCGGTTTGCACCTACACCATACCTCGGTATGATAACAAGCTGAGCCTTGCTCTGCTCAATGAGGTAAGTGACATGGTTAAGACCATACTTCGGGCCCTGCTGGGCCTTACTGTCTCTGTTTCACCGTACCTTGGTCCACTCTTGGACACAACTTGCACAGTACCATGACCCTACCTCGGGGTAGCCCCCCGACAATGAGGATGTGTTTCGTAGCGAAGTGTTTCTAAAAAAACAAAATATGCGAGAACTGCGGTATTTCAATGCCCAGAAAACCAACACTTTAGGTTTAGAAAAAAAAGGTCTAGACCTCTTTTTTATGTACTTTGAAATTAGTACGGTTTTTTAATATTGAAATATATAAAACTATAATTTTCGCTAAAAGATAGCATCTCTATGTATTTAAAACCATAGTATTATCAGAAACCATGGTTTTTTGGAATAATTTAAAATACTTGCTTTCAAACGCACCTTAAATATTTTGGTCTGATGATGTGAAAAATTATAGCTCAGAAACAATTTAAGGGTTGTTTGGTTGCCTCATTCGGCCAAATTAGACCCGTCGTATGGAGATTCAGACTGTTTGGATGCACAAGACGAATCTAAAGCACACCTCCGCCACACCCATCAGAAACGGCTAAGACATTTGTTTCAAGCGAAGTTGGTTCGGTCGGACGCAAATGCGTGCATGGTGGCTTTACCCTCGTGACGAAAAATATGGAGTGAGCTCGGGCGATGCTGGAGGGAGCCAGCGGTGGAAATAGGGTAATCTTCTACCCGAATACGCCCTTATCTACCCCTCTCACCGATCAGTCTCACCACCCCTCCCGCCTCCCCATTTCGGGCTCTCACCTTGTTCACATGGTGCTTTTTTAATATTGTTTGCCATGATGCACATTTATGTTGAAACGTTTGTTATTTTGAAACAGAGGAGTACCTGCCTCCATAGCAGTTAATTTGCCAGTCCTGGTGTTAACATGTTAATATGTTATCTAACTATATATTGCTTTAAGGTTGATTAACACTAGCTAACTAACTGTTGGAGAGTCCGAATGACCCATCTGACTGCAGCCGTAGGGTACCTGCCAGTCTAGATTAACTACAAATCAGGTCGTTATATTATTGGTGAGACCATTCATAAGATGTCACACGAAAAAAGAATCAAGATACATTAGTACGAGATTGTTTTAACTTCCCTTTCATGGAAAGCTCCACATCTCCAACGGCCCCTGTGACGGTGATGCCTTCTTATCCAAGAACTATGCTTGCACGGCTACACAGGGAATTCATGTCATGCTATCGAAGGTCATCGAGTGACTTTTTTCGATAAAGGGAATATATTAATAGCAAATAGATATCAATTACCCTCGGCCTCTGCAACAGCATAATGCCAAGATCTAGTCGAGACATTAAGGATGCACACAGTCAGGTCATCGAGTGACTTGGACACTCCCAACGGCGTGTTTGAATTTTAACTACCCTCAAAAGAATAATTATTCCAGTTCACATCGCTAACGAGATATCAACGAGTGATGCCGTAGTCTTGTTTCTTCCAACCCCTGAACCCACCACATATTCGTGTGTTTCATGCATACAAGCAACAACGAGGCGTTGGAGATATTGCGAGGACAAGATTCGTTTCAAAAGTGCAGCTTAACCTAACGAATTATGAAGAATGAAAGTAATAAATATTCCTTTGCTGTCCCTAGGTTAGCCTAGTCCAATTAGCAATGGAATTTTACAAAACAAAATACTGTGACTGATTATCGGACTGGAGTACCGACATACAGATGTGTGGATTCAGAACTAGTATAGTGGAACTGTGGAGGAGTATCAGACGGATCGTGGAACCAAGATCATCCCCAAAATATTGTCCAGATGAAAGAAAAATACCGTAGATGTCTATTAAGAAGAAGATTTGCAACTACATGTTCAGATCTATATACGATCAACAGAAGCAACACACTATCTCTCATATAAAAATACCATCCTTTGGTCCCTCACAATTCAATAACAGTGTGCACAAGCTGGTAGCTAGCAATCTTGGCTCTCCTATAATGCAGTAGTAGTTCCATCTTTAATTGGCACCTCTTGAGTTCTTCCTCGTCGATCGGGGCCGTCAAACTCTCGAATCGGACGGCTTGACGAGTCGACCCCGTCAGGATTATGGAGCCGCTCAATTTCATGGTCGTTATTGCTCCAGCGAATCTGGCCTGGGGTCTCAACCGGAAGCACTACACCTTTGGGCGTTTATGCCTGCATGCATGCTTGTAGGTAGCTGGAAGCTCGCGGATCATGCTTGCGCCCTCCCACTTGAGCTTTCCAACGACGGCTGCTTGGCCATAGATGCATCCAGGTCATGCAATCAATCGCCCCTTTGCGAAATCGGCCGGGGTGGTGTCGTGTAATGGATAATTTTTAAGGAGAATCAATGCGAGATCGAGCCACTCAAAGCAGTGACCGACAGTTCTGGTGCAGTACATAGGTAGGTAGGATCATTTGGAATTTAATCTGCAGGTTACTAGGGTACAAGTGGCGTAAGTTTTTGCTGCATACATGTACAATTAAGGCCACCCTGAAAGATAAAAGTCTGTACTCCTCCTGTGCTACCGCCCCGCTTGCCGATGCCGCTGCTACAAGTCACGAAACACCAAGCAAACTCCTCCTCGCCTTGAAGACTCCGCCATTACTAGACCTCAGACCTCTGCCGTCATGACATTCTCCGCCACTGTCGTCACCAAAGAAATCAAATTATCAACATCATGAAGCCTCACGGCTAGAAATATGGGTGTACACGACCGAATCCCATCTGATCCAGCAATTTACAGAGATCATCGATGAAGCCTTCCGGAACTCGTCTCTGGCCAGATCAATGAAGTCAAGGAGCATAAAGCAGAACATCGACTTGGCGCAAGAAGGACCCTAGGACCGCCGCTATTGTTAAAGCAAAACCAGTAGGCCCCACGTCGTCGGTCAGAACATCGGAGGAGAAGGCAATCGCGGCGCGACCGCGTGGACGGGCCACTCGCCACTGCCTCGCCGCTCCGGCTCACGCCGGGCCACAATCAGAAGGGCCATTGCGACCAGAGCCGCCGCCTCGACCAGGGGACGCCGTCCCGACCGCCGCGCACGACGGGAGGAACTCGTGCCGTCCCAACCGCGCTTGAACGTCGTCGTCGCGATCTACCCAGCTCCTTCGGTGTTGGGGCCCGCCGCCGCCATGGACGAGGACGGCGGCAGCGGCGGCGAGGATCTACACCGGAGATGGGTTTTCTATGGCGGTTAGGGTTCGCGCCGGTGCCGCCCCGGGGAGCAGCACCGGAGATGGGTTTTCTTGATTATAGAAGGAAATAAACGCGATGATGCATGGGCCTGGCCTGAGAGCTGCGGCGACAATTATGAGCTAGACGGGCCGATATATCCATCATCAGGTTAGGCCGACTCGATCCATGTCTGCTCGGCTGAGCCATGACTCAGTGCAACGTCTGCTGTAGGACAGCATGCATGCAAGCACGTACGCATGCCTTATTAACTCGTAGTACTCCGGTTACGTAGTGGTGGTGTTAGCTGCTAGTGCTAGTTTAGCTAGCTGGTCAGGTCAGGTCAGGTGAGTGGTCTTACTCTTCTCGGTGCATGCACGAGTACGGTGGTTAGAGCATCTCTAGCTAGCAGATCCACTGTAATCTCGTATCGGATATTCATTTTCCGGATCTGTTCTGTCCCGCGCGCCATACCGGTACCGAATAACAGTTTTCATCATATTTTTCACCAATTGTTATATATCTCCGAATCAAATCAAAAGTTTTGACATGTCTCACCGAATATAAAATATATTACATATACTACTACACATCCAAAATCATGCGCAACCTAACTAGCAATCAAATGTCCAAAAGAATGCTCAATCCATCATCTTGATAGTGAGTATCAACACCACCACCAAGGATCAACATGAAGCACCATCAAGATCAATATCAAGCGCCTCCGAAGCAATGCCTCCATCAACACCACCACCTCCAAGACCACCACCACCTCCAAAACCACCATCACTCACCTCACCACCACCATGACCTCCATTGGCCGAAGCACCGCCACCACCACCTCCAAGACCACCATCTTCACCACCATGACCCCGCCGAAGCACCATCACCACCACCTCCAAGACCACCACCACCCACCTCACCACCTTCATGACCTCCATTGGCCGGAGTACCATAACCCATCATGAGCTCATGTAGCTCTTATCTCCTTCGAAACATGATCTCTTGCTTTGCGAGTTCCCAATACTCTCTTGCCATTGGTTCCATGGTGGAGGGGTCAAGCATCATGAAACGGTTCTCTTCGGCCTTCTTGTCCGCCTTCATTTTTTCCTCCTCAATAGATATTTTGCGCTCTTCAAAGGATCATCTTGTCGCTCACTTCTTGTCTTTGCTCTCATTTTTCTTTTCGGCAATTGTGATCTTCACTTCCAAGTGTTTCGCCATCATTGCCTCATTGCCTTTCATCATGGTTGCAATTTGGTCCTTCAACATGGCGGTCTCGGCCACTCTCTTTGTCTCTATCTTGTCCCTCTTTCTTCCATCCGGCCTTCCATTGTTTCTTCCTCCCCTCGGTGCATCATCACTATCATCATCATTCTCCAACTTGGTTAGAGCATTCTTTTTTGGGGGAGCTTCTCGACCCCTCAATCTCCATTTCTCACTATGCTCTAGGATCTTCCATGCTCGGATCAAGGTGGTGTCCTCTAACTCGGTGTAATTTCCGGCCCTCCTTCCCTTTTGGCTTTGCTCAAACACATCCACTCCAATTTCTTCAAGTTCTTCATCGCCATCATCTTCTCCCTCCGCAGCATCTCCCTCCTCCGCTTCAGCCTCGGGAATCTCGGACTCCCACTCAAATGGAGTAGTCGAAAGATCAATGATAACCCACAAGTATAGGGGATCGCGTGTAGCCTTTTCGATAAGTAAGAGTGTCGAACCCAACGAGGAGCTAAATGTAGGATAAGTATTCTCTCAAATTCTATCAACCACTGATACAACTCTACGCACACTAAACGTTTACTTCATCTAGGAAATAATACTAGAGTAACAATACGGGTATGAGAGATAGCTTTGCGAGATAATAAATACAAGAAAGTAAAAGTTAGTGCTGCAGCAATAAAGTACACTAAGTAACCATAAACTAACAGTATCATGAGTGTGGAAAAGTGGTGGTAATTGTGATGGCTTTGTCCAAGATTAATTAGTGAACGTACTTAGTTCATTGTCTTCGATGCAGTTTTCTATGTGGGAGAGGCTAAATATACATGCACTCCACTACTTGGGATTACAAGTACTATATGATTGGATTGTTAGTAGGCATCCGTAAATACTAGCAATTCATTAAGGTTTCCCCAACCATAGCATTAAGTTAATGGTCCTCTTACTCCCATACGTGCAACATTCCGGTTCGAGTCCTTAGGTTTCTGTCACTCCGGCAGAACTACCCCCTTACTTTGCACATACTACTAACCCCCAAGGTGTTGATCCATGCACGCACAAATATAATGGACACCAAAGGACAGTACCATATCGACATACAACTCTAATGAACCTCATGCATTCAACAAAGCAATCAAAAGACAAATAAACTACACAAACATGATGTAGATCATAGGATAAATATTATAGCATCAAACACCATGTTTACATAGAGCGGTACAGAGGTTTGTGGGAGGATGAACCACTGTATACAAGGAGGAATTGGCGGTGAAGACGGCTGAGAGGGCAGCGAGGAGCGCAGGGTGGCGCCGGCGCCGGCGGTGGCGCGGGGAACTCCTCCCGCGCCGCCGGCATCAATGGGGTGCGCCGCCCCTTAGCCCCCTTCCTTCATGGCTTCTCGGGAGCCCTCCCCCATGGAGATGAGGTCCATGGGGGAGGCAAAAACATGGCTTTGGTGGCTGCAAATTCGTGGGTATGGGGTCTTCTCCACGACCTAGGGTTTCCTCCTTTATATGGACTCTCGGATTTCCATCTAGGGTTGCAGTGGGACGGCGATATCTGGAGTGTGCGGACTCCGATTGGGCCAAAGTTTAGATCCAGATTTATTAGAAGATCTGCAACTTTTGCGACTAGACGTTTTCCATTTGACGTCATCTTCGGGCCGAAACGGGTCCATCTTCGAAAATAGTTTTCAGACAAATTTTAGGAAAGTCCCAATTCGACTCCAACAAGGTTTTCTCCTGTATTCTTGATAATTCTTACACACCAAAGTGTAAAACAAGAACATTGTGCACTTTTGCAACTATTAATAGGTTAGTCCAAATAAATCATAAACTTAATATAATAACAAGTGCTAAAAGCATAAAAATGGCATGAAACAATCAAACATTATAGATACGTTTTGGACGTATCAATCAACCGAGTTTTCATCCAACATTTGCGAGTATGTCGAATGCGGTGGATAGCTGCACAATTCGAACATAGCTGCACAATTCAAACATTCGATGGCGATTGTTGAACGAACACGTGCGGTTGAGAAAAGAAATTCGTATCTCTCGAGATTTTCGTCGAACACGTTGTGCGCGTCGGTTGCCTCGGGAGGGGGATGCGAGCTCCTGCCGGCGGCGAAGCACGAGGGGCACCGCCACGAGCCGCCGACACCTTTGTCTTCTTCGCTGCCTTCGGCTTGGAGGCCTGCGTCTTGGGCCTCGCGACTCGTGCCCCGGAAGCCGCTCCGGCCACCGTGGCGACGGGACGAGGACGAGGATGCGAGCCGGCCGGAGCATGGCCGGCGCCACCCATCCCGAGCCTCTTCCGTTTCTGGCCGGCGGAGATTGGTGCGGCAGCCGGATGCATTGGAGGTCGCGGCAGCCCTCTTCCGGCCGGCGGACGCTGCGGCGGCTCCATGGTAGCGAAGGGGCGGGGCCGGAATCGGAGGAGGGCAGCCGAATCGGCGCCGGTGGCGGAAGGGAACGCGGTAAAAAGCAGTTATTTTCTGGGCCGGGGGCTTATAGTGGATCTGCTAGAGATGCTCTTACCTGCTCCGTGCTCCCGCGCACGCGCCCGCCCGGCCGATGTGGATGTTTTTTTTAGAGAGTAGGCCGATGTGGATGTTTCCGCCCTGGCATCCGAGCTTTACCGCTGAGCTCGTACCCAATCGATGGATCGATCATCGCCAGATTTGGCTTTTGAAGTACTTAAAAAAATGTGCTCCGTATTTGACTATATCTAGAGCATGTCGATACGTAATTAAACGACCCGACCGTTTAGTGAACGACTAGGATTTGTTTAGTTAGCTTTTTTTGACAATCAATACCATATATTATAGTAGCAAATAGTACATGGTAAAGATACACGAACTGACTACAACGATTACAAAATAAAGTCTAAAAGAAATGAGCAAATCTTCGAGATCTTCAAACGCTTTCTTCTTCCATGACACAATCTTATACTTTTCTGAAGGCAGCCGTAGAACGATACAGATGTCAAACCACAGACCTGTGAATACCAACGAGGGTTCTCCCATAATTGTAATTTTGAGCCGCAATGCCAAGGCTACGTGCACGCACGCATCCATTAAGGTAATCAACAAACATCGGCAAGAGTACCAACACCAGTATTCCAGGGAATAACAACCGAACAGCCAAGTCGACGTCGCTGGGACCCGAGAGTACGAATCACCATTGTCGAGGACGTAGCAGCCGGGACAAATATTGCAAGGACAATCCTCGCGGCAACCATGAGAAAAAATCCAAAATCGATCTGGCAAAGCAAGATCTGAAGGACCATACCTAGACAAATTTAATCTTACAGCACCACCATTGACGTCGAGAAGAAGATCTCGTCGTCCAAGGAAGGACAGAAGTTTACTTATTGTAGACGATACCGACTCCATTGATGAAGAAACGATGACCAAAAGCTTAATCCAATCTATTGAAAACACTAATTTTCTTAAAAACTCCACCCATAGATCGGGTTCCCCACCCCTCACAGCATCGGCGAGGCCGGCCGGAGGAGGGGGAACCGATCTATGGGGGAGGCTGAGGTGGTGGCGGCTGCGCTAGTTTTCCAGGAGGAGAGCTCCCGTCTCAATTTGTTTAGTTACCTTATTATGCACGATGAGCCTTTTGGTTTGGTGGTGTGTTGGTGTAGTGTACGAACCATTTTCGGCGTACGACTAGATTTAAAAAAAAATGAGATCACCCAGGACTAGCCCTTGGCAGCATATTCTTATAAGAGAATTGCTCATTTATGAGAAAACCAGGAATTCGTCTCCGATGGGAATTGAACCTAGCCTGTTGAGCGTGCTCACCCACGTCTCCAACCACTGGGCCTCTGCCCGGTTCTCGCGTACGACTATATTAATATTGAGCATATTGTTCTATTTTTATTGGATATATGGGTAATTTTCAGATGATTTAATCCATACAAACAGTAGATACAACATGGCTACCTCAACTCGGCTCATTTTTTAAACCCGGCCCGGCGAGCGGCGAAGAAAGAGCGCGTGTGTGGCTCTCCTCTTTTCATGCTCATACTAACGGTAAAAGAGATCATCTTCACTAGTAGAAAAACACCCATCCGTTCGGGCCTTTTATCCCGCCCAAATTATTGAACCGAGACGAATAGGATGCAGCAGAATTGTCAGGGACCTTTTGTCCCGGTTCGTGTTACGAACCGGGACCAAAGGGTCGCGGCATGTGCACAGCCGGGCCCAGCGCACCCTTTCGTCCCGGTTCGTAACACGAACCGGGACCAAAGAGTCTCCCCTGCATATATCATCTTCCACCCCGAGCTCCATCTCCATTTTGAGCTCGAGTTCATCACCATTTTCTCCTCCATTTCCTCTCCATCACTCAAGTTAATCCCCATTTTTTTCACCATTTGTGAAGATTGAAGGCACCCCATCTATTCAAGGGTTAGCAACATCATCCTTTCCTCCGGCGTTGCAACTTTAGCTCATTTCATTGCTAGTTTAGCTCATTTCATTTTTGTAGTGCTAGCTAGGTGTTTGATGAAATGCCTAAGTTAGAGAGTTCATTTTTTATATGCATTTTGAGCTCAAATTAATTTATTATTTGTGGATTTTAGTGTCGTCCCGTCCTCACCGCCGTCGATAGCCCGCGTCGTCCCGTGACCGGCACCACCTCGGTTAGCCTCTTTTTTATCTTTTATTTGAAAGAAAAATTACTTGTATGATTTAAATGCATAGTTATTTCTTGTATAATTTTCTTATGTTTTTTTATATGTATAGTGTCATGGTTTTGATATCCGCCCCCGTCGGCCCTCGTCCGGTCTATGATTCGGATGTGGTATATTTTTATAACTATTTGTTTCATTTCGTGTTTATAACAACTATACCTACCAACTTGACATAGACGCTTTTATCTAGGAGGTAGTTGAACCGGAAATTCCAACCGACCCTATTGTCGAGTTTTTTGTAAAAGAAAACAATGATTTGAAAGCAAAATTGAAAAGAAGTGAAGATCTTCGTCTCCAATGCCTAGAAGAGAAGATGAAATTGGAGTTCAAGCTTGCCGACATCATCGATGAACACGAGTTCAAGCTTGCCGACGTCGTCGATGCTCACGAGATCAAGATGGATGCAATGCGCTTGAAGATTAAAAAGATTAGAAAATATGCCATTAGTCAAGAGGCTTGGTATCATTATGTTGTTGGTTCAGTAATTACCTTAGTTGCGATTTTGATCGCATTTGTTGTTGGATTTAAATTCTTTAGATAGTTGTATGTTAGTTTCAATTAATGTATGTTTTATGAGAACTATGTATTACATTTACTTTACTTTGGTTTTAATGTGATGAACTTGTATTAATTAATTTGGTCACTATTATATATTCATGATGTAGTGTAATGGTTTTTGATATATTTATATAATGCAGATGAGCCGGCAATGGATGTACAGTGACCGACGCTGTCCCGACTATATTAATGGCATGCATAGTTTTCTCCGTGTGGCTGAGAAAAACAAGCCGTCGAATGGTTTTATTTCTTGTCCATGTAGTGTCTGCAAGAATACGCAGGATTACTCTACCTCAAAAACCATTCACGTCCACCTGTTGCAGTCCGGTTTCATGTCCGGTTATAATTGTTGGACCAAGCACGGAGAAAGAGGGTTATAATGGAAGAAAATGAAGAAGAAGAGGATAATGACAACTATCCTACGTTCACTGAAGACGGTGATACTACAATGGGGGAAGACGAAGCTGAAGAAGAGCCCATTGTTGATGAGCCCATTGTTGATGAGCCCGATGATGATTTTGGTCGGGCCATTCTTGATGCACAGATAAACAGCGGAAGTGAAAACGAGAGGTTGAAGTTGGAGAGCATGTTAGAGGATCACAAAAAATTGTTGTACCCAACTTGCGAAGATGGCCAGAAAAAGCTTGGTACCACACTGGAATTGCTGCAATGGAAGGCAGAGAATGGTACATCTGACAGGGGATTTGAAAATTTGCTGAAAATAATAAAGAAGATGCTTCCAAGGGATAACGTATTACCCCCCAGTACGTACGAAGCAAAGAAGGTTGTCTGCCCTCTAGGATTAGAGGTGCAGAAGATACATGCATGCATCAATGACTGCATCCTCTACCGCGGTGAGAGTACGAGAATTTGAATGCATGCCCGGTATGCGGTGCATTGCGGTATAAGATAAGGCGAGATGACCCTGGTGATGTTGAGGGCGAGCCGTGCCCCAGGAAGAGGGTTCCTGCCAAGGTGATGTGGTATGCTCCTATAATACCACGGTTGAAACGTTTGTTCCAAAACAAAGAGCATGCAAAGTTGTTACGATGGCACAAAGAAGACCGTAAGAAAGACCTGATGCTGAGACACCCCGCTGATGGGTCGCAGTGGAGAAAAATCGACAGGGAGTTCCCGACATTTGCAGCTGACGCAAGGAACTTAAGATTTGGTCTAAGTACAGATGGCTTTAATCCTTTCGGGGAGCAGAGCTCCAGTCATAGCACCTGGCCTGTGACTCTGTATATCTATAACCTTCCTCCTTGGTTGTGCATGAAGCGGAAGTTCATTATGATGCCAGTGCTCATCCAAGGCCCGAAGCAACCCGGCAACGACATTGATGTGTACCTGAGGCCATTGGTTGAAGAACTTTTACAGTTGTGGCGTGACGAAGGTGTACCTGTGTGGGATGAGCACGAACAAAAGGAATTTGACCTACGAGCGTTGCTGTTTGTAACCATCAATGATTGGCCTGCTCTTAGTAACATTTCAGGACAGTCAAACAAGGGATACAATGCATGCACACACTGTTTAAGTGAGACTGAAAGTATACATTTGGGAAACAAGAATGTGTACCTGGGGCATCGTCGATTTCTTACAAAACAGCATCGTAAGAAAGAAAGGCAAGCATTTCAAAGGTGAGGCAGATCACCGGACGAATCCTAAATTCCCTCATGGTGATGTTATATATGACATGGTCAAGGATTTAAAAGTAATCTTTGGAAAGGGTCCTGGCAGTCTATCTGTTCCGAATGACGCTGATGGACACGTACCCATGTGGAAGAAGTGCTCTATATTTTGGGAGCTACCCTATTGGAAAATCCTAGAGGTTCGCTCTGCAATCGACGTGATGCACGTGACGAAAAATCTGTGCGTGAACCTGCTAAGCTTCTTGGGCGTGTATGGGAAAACGAAAGATACACCGGAATCACGGCAGGACCACCAACGTATGCACGAACGAGACGACCACCTGAATCCAGAGAAGTATCAAGGTCTTGCCAGCTACGCTCTTACCAAAGAAGAGAAGGAGATCTTTTTTGAAGTCCTGAGCAGTATCAAGGTCCCGTCTGGTTTCTCGTCGAATATAAAGGGAATAATAAACATGGCAGAGAAAAAGTTCCAAAACCTAAAGTCTCATGACTGCCACGTGATTATGACACAATTACTTCCGATTGCATTGAGGGGGCTTCTACCGGAAAATGTTCGAGTACCCATTGTGAAGCTATGTGCATTTCTCAATGCAATTTCTCAGAAGGTGATCAATCCATTAACTCTACCAAGTTTACAGAAGGATGTGGTCCAATGTCTTGTCAGCTTCGAGTTGGTGTTCCCACCATCCTTCTTCAATATTATGACGCACCTCATAGTTCACCTAGTCGAAGAGATTAACGTTCTCGGTCCTGTATTTCTACACAACATGTTCCCCTTTGAGAGGTTCATGGGAGTCTTAAAGAAATACGTTCATAACCGTGCTAGGCCAGAAGGAAGCATCTCCAAGGGCTATGGAACAGAGGAGGTCATTGAGTTTTGTGTTGACTTTATTCCTGACCTTAAGCCGATCGGTGTTCCTCAATCGCGCCATGAGGGGAGACTGCGTGGAAAAGGCACGCTAGGAAAGAAAGCAATAATGTGTAAGGACTGGGATTCTTTCAATCAAGCACACTACACAGTTCTACATAATTCCAGCTTGGTGGCTCCGTATATCAAGGAACACATGAATAGTTTACGCTCAAATGCCCGGAGCAGCCTGAAGAATCGATTGAAAGAGAACACATGAAGACTTTCAGCGGGTGGTTGCAAACACGTCTCATTAATGACAACACTGTTGAAGAACAGCTATACTTGTTGGCCAAAGCACCATCTTCGACTATATTGACTTTTCAAGGGTACGAGATAAATGGGAATACATTTTACACGGCCGACCAAGATAAAAAGAGCACCAACCAAAACAGTGGTGTCCGCTTTGATGCAACAAACAACAATGGGAAAAGGACACATATTATGGTTACATAGAGCAGATATGGGAACTTGACTATGGACCTTCTTTCAAGGTACCTTTGTTCTGGTGCAAATGGTTCAACCTGGAAGGCGGGGTAAATGTAGACCCGAAGTACGGAATGACTATGGTGGATCTCAAGAATCTTGGGTACGACACGAACCATTCGTCCTAGCCAATGACGTGGCTCAGGTTTTCTATGTGAAGGACATGTCTTCCAGACCGAAAAAAAGAAAAGATAAGCAAGCGAATACATCATACGATGAGCCAAAGCGCCACATAGTTCTTTCAGGAAAAAGAAACATCGTGGGAGTGGAGGACAAGACAGACATGTCAGAAGATTACAATAAGTTTCATGAAATTCCGCCCTTCAAAGTGAACATTGACCCAAGTATCAAGTTAAATGATGAAGATTGTCCATGGTTGCGGCGCAATCAGAAGAAAGGGACACACACGAAGAAGAAGTAACTGTGATGTGTAATAATGTATTAAACCTTTTATGTAACTGTGTTGTGAAAACTCGGAAGAAAACTCTAAACTCCAACGGCGCTCACAAGCGCTCGATAAAACACACGATTTCTGCAGTTATCAGGCATACATCTTTATTTAATCCAGTTACATAGCTCGGTTCCATTTTTATTTAACCATAATACATCACGAATAATATCACTAACTTTTGCCGGGTCCTAAGCCACGGGGTGCTGAGCGGCCGGCGTTGTGCACCCAAAGAGCAGGAACCATCACAGGGTAATACTCACGTGAGAAGGATTCCTATGAAGAACCATCCATCTACTTTCATACACCGCTGGCGTATCCAACATAAACACATAGCGATTGACGTGCTCGTCCTCCTCCCTGATACGGCGACATACCACCTCCTCGGGGGCCGGCTCCCTCTGCACCGAGTGTGGCCCACGCGACTTCCACCAAACAAGATCCGGGTCGACGACGTCACCCGGATTCCTCACCAAGCGACGCGTCTCGGAAGATACCACCTCCCAGTGCCAGCCCGGCGGAGCCCAGTCCCGGACATCGCCCCTCGCATCCAACAGGCCGGACATCGTCGCCGAGATCTGAAAAAATGAGTGGGGAATTTGATCAAACACCTAAGGTGCATGCAACCTAGATAGAACAAAACATACGGTTTCCCCTGCATACAGCCCGACAGTGGCTCGTGAGTGCCCGCATATCAAATGCACCGTCGGACGTATGCAGGGAATCCGAATGCTTTGTATATCAAATGAACTACACTGAGTGTCGAACATGTTCGAGAGGGGGGCTATATATAGGGTCATCTGGCTGATCCAACACTGATTTTGCCCTCAAAAGAAACACACGCCCTTGATCCAACGGCTCACAAGCGCTTGAAAGAAACACACCCCTGATCCAACGGCTCACAAGCGCTTGAAAGAAACACACGATCCGTGTGCTTCTTTACTCCCGGTTGGTGTTACCAACCGGGACTAAAGGCGGGCTCCACTATCGTCTCCACGAGAAATATTGAAACATTTAAATTAAATATATATATAAAAGAAACTAGAGCAAAAAAAAAGGAAATAAGGAAAAGATATGTTTTTCAGAAATAAGAAAGGTTGTTTTCAAAATAAAGACATAATTATTACAATTTTTAGATAATTAAATCAATAGATATAAAATAAATAAGAAAAAATATTTTTTTCAGAAATATTGAAACATTTAAATTAAATATATATATATATAAAAGAAACTAGAGCAAAAAAAAATAGGAAATAAGGAAAAGATATGTTTTTCAGAAATAAGAAAGGATGTTTTCAAAATAAAAAGATAATTATTACAATTTTTAGATAATTAAATCAATAGATATAAAATAAATAAGAAAAAGACATGATTTTCAAATATTGGAACATTTTAAAAGGAACTAGAAAAAAACAATTCAAAAAGCATGTAAATATAGGTATATAAAAGAAACTAAAAAAGAAAACAGAAATAGAAACTAGAAAAAGAAACAAGAAAAAAAAAACCCGAAGCCCAGTGGACCTTTGGTCCCGGTTGGTGTTACCAACCGCGACCAAATGGTCTTTGGTCCCGGTTCGTGGCTGGAACCGGGACCAAAGGTCCTTTCCGCGTCGATTTGGGTGGTTTCCGCCCAGAAATTTTCACCAAGTCCCCAAATCGTCGTTCTCCGCCTCCACGCTCCCGTGCCGCCGCGCCGTCGCCCCGAGGTGCTGCTCCGGTCGCGTCCACGCTCCCGTGCCGCCGCGCCGTCGCCCCGAGGTGCTGCTCCCCGCCGCGCCCCTCCCCTCCCCTGCCTCGGGCTGCTCCGCCCGCAGCGCCGGCGCCGCCTCCGGCCTCCCCATCCCCGTCGTGTTGGTGCTGCTCCGCCCGCAGCGCCGCCGCCTCCGGCCTCCCCGTCGCCGCTGCGCCCCCCTCCGTCGTGCGTTTCCTCTGCCCCCACGAACGCCGGCCGCCGTCGAGTTGAGCTCCTCTCTCTCCCCCTAATTAATTAGTGTTAGAATTTAGGTTAGGTTAGTGTTAGAATTTAGGTTACGTTAGTGTTAGAAATTTAGGTTAGAGTTTAGTGTTAGCGCAAATTTAGGTTAGTGCAAATTGTTAGTAGAAATTTAGGTTAGTGCAAATTTAGGTTAGTGCAAATTGTTAGTTGCAAATTTAGGTTAGTGCAAACTTTTTTGTTATTGCAAAAAAAAAGAGAGAAATTTTTAGGCAATGTTAGAAATTTTAAGAAATGTTAGAAATTTTAAGCAATGTTAGAAATGTTAGAAATTTTAGAAATGTTAGAAATTTTAAATTTATTAGACGCAATTTTTTCAGTACCATTTTGATATTTTAAATTGTGTCGGTGGAGAATTATATGCAAATTGTAGATATGCAAAATAGACGATGTTAGAGCAAATAGAAGTAAAATCAAATTGTAATTGCTATGAATTTTAAATTGTAGTTCCTACAAAATTGATTGCAGGGACATTGAGTTATATATGGATCCAAATTTTCCAGACGCCGTCGGCAGAGACGAGGAGCGTGAAGAGCAGATGGATCCAACTTGTCCGGACGTCGCCGCCAGAGACGAGGAGCGTGAAATGCGAATGCTTCAGATTATAGCAGGACGTGCGTCCGCGCCTGTCGGTGAAGAAGACGGGGTAACTGGAGAAGATTACGGCTCCCAATTTCTGAACGACTCCGGTGAGGGAGTTGAGGAAGAAGAAATTTGTAGAGAGGAGGAAGTGCCCTTAACAAACTCCGGCGAGGTAGATTAAGACTCTGTTGATCGATCACACTAGATGTATTGTTTGAGTTGTATTGCAGCTATTAACGAATCATTTTTTTCTTTTAATTAGCCCTCTGGATCGAGCAAATCATCCGCAGCTAAAGGGTCGAAACGAGGCCCGACGAAGCCGTTGAAGGAGGGTCAAAGGATAGTGATCAACAGAGTTAGTGATAGTGGCGAACCGATGGAACCCTTAGAGTGCCGCCGCAAATATATAAATCAATGCGGAGTTGTTGTTAGGGACTTGGTCCCGATCACCCTTGAAGAATGGCATAAGCGGAAGGACGACAACAAGCCAACTACTTATGTCGACGTGAGACTAAAAGATTTGTGTTGGGACACGCTCTTCACAAAGGTCAACCTACCGCCAGGTCTACCCGAGCAGTTGAAGAAGTAAGTCAAGCAGTGGACTCTTATGAAGATGGCCGAACAATTCCAGACCTGGAAGAAAAACTTATGGAAAGCTTATCTAAAGGCGAAGGAACAAGATCCAGAATTCACTGGACCACTAGTGAAGATACAACAGCAGTGGCCCACATTTGTGAAGCAAAGAAAATCGGAGGCCGTTGTGGCCCGATCGCAAACAAATAAGTTAAATGCTGCGAAGAAGGAATATCACCACACTTTGGGGGCAGGTGGCTACAAGGATGCCGTGCCTAAGTGGGAAGCCTTTGAAGCAAAATTGTTTGATAACGGGATCATTCCACAGACAGCGGACTGGCCCGAGAGGTCCAAGTTTTGGTTGTTCACGCATGGGGCAGGGTTGGACCCAGTGACAGGGCTGATTGTTCCTCAGGGAAAATGGAAGGAAAAAATTGAGTATATAACCAAAGAACTTGTGATCGCAATAGATAAAGTTCGAAAGGGAGAGTACGTGCCCAACAGAGAGAACGACGAGCTGACACTCGCCCTGGGGAATCCTGAACACGTTGGACGATTACGAGGCTATGGAGCCGGTGTCACCTTGAAGCAAGGTTTTCCGGAAGACGCTCATACTTATAGAAGCCGTCAGAGAAAGAAGAAGCAGGAGGCAGACCGGTTATCAGCATTGGAACGCAAGGTGCAGCAGCAGCAGGAGCAACTAGACTCACTTAGTCAGCAAAGGGCATCTCAGCTGCAGCTAGAAGGTCCTGTCGTCGAAGCCGCCCCATCTGATAAGCGGAAAAGCAGCGTGGGTTCCACGCATCTAGAAAATTCTGAATTCAAACCGCCGGCGGCTCACTACCCCGTGGATGATATCACGGAGAAGACAGACTGTGAGCTACATATGTCAATGAAGAACATGTCCTTCAAGGTGGCGGTCGGCTATGCTTTACCTAATCAATCTGGAGCAAGCTACCATGTCGGCGGGATTCCAGCTGGCTATGCACCTGTCGGGGTGGATGAAGTTGTGCCGTTATATGCTAATCTGGACCTTGACATTCCTGGAGGTGACGGCGAGAAGACACTGGAAGAAGTCGAGAAGGGTATCGCTCTCTGGAACAAGAAAAACATCGTGTTTCCAAACATGGCGCCAAGGCCACCGACTCCTTCGAGTAGCAGTCCATCGCCACATCAAGATCCATGCCCCCCACATCAAGATCCATCACCCCCACATCAAGATCCATCACCCCCACATCAAGATCCATCCCCCCACATCAAGATCCATCCCTCGACGCCCCGTCCGTCGCGAGTCCATCGCCCGCGACGTCTCGTCGGTCGATTGCGCCCACTGCTAAGTCCTTCCCGTTAAAGCGGAAACTAAACTTCCCGTCGACGAGCAGAAGTGCAGATAAGTTAACTCGAGAGGAACGCGAGTTGCTAAAGCCTCTTCCAAAGAGACCTTACGACTTGACTCCAGAGGAACTCGACGAGTCGGTGCGTGCCAATGTGAAAAGACAATTAGCTCTGAAACGGCCCCCGCCAAAGGAGATAATACCAGCAGAAAAAGTTGAGAGATGTTTGAAAAATATATCGTGTGGACCGCCACGGCCGCCTAAATTGCGAGATGACTATGATCGTGTTATTGAGAAGACAATTAGTCAAGAGAAGGAGGAGAAGGAGGCGGCATATCGCCTAAAGAGGGAGCAGATGCAGACGGCAAAATGCGGGAAACAAGTGGCCCAGCTCGAGAACAGGCAAATCAGTCGATCCCCCCGCTCAAGGTGATGCCCGATAAGGAAGTACACCTCGACACTGTCACCATAGGCGACCCCATAGAGTATCAGTATGCATGGACATATGTCTACGGGAGGTCCCTGGTCAGACCGGAGCAGGTCAATTCTCTAACAACACAATTGCGTCGATTGCATCAGTGGTACGAGAACTGAAGGAGATATGCCCTAGAGGCAATTAATAAAGATAGTTTATATGTCATATCTCAATTGTTCGTAATATGTTTTATACCATGCTATAACTGTATTAAGCGGAAACATTAATACACGTGTGGTAGATAAACAACCAGGAACCTAGTAGCCTCTATTTAACTAGTTCATTGTGCAATCGATGATCGAGGTTTCCCAATCATGTGACGTTGGTGTCAATTGACAATGGAGTCATATCATTGGTAGAATGATGTGATGGACATACCCAATATTTGTAGGACGTAGTCATTACGCCTTTGACCGTGAGATCAACTCTTATCGCTATTCCTGGAAGATGCTTTGATTGCATCAAACGTCATCACTTGTATAGTATGACAATAACGGTGTCCCTCTCGGGTATCGGAAGGGAGTATGTTGAGATGAGAGGTCAAGAGCGGGATTTGCCAATCCGCATAGCAGGATAGATACTCTAGGGCCCACTCGGTGAGATTATGTCAATGAGCTTGCAAGCATGTGACTAGGTCACGAGGACATAATATCACGGACGAGTAAAGAATAGTGTTGTCGGTAATGAGATCAAGCTAGGTATCATGATATCTATGAACGAGTCTCGGACATGCTAAGTATCGCTAGGCAAAAGGTTTAAGACTCGACGTCTAAGGTTCGAACAAAAAAGTTATTCGTTATCTCACAGGGATTAATCTTGGGTATCCAAGGTCCACGGATTAGTCATTAATCGGAGAGCGTGTCTCGATTATGTCTGGCGAGATCTCGAACCGTAGGGTAACACACTTAAGGGGAGATGACATGTTTATTTAGATTGGACGTAGAGAAGAAAATAGAGAGAAGAGCACCGGAAGTGTTCCGGACACATCGGAAGTGTTCCGGGTGATATCCGACGGAGTTTGGGGGCTGACGAAATGGTTTTCGGAGCCGAAATAAATTAAATAATATGTGTTTAATATTAATTAGTGTAATTAATAGTTAAATACATTTTTATTTATTTATTTTCGGATTTATTGGCAGCCCCAATTCCAAATGGGCCTAACTTTGGAAGAAAGGCCCATAAAGGGGGGGAACTTCCCCCCCAAGGCCAGCGCACCATGGGAGGAGGCCGAATGGGCCACAAAGGGCCCATGAGGGGGCCGGCTGCCCCCCCCCTTGGCCGGCTGGCCATGTGGGGTTTAGTCCCACATGGCTTAGCCAAGGGAGATGGTCTCCCTCCTCCACCTATATATGGGTGCCCCTTGCCTTTGAAAATTGCACCAATTTCTCTCTCTCTCCCGTTTAAGTCGTGACTCCGCAATTGGGGTTGTGCACGGGTTGAGGTTTTCTCCACCATATGCACACCGCCGTGCTGCTGGTCTTCCGGTCCAAGTCTTCCACTTCCGCTGCTCGTCCCTGGATCGGAGCCTGGAGGTCGTCATCTCCACCGTATGTGTGTGACTCCCTGCGAGGCACCACACTTGGGGTGCTGGGAGGTGCTTGCCTCCACCACCATGAGGACGGCGTCACCCTCATCGTCATCGCCGTCTTCGTCGCGTCAAGATCTTCGCGACCTCGAGGTCGGCTACGTCGTCTTCATCACGCGTCGTCATCGAAACAGATCTTTTGATCGTCGACGCTTACGGTCTACAAGGGTATGTATACCATCTTTTACCGTATAGTATATCTGCATAGAGTAGATCCTGGCTAGTATAAGGTTATCGTTGTTAGAATTTTTTTTGTTTTCTGTCTACGATCCCCTTCAGTGGTATCAGAGCCGATCTATGCGTAGATATAGCTATACCGGTTTTAGAACCCATGTTCTCATGGGGGCATCGTTCTTTTAGAAGCTATCCTCTAGCGTGCACTTGTTTAGCCGGCGGCATCGAGTTGATGAAGCGGCCCGGACCGACCTTACGCGTACGCTTACGCGAGACTGGTTCCACAACTGACATACGGCTTGTACCGTATATGTGGCTGGCGGGTGTCTGTCTCTCTCTCTTTAGTTGGCTTTGCATTTTCAATGGAGGGCCCGAAAGGGATAAATAAATAGCGACTATTTGATCGTTGTTGTGGTCATAGGTTCGTAGGTATGAATCGGTTCTATTTACGAAAGCCCCAAGCCACGTAAAATATGCAAAAGATAAAGTAGAAAGCGTCTAACTTTATTTTGCAGAGGCAATGTGATATGGTCAAGGTAGGTTTGATAAATTGTTTATAAACTGTGGGCGCGAAGGAGACCATCGGCGCAAGGACCATATCACGTCGCATTACATTTGATGTTATGTTGTTGTTTGCATCTTATATTGTGTATATATATATATGGTTATATATTAGTTACACGGCGGTAGTAATATAAGATGATCCCTCCAAAATACCATTAGTGTTCTCCCTTTGGCGTGCACCACCAAGAAAGTTCTACGTTATGAGGCAGGCCGTGACGATCGGGTGTCAGACATATCGTCGTTCGCATACGGTGGGTGTAAGACATGTTTGCACAAGCGTATACGCTGAAGGTTATTATGGCGAGCCTAGCATGTACAGACATGGCCTCGGAACACGGTGACCGAAAGGTTAAGCATGAGTCACAGAGTTGTTGTGATTGACATGTCGATGTCTACCTTTGAAGTTATGTTGCCGGCTCTGACGATGAGGGGTTGCATAATGGATGAGGATCGTGTAATCACTAAAACGATTAGAGGATATTCGTTTTGAGTGGGAGTTCTGGTAGTTTTATTTTATAAAACTTGAACCCATATTTATTATGAACAAAGTCTTTATGTTTTGCAAAACCTTTGTAGATATTAACCAGTGTAATATAGCCATCTTTAAAAATTAGGAGCATTCCTGCGTTGAGAAACTTAAAAGGTTGGGTCCAAACTTCATAGTTTTATACGGTAGCTTGAGGATACTCCTTGTTTAAACCGTTAGCTCTATGTGATACAATACCTGTTAGGAGATAAACCCGGAGATTCCGCTAACAAAAGGATAATTTGGATTATAAAGTTTTGTACGGATATCATCATAGTCCAGTATATGCTATGATCTCTACCATAGAGAATTAACTGTGGGTGCGAGTTGTCAGATCGCGAACATATGAGATGATCGCTGAACTCGAGATACACCACAAGTCGGGTTGATGAAGTTTTCAGTACTTTGACTGTTTTCTTCTCAACCCAGATGGAAGAGAACACTCGCATTGAAGGAGCACGTGGCAGTCATACTTGATGACATTGGTCATACTCGATGACATTGGTCATATCTGATGACATTAAGACGTCGCGCTCTACTCGATCACTGGATGACAGACAACGTTGCCAGGTGCAAATGCTTTGTCATAGACTATGTCATGCAAGGGGAATTGTTCACCTTCATGAATTCTTGATTGCATTGAAGAATCAAGAAGATGAAACAGATCGCCGGGAAGTCATCAATGATGATGGTGTATATATGATATACGCGTTATGAATGTTTTACCTAAATAAGTGCTCGTTGCAGTGACTAAGTTTGATACTGTCATGTTTTATGAAAACCAGATTTACTGCTTGAGTAGCTTGGAAGGTGAGGAGACAATGTGTGTTGATGATGGCAGACAAAATGTTGTGATGGCCATAGACACTCTCCCTCTGCATCTACCATTTGAATAAATTCTTTTGTAATCGCTTGTTAGTATGATCATTATAAGTGTGTCTCCTCTAGCGAGACGATTGTTCATATATGTTAGTGACAAAATCGTTGTCCTATATTTATGAAGTAATGATCATACGCCGATTTGAATTTAGATGGTAGAAGCTCCCACATTCATAACATTAATGCCAAAAGATACAAACTTAATAAAGACACCACATTCTTGTGGCACTAACGTTTAAGTCATGTCAATGTTATAGTCAATGAAGAAGCTCCATTTAGATGGATCTCCGAGTCCTTAGATTTTGATCTTTTGACAATTGCAAGATAACTAAGACACCGTTTTTGGAAAGCGGGCATGTAACTTATTGAGAATCATACATATAGATGTGTGTGGATCAATGAAGTGTTTTAACATGTAGAGGAAATCTTTATTTCGTAGACTTCGCGAATGTTCGAGTAGATATATGGATATCCACTTAGGAAGTGCTGGTCCGGAAAGTTTGATCAAGTTCAAACAAGTTCGGAGTGAAGTAAGAAAATTAAACTTAACAAGAGAATCAAATTCCTGCGATAACAGATCGAGGAAACAAGGATTTGAGTTATAAGTTTGGCATATCATTGGAAGACTTGTGAGAAGAGTTCTACAAATTATGCCGCATGTAACACCACAATGTTATGGTGTGTTTTGACGTCGTAATCGCACCTTATTGGATAGTGTGTGGTAAATAAAATCTCTTATCGAATTATTGTGATTATTGGAGTTATATGGTAGAAACAAAACATTCACGTTAGATAATAGGGAAACCATCTAATCCGTGGAGGCAATACCATATGAGTGATGGCATGGCTTTTTAGCCTAGATTGTCGTTTCGGTATTTTTGTGTTTTGATGTGATCAAACCTAAAAGCGGATAAATTCATCTCTGTAGTGTATCTAAAATGTCAGTTGGATACGTTTCTCACGACAAAGGCAAACTGGTTGCTGGAACGTACCTTGTTTAAGAAGTGGTTTCTTATCAAGGATTTAAGTGGGAAAGAAAGTAGAGCAAGACGAAGTTAATGAACTTCTCTCCGGAATTCGAGTGGCGCAACGGAAACGGTTCCGGTACCGTCCTCTGCAACTGGAAGAAAGCTGATGATAAATGATCATGATGCTCTGTGCTCATACTAAGGTCGTAGGCGTATGAGGTTGTGTTCCGCAATGTGTGGTACGACAATCTTGTTATGAACGTCATGTTAATAGAACATGACAAAACCTACGAACTACGAAGAAGTGATGGTGAACCTAAGTCCGAAAATTGGCTATATGTCATGTATAATCCGAGATAAAATCCATGTACGATTACCAAGTAATGACTTGGGTAAGTCTTCTTGATTGGCTATAGGCCGTTGAGAGTAAATGGAATTTTATGACAAAATAGACACTGACGGAAAGACAACCGTCTATAAGGATCATTTGTCGTAAAACAGTTTCGACAAATTCAAAAGTTGACCACAACGAGATTTTGTCTCAAGTGGCGATGCCTAAGTCTGTTTAGGATTGTTCTAGCAATTATTTTCAATTAAGAAATTGATGGATGGATAAAGAAACCGTGTTCCCTAATAGCAACATTAAGGAAGAGTTGTAATCGGTACAACAAGTAGGTTTGTTGATCCTAAGGATGCTGGACACGTATGCAAACTTCAGCTGTCCATTCATGGGCTGAAGCAAGCATATCGGAGCTGGAATCTTCACTTTGATAATGTGATCAAAGGATTTTCGGAGTTGTCCAAAATAGTTGAAGAAACCTGCATTTACAAAGAAGTGAGTGGGAGCTAAGTAGCTTTTCTTGATCTTATATGTGAATGGCATATTTGAGTGGGAGCTAAAAGAAATTCCCTGGTCTTATATGCGGAAGGCGTATTTGAGTGGGAGCTAGGTGTCATTCCTGATTTTATATGTAATGACATATTGAGAATGATACAGATCCTCTAGTAAAGTATAAATGATTATTTAAGTGATTAAATTTTCTATGAATGAAGTTAGGAGTATTAGGCATCGGTCTATAATTTGAATAGATCAAAGGGGCTTAATAAAATTAAGTCGGAATATTTTCCTAGGTTAAGATTCTGAAGTGTATCAGAATAGAACAAGCGAAGAAAAAGGTTCTTGCTTGTATGACTAGGTAAAATATTAAGTTTATCTTGGTTTTCAGTGATAGCTAATGAAAGAAAAGGATGTCTGACATCCTCTATGCCTCAGCCATAGATTCTATCAGACTGAAAGCTCGACTTGGTGTGACCCAAGTTCTTGGTTGAAGAACGGGTTCTAGAGTGATCCATGGATGGATCAATGAACAAACGTTAAGTATTTTCTTCAGTGTCTGAGAGAACTGAAGATATGTTTTCTGGTATAGGGTAAGAGTGAGAAGACAACTTGCCGTAAAAGGGTTACGATGATGCAAGTTATGACACTGACCCATACGACTAGAAATCTCATACAGGAGATGTCCTTTGTTTTGAATAAAGACACGGTTAGCTCGTGAAGTCGCATATGAATGCACTGTCGCATAATCTACATAGGTATAGAAATATATGGCAACTCCAGAAGTAGCTAGTGTGATTGGACTGAGCTCCATCTACTAAGATATATTTCACCGTTATCATATGATACGGGATGATGTCAAACGAGTTGACATAGAAATGTTGCAAAGTACATACAGATCTCAATGTGGGAGATCCGTTGACTAAACTTCCTCTTCCACAGGACAAGCGTGCACCAAGTTGCTATAGGTGTTTAAGCTTTTACCAAAGTGGTAAACTAGATTAAGAGTTACTCTAGTGCAAGTGGGAGACTGAAGGAGATATGCCCTAGAGGCACTTAATAAAGATAGTTTATATGTCATATCTCAATTGTTCGTAATATGTTTTATACCATGCTATAACTGTATTAAGCGGAAACATTAATACATGTGTGGTAGATAAACAACCAGGTCCCTAGTAGCCTCTATTTAACTAGTTCATTGTGCAATCGATGATCGAGGTTTCCCGATCATGTGACGTTCGTGTCAATTGACAATGGAGTCATATCATTGGTAGAATGATGTGATGGACATACCCAATATTTGTAGGACGTAGTCATTACGCCTTTGACCGTGAGATCAACTCTTATCGCTATTCCTGGAAGATGCTTTGATTGCATCAAACGTCATCACTTATATAGTATGACAATAACGGTGTCCCTCTCGGGTATCAGAAGGGAGTATGTTGAGACGAGAGGTCAAGAGCGGGATTTGCCAATCCGCATAGCAGGATAGATACTCTAGGGCCCACTCGGTGAGATTATGTCAATGAGCTTGCAAGCATGTGACTAGGTCACGAGGACATAATATCACGGACGAGTAAAGAATAGTGTTGTCGGTAACGAGATCAAGCTAGGTATCATAATATCTATGAACGAGTCTCGGACACGCTAAGTATCGCCAGGCAAAAGGTTTAAGACTCGACGTCTAAGGTTCGAACGAAAAAGTTATTCGTTATCTCACAGGGATTAATCCTGGGTATCCAAGGTCCACGGATTAGTCATTGATCGGAGAGCGTGTCTCGATTATGTCTGGCGAGATCTCGAACCGTAGGGTAACACACTTAAGGGGAGATGACATGTTTATTTAGATTGGACGTAGAGAAGAAAATAGAGAGAGAAGAGCACCGGAAGTGTTCCGGACACATCGGAAGTGTTCCGGGTGATATCCGACGGAGTTCGGGGGCTGACGAAATGGTTTTCAGAGCCGAAATAAATTAGATAATATGTGTTTAATATTAATTAGTGTAATTAATTGTTAAATACATTTTTATTTATTTATTTTTCGGATTTATTGGCAGCCCCAATTCCAAATGGGCCTAACTTTGGAAGAAAGGCCCATAAAGGGGGGGGGACTTCCCCCCCAGGGCCAGCGCACCATGGGAGGAGGCCGAATGGGCCACAAAGGGCCCATGAGGGGGCCGGCTGCCCCCCCTTGGCCGGCTGGCCATGTGGGGTTTAGTCCCACATGGATTAGCCAAGGGAGATGGTCTCCCTCCTCCACCTATATATATGGGTGCCCCTTGCCTTTGAAAATTGCACCAATTTCTCTCTCTCTCTCCCGTTTAAGTCGTGACTCCGCAATTGGGGTTGTGCACGGGTTGAGGTTTTGTCCACCATATGCACACCGCCGTGCTGCTGGTCTTTCGGTCCAAGTCTTCCACTTCCGCTGCTCGTCCCTGGATCGGAGCCCGGAGGTCGTCATCTCCACCGTATGTGTGTGACTCCCTGCGAGGCACCACACTTGGGGTGCTGGGAGGTGCTTGCCTCCACCACCATGAGGACGGCGTCACCCTCATCGTCATCGCCGTCTTCGTCGCGTCAAGATCTTCGCGACCTCGAGGTCGGCTACGTCGTCTTCATCACGCGTCGTCATCGAAACAGATCTTTTGATCGTCGACGCTTACGGTCTAGAAGGGTATGTATACCGTCTTTTACCGTATAGTATATCTGCATAGAGTAGATCCTGGCTAGTATAAGGTTATCGTTGTTAGAAAAAAATTTGTTTTCTGCCTACGATCCCCTTCAAGAACGCCGCAGCGGCCGGGCATGATGTCTTCTGGGTGTCATATAAGAAAGAGCATTACTTCATGGATGACGCGATGTATATTCCATTTTCTGAAATTTTTCAGTTATTCAATCAAGACGCCCTCGACAAAGCCCTCGTCAGTTGCTATTGTTTGTAAGTGATTTACTTCTGCAATTTAATTAAGTCTCTAGCTCTGCTCGTTCATTGCCTGTAATTATCTCACTATATTCTTTTGTACGCTATTATGCAGAATGAAGATTGTCGAATGCAGAGACCGCCGCATCTATGACACTGGGTTCATTGACCCATATTATATTCATGAAGTGACCGTAAATAGGCATCCCGCGGACACAGAGAAAAACTTGCTCCGGTGGTTAGTGAAACAAAATACAAGCGCAGAAATACTTTTTCCTTACGCCTTCAAGTGAGTGTTACTGTACCTTCTACACATTCTATTTTGCTTACTCGATGTTTAGTGTAATCGATGAGTCATGGACATATAAACGTGCGCAGATTCCACTGGATTCTGCTAATCATTAGAGTTGACCAAGGAGTCGGTCAAGTCATGGACGAGTACCAAAGCTTGCAAGATATGCTCCAGAGGTAATTTCAATCATTATCGCTCTATATCGACCTCTATCATTCATTTTCTGATATCAAGTAATTAATAACTCCTTTAATCATTATCTTTTGGCGGCAGGGTTTGGAAACGGTTCATCGTGAAGGTTCCAGGGGATTGGAAACCGGAGCTGTATTTTTATACCACCAAGGTAAGTAGTACTATATATATAGGTCCGCGCAACTCTTTAATTCTAGTTTCAATACCATTATCATGCTTGATTATTATTTGATTAAATTCTATTTTTTGTAAAGTGGTGTCTGAGGCAGCCACCAGGGACTAATTTATGTGCATACTACGTTTTCGAGTACATGCGCTCTTTTGTCAGTGAGCGGAATAGAGAAGTCAGAACAGCTGAAGTATGTATACACTATTCGCAATTTTTTATTACCATATTGTGTTGAGTTCCATTCATAAACTATTTTATGATGATTTCATATATATAGTTATAAACAACTCACATATTCATATTGATCTAGATGGATCGAATGCGGGACCAGCTCATACCAACGAAGCGCTTAAAAGCAATTCAAGAAGAATTGGCGGGATTTTTGAACTCGGAGGTCCTGAAGAAAACTGGAGAATTTTATCACCCTAGCAATTATTTTTTGCCTCCAATGTAATTGACGTGATCTCGACGTGTGAGAAACGTGATGTCGGTGTTGTATAAACTTGTGGGCTTATGTATGTATGAATCAAACGTGACCTCGGTGTATTGTATACTTTATGTGTATGACTTGTTGTCTGCGCAACGTGATCTTCGTAAAAAATAATTAATTGGAAAACAAAAAATCGAAACCCCTAAAAAATAAATCAGCAGAAAAACAAAAAACAGAAATATTTGGTCCCGCGTTGCCCACGTGGAGGCCCATCCGTCCCGGTTCGTAAGCAACCGGGACGAAAGGCCCCCCACCCTTTTGTCCCGACCCTTTAGTCTCGGTTGTAAAACCGGGACCAAAGGGCCTCTGGAACCGGGACGGATGGGTGTTTTTCTACTAGTGCTTATTATAAGGTGGTGTAACTCTCTCCCAGATAGCAGTGTGAGACTAAACCTTTGTCCCAACTCTTAATCGTCGTCACTAGTGCAAGTGGGAGACTCTTGAAATTTGTTCATTTTTAAATGGTCCAGATTTCAAAATGAAGGGGATCGAAGGCAGAAAACAAAAAATTTACCACTTTGTCCCACTTGCACTAGTGAGTCTGGACCAGTGTTCTTCTCTCTATTTTCTTCTCTCTCTATTTTCTTCTCTACGTCCAATCTAAATAAACATGTCATCTCCCCTTAGGTATAGAAATATATGGCAACTCCAGAAGTACCTAGTGTGATTGGACTGAGCTCCATCGACTAAGATATATTTCACCGTTATCATGTGATACGGGATGATGTCAAACGAGTTGACATAGAAATGTTGCAAAGTACATACAGATCTCAATGTGGGAGATCCGTTGACTAAACTTCCTCTTCCACAGGACAAGCGTGCACCAAGTTGCTATAGGTGTTTATTTAGATTGGACGTAGAGAAGAAAATAGAGAGAGAAGAGCACCTAGCAATTATTTTCAATTAAGAAATTCATGGATGGATAAAGAAACCGTGTTCCCTAATAGCAACATTAAGGAAGAGTTGTAATCGGTACAACAAGTAGGTTTTGTTGATCCTAAGGATGCTGGACACGTATGCAAACTTCAGCTGTCCATTCACGGGCTGAAGCAAGCATATCGGAGCTGGAATCTTCACTTTGATAATGTGATCAAAGGATTTTCGGAGTTGTCCAAAATAGTTGAAGAAACCTGCATTTACAAAGAAGTGAGTGGGAGCTAAGTAGCTTTTCTTGATCTTATATGTGAATGGCATATTTGAGTGGGAGCTAAAAGAAATTCCCTGGTCTTATATGCGGAAGGTGTATTTGAGTGGGAGCTAGGTGTCATTCCTGATTTTATATGTAATGACATATTGAGAATGATACAGATCCTCTAGTAAAGTATAAATGATTATTTAAATGATTAAATTTTCTATGAATGAAGTTAGGAGTATTAGGCATCGGGTCTATAATTTGAATAGATCAAAGGGCTTAATAAAATTAAGTCGGAATATTTTCCTAGGTTAAGATTCTGAAGTGTATCAGAATAGAACAAGCGAAGAAAAAGGTTCTTGCTTGTATGACTAGGTAAAATATTAAGTTTATCTTGGTTTTCAGTGATAGCTAATGAAAGAAAAGGATGTCTGACATCCTCTATGCCTCAGCCATAGATTCTATCAGACTGAAAGCTCGACTTGGTGTGACCCAAGTTCTTGGTTGAAGAACGGGATCTAGAGTGATCCATGGATGGATCAATGAACAAACGTTAAGTATTTTCTTCAGTGTCTGAGAGAACTGAAGATATGTTTTCTAGTATAGGGTAAGAGTGAGAAGACAACTTGCCGTAAAAGGGTTACGATGATGCAAGTTATGACACTGACCCATACGACTAGAAATCTCATACAGGAGATGTCCTTTGTTTTGAAGAAAGACACGGTTAGCTCGTGAAGTCGCATATGAATGCACTGTCGCATAATCTACATACGTATAGAAATATATGGCAACTCCAGAAGTAGCTAGTGTGATTGGACTGAGCTCCATCGACTAAGATATATTTCACCGTTATCATATGATACGGGATGATGTCAAACGAGTTGACATAGAAATGTTGCAAAGCACATACAGATCTCAATGTGGGAGATCCGTTGACTAAACTTCCTCTTCCACAGGACAAGCGTGCACCAAGTTGCTATAGGTGTTTAAGCTTTTACCAAAGTGGTAAACTAGATTAAGAGTTACTCTGGTGCAAGTGGGAGACTGAAGGAGATATGCACTAGTAGAAGGGGATCTCGCCAAAAATGTTCTTCTCTCTATTTTCTTCTCTACGTCCAATCTAAATAAACATGTCATCTCTCCTTAAGTGTGTTACCCTACGGTTCGAGATCTCGCCAGACATAATCGAGACACGCTCTCCGATCAATGACTAATCCGTGGACCTTGGATACCCAGGATTAATCCCTGTGAGATAACGAATAACTTTATCGTTCGAACCTTAGACGTCGAGTCTTAAATCTTTTGCCTGGCGATACTTAGTGTGTCCGAGACTCGTTCTTAGATATCGTGATACCTAGCTTGATCTCGTTATCGACAACACTATTCTTTACTCGTCCGTGATATTATGTCCTCGTGACCTAGTCACATGCTTGCAAGCTCATTGACATAATCTCACCGAGTGGGCCCAGAGTATCTATCCTGCTATGCGGATTGGCAAATTCTGCTCTTGATCCCTCATCTCAACATACTCCCTTCCGATATCCGAGAGGGACACCGTTATTGTCACACTATATAAGATATGACGTTTGATGCAATCAAAGTATCTTCCAGAATAGCGATAAGAGTTGATCTCACGGTCAAAGGTGTAATGACTACATCCTACAAATATTGGGTATGTCCATCACATCATTCTACCAATGATATGACTCCATTGCCAATTGACACCAACGTCACATGATCGGGAAACCTCGATCATCGATTGCCCAATGAACTAGTTAGATAGAGGCTACTAGGGACCTGGTTGTTTATCTACCACACGTGTATTAATGTTTCTGCTTAATACAGTTATAGCATGGTATAAAACATATTACGAACATTTGAGACATGACAAATAAACTATCTTTATTAAGTGCCTCTAGGGCATATCTCCTTCACAAAAATGTTCACTTTTGAATATGGTTTATTTTAAAAATGGTTCATTTTAAGAAATGGTTCATTTTAAAAAATGGTTCATTTCTTAAAATGGTTCATTTTTTAAAAATGGTTCATTTTATGAAAATGATTCAGTTTTTCCATTTTCTAAAATGGTTCAATTTTAAAAATGGTTTGGATTTAAAAAAAATTAGAATCTAAGAAACATTTTTTGATTTCACAAATTTTCTCTGAAAAATATTAGCAGTACGGTGAAGTAGCTACAAAAGAAACCGTCCTAACGACAGCGAACATGGGCCAGCGGAGGTGCGCGTCTGGCCGACAACCGACGCTACGAGCGTCCTATAGGGACACCCAGGTACAATGCTGCAAGCCCGCAATTCCTATACGGCGCACGTTAGCGTCGCGTAAGGCGAGCGCTGCCTAAAGGACTCCTGCGCGATGCGTTTCTGGGCCGGCCCACTTTTCTTTTTCTTTTTCTGTTTTTATTTTTTATTTTATTTTCTTTTACTGTTTCTGTTTCTGTTTTCGTTTTCTTTTTTCTTTTTCTTTTCTATTTTCCTTTTCATTTTTATTATTTTCTTTCTTTTTTTGAAAATAGTTAAAATTTTAAAAAATGTTTCAAAATTGAAAATGGTTCCAAAATTGAAAATGGTTCCAAATTTAAAAATGTTTCCAAAATTGAAAATGGTTCCAAAATTTTGAAAATGGTTCCAAAATTGAAAATGGTTTCAAATTTGAAAATAGTTTCAAAATGAAAAATGGTTTTTGAAAATGGTTCCAATTTTTTTGTAAATTGGTCATTTTCAAAAAAGAAAAAAAAACAAGAAAAAACGAAACGTTTTCTGAGCGCGAAACAGTTGGGCCGGCCCATATAGGGGGCCCGGGGCGAACCCGCCACCAACGGGCGCCGTATAGGACCTCCCCTGCAAGCCCTAGCCGCCTGGTCACAAGTCACAACCCCTTCGTTTCCCTTCAGTCCTTTGCTTCGGATGGTTTTTTTTTGGGCGAACGATTCTGCCTGATGAGCGTGGTGAGGACGGAGTGCATGTGTGCGTTGCTGGCAGGGCCGGTCCTGATGGGGGGTCAGGGTGTGCGGCCGCCCCGGGCCCCCAAAATTTAGGGGGCCCACCCCAGTATGTACTGTATATATGTATGGTAGACTAGTATTGGCCACAAAAGCAGAAAAAAGGCAATGGGTTGTGGCTGTTGAGGACGTGGCCCATGTTATCAGATTTCATCGCTAGCAAGTAGCAATTGCAAGCAGAACCCACACGCACGACCCAGCCATCGCGGCGGCATGGGTGTCGTTCGTCTTCAATCACGATCGCTGAGCGTCATGCCGCGTCGAGGCAATCCTCAGTTCATTCCCCATCCTAGACTGCCGCCACCATGATATCAGTCCTCCGTTGTCAAGAGAATCCCAAGTCCGCCGTTTCAAGTGAATCCCTAGTCCGCCGCCACCACCATAATTTTCATGGCCTTTCTATCTGTGACGTGTAATCAGTCAATTTAAGTTTCTTCTAATTTCAATCACAAGTTGATTCGTCGATTTCAATTCTCGAGGCCCCCAATCGCCAGAATATGCCACACCGTTTTGCCTCTTTTCTTTCCTGGGCGAGTCGACGTGGTACACGAGTGTGCAAATAAGTGATTTGACCAATCTGAGGTATGTAATTATTATTTCCTAATCACTAATTTCTACCTTCGCATACATGATGCGTAGATACTATCATTCATTTTCAATATTTGATGTGTTTTTTCCCACCACTATTTGTCGAAGTCGTCCAGCACATTACATGTTAATGCAAAAATTAAAAGAGCAAAACGCGTTCACGACTTCATATAAGATATTCACAAAATTTCAGAAGTAATACAGATGTTTCGATAAAGCTAAATTGATGAGTTGGCATTGGAGGAAGCGCGAGCAACCAATTAATGAGTATTTTTAATCTGCCCGGCATGAAGAAAACATATATTTTGATAGGTGACTTTGCATCAAGAAATGTTAGAAGAAAATTTGAAGATAATAAGTTTATATTTACGTACTACTTGGATGCATTTAATTCATACATGGAAAACATATGTCTATATTGAGGGCCCCAAATTTACATTCGCCCCGGGCCCCCAAAATCTCAGGACCGGCACCGGTTGCTGGTGATTGAATAGGCTTGAAATTCCCAGTCCGAGTACTATGTCATAGTCGTTTTTGGAGTCTTTTGCTCTGAACTTCAGCTCTGCCTTTACGCTATTAGAGTTAGGGAAAGTTATAAATGGTGTAGCGATCATGATTTTGTTGCTGGACGTGAATAGAGAAATCAGGCTCTTTGATCGTCATATCAACAGAAGTGATTACCACACTGTTCCGTCCAGTTGAACCTGCTGCGTCTCCATATAACTATGCCCGGTCCCATTGTATGTACTATGGAAGATCATCGTTAAGTATTCAAAATTTAATGCAATTTCAGGTAGTAGCTAGCCAGCAGGAAGTGCTAGCACAGTATAATTTTCTGTCGACATTAATTGGTGTAAAAGAACTCCTTGGTTTAGTTGAATGAGCAAAGCGTGTGACCGATCGATTAGTTGCTGCTTTTTTAGTCTCGCAACGTGCAGATCATGTTTTGCACGATCATGTACTGTCGATATTACGGGCCGGCCACTAATGAATCAATTAGCTGTCCTAAGATAATCCAGCTTCGATACGTAATCGTGCAAGCCATATACAGTATATGGTCTCTATAAAAGGACTCGATCCAGCCCGATTAAAGATCGCACACAAATTGAACACACCCAGGTTCTTCGAAATATCCCCTCCAGTTCGATCGAGATCGATGACTGCCACGGCGAAGCCGACGGTGCTGATTGTGCTTCTGGTGGCAATGGCGGTCTCCGTCGTCATGGGCCTGGCGGGTGCGAACTGCGACGTCGACCAGGAGACGTTAGTTATTTGTCTGATGGTGGCGGAGTCCGCGGACCTCCCCGGCGGCGTCGAGCACTGCTGTAATAGTTTGTCTGATGACATGGACAACTGTCTGCAGTGTCAGATCCGGGATGAACTCAAGTGGAGAGGGCCAATGGCGAAGATCTTCCCATGCATCCGTGAAGAAGCAAGTTGCGTGGTGTGGGAGAGGAGAGAGCTAGCCGAGGGCCCTGCGGCTAGCGCACCGATGTCCGGCGGCTAAGTGCATGGTTATCTGATCGTGTCCTTTCTTTGAGCGAAAATAGCAGGTGTTCTGCAAATTCAGTTTAGGGTCGGCTTGGATGCTTGGATTTTTTTTTTTTTTGACAGAGCTTGGAATAACTTTGAAGTCTTCAGTTTCTCTTATTTGTTGTGTCCTTTCTTTGAGGGGAAAGGGCGGGCGTTCTGCCATTTCAATTAACCCCCTACTTATCTCAAATAAAAAAATAACACCCTACTTGGATGCTTGGAATTTTTTTTGTTTTTAAGAAATAATTTCTCTGTTGTAATTGTTCACGGGTGTGTTCCGCCGTGCACCCAAAGATCACACCCATTAGAACACTCCGTATAATTAATGTTGAAGCCTTGCTTGCGTATTTTCCTTAGAACAATTTAGACGAAATCGTACGACGATTAGGATGACTCCAACGGGGCGACGCATCGAGTCCGCGCGCATCCGTTCGTGTCCGCGAGGGCCAAAAACACGGCCCAACGGGGCGACGCAAAGGGACCGCGGTCCGTTTTTTGGTCCGCCGCGACGCATCCCTGGCCCAAATTTGGGCCACCGATGCGTCGGCCCCGGACGTGAAACGGAGCTCTTTTGTGTCCTCCCCTGGTCCGCTTTTGGAGGCAAAATCCACAGTCCAGACCTACCCCATGGCCGCCGCCGCCTCCAGGATCGCCAAGGCCGCCGCCAAGACCGCCGCCGCCGCCGCCGCCGAGAGCCTAGAGCTGGCCGACGACGCCGCCGGGCTTGCTCCCCGCTGAAGAAAGTGAAGAAGGAGCTCACGGAGGAGCAGAGGGCCAAGGAGACGGCCAAGCGGGGCCAACGGAGGAGGAGGCTGAAGCAGGACAGGCTCGACGCCGCCGCCAGGGCCGCCGCCGAGGAAAAGGGCGACGACGACAACGCCGACCTCGTGACCAAGACCGCGACAGCTGCCCTCCTCCTCATTGGACTTACCCCGTCCGCGGCGGCGGTTGGGGTAGCGACTGCGGCGGCGGTCGAGGTTTCCTCTACCGCGGCCAGCTCCAACGCTTCCACGGCCCGACCTCCAAGGTCGAAACGCTCGCGACCGCGCCATCTCCTGCGCACGGGTTCGTCCCTGGAACCATGCCGCCGTGGGTTTCTCCTACCTCCGACGAGTCGGTCGAGGTACCTGCCCTCGTTCTCAACCCGCCTGCGACACCGTTGGTCGCACAGTCGCCCGCGCCGCAGACTGCGGAGGCGCGTGCAGCTGCCCCGCCAGTGGTCGCCCCCGCGCGTAACCTGTTCGGCACTGTGCCCACGCCATCGCCGGGTGACCCCAGGTACTACG
Organism: Poa pratensis; assembly: GCA_947311845.1. Classification (NCBI taxonomy): domain Eukaryota; kingdom Viridiplantae; phylum Streptophyta; class Magnoliopsida; order Poales; family Poaceae; genus Poa; species Poa pratensis. The sequence goes on along the minus strand of CAMZMU010000044.1, from coordinate 29,712,623 downwards.
AGGAGGACGATGACCCCTACTACGGGGAGGACGTCCTCCAGGACATGGTCTGCGACAACACCCAGTACGACGGCGACGACTACAATGCCGGGGATGATGAGACTCTACCGACCGGCCCCGATGTGATCAACATCGATAATGAGCCGGTCTTCAACGAGCTCGATGCCGCCGCCGCGGCCATGAGGAAGAAGGTCAGCCAAAGAGGCGCCTCGTTCACCACCGCTGAAGACATTTTCATTTGCGAGTCGTGGATCGAGGTTGGAACCAACCAAATCATCGGGGCCGAGCAAAAAGGGTCGCATTTTGGGGCCGGTTCACCAAGCGCTACAACGAGGGCCGAATCCTTCCGCCCCGGAACATTCTGACGCACCGGACCGAGTGTTCAATCTCTAAGAGGTGGAACCACATTCAAGAGCAATGAGCAAGTATTGCGGCGCCGTTGAGCACATCGAAAGCCGGCCGCCGCAAAGTGGCTATGGAATCAAGGAGCAAATGTTGCAAGCTTTGGATCTCTTCAAGGCTCAATATGGCAAGGTCTTCACCTTGACCCATTGCTACCGGGAGCTCAAGGACCAGGAGAAGTGGAAGGAGCTATACGCCTCCCTCAAGAAGGCGGGACACGCGGGACATCTTGGTGTTGACAAGGGAGAGGGCACAACGGAGAAGGAGAAGGACGGGAGGCCAAGGGGGAAGAACAACTCCAAGGCCGAGCAGAAGCGCGATGCAACGACCCTTGCGTTGCAAGAGACTTTGAGCGGGTTCCTATCCCAAAAGGATAAGACCTGTGACAAGAGGGAAGAGAGGAGAGAAAAGGAACGCCTCGAGAGAGAGGCGGCTTCGAAGCTCTACTTCGAATTGCAAAAGAAGAGGCTTGACATAGAGGAGGAGAACGCTCGGACCCGGGCGGCGGAGGTCGAGATCAGGGGCAAGGAGCCGAGGCAAGGACCAAGGAGGCCGACGTGAAGGCCAGGGAGGTGGAGCTCAAGGCCAAAGACCTTGAACTCGCCCTACGCGCCGAGGAGGCCAGGATCATGGACATGGACATCTCCACCTTCACCCCTAGGAAGAAGGCCTACTACGAGAAGAAGCAAAGGCAGTACATGGATCAGGTTTGATCTATTCTCGGTCCCTTCTACATATTTGTGTTGAACTATGGCCAACATGGCCGGAAAAACATGGCCGGTGGCCGAATTTGTAATATTTTGGGCACACCTGGGGACATGGCCGATGGCCGCAACTTGTAATGTTTTGGGCACACCTGGGACATGGCCGATGGCCGCAACTTGTAATGTTTTGGGGGCGTGGAAACGATCATGCCCGAAAATGATCAAAATGATCAAAAACCCTGGCCGGGCGGACTCAATGCGTCGGCCCGTTGGGGGCAGTGGCCGGAAAGGGCGGACGTGGCCGGACATGGGTCTTTTTGGCGACGCAAACGGACCAAACGCGGACCAAACGCGCGTCCGTTTGCGTCGCCCCGTTGAAGTCATCCTTACTAATCGACATATCAGTCATTTGCTTCCCGAAATGAACAATGCTGGATGAGATACCGAGATGTCCTTTATTAGTGTTGGTGTCCACTGGGCTCTCAACCTCCCAATCAGCAGTACCACGAAACAAAACCAAAGTTAGCTTTTCGCGTGCAACATTGACCAACCTGGTTCCAAAGCTAGGAGCAGATTGCCTGCCTGCTTTCCTTGTTCATACAAACTAAACCACCACTTGGACCTATAAAACATTAGGTTCCTTTGGTTGCAGCATCTGAAAATACATAATACAAATACTAGAATGCCCTGACACTTGGAATTCTATATGGACCAAACATAGGATTTAGTATCAGGTATTATTTGGTTGCACACCAGAAAAAACACAAAAATTCCTACAAGTATTGAGTACATGTCATAATGGTTATAAACACATAGGAATTTTTTCAGGAGGACTTACCTGATAGTAGAAATCCTATATGATTGTAGTGTAAGAAAGCAATGCATGATTTTTTTTTTTGCTTCATTTCTTTGAACAAAATATTTGGATAATATAAGAAAACCCTGTATGGGTTTAAATACTATACAATTTACTTTGAAAACCCTTGAACCAAAGAGGCTCTTAAACATCCGAGCAAAGTTATGGGGAACTCTTAATATCGCTCATTGCAAGCTGTATTGTCGACTCGCCCACGCGCATGGGTTCGTCCACCTGACGACAGCGCTGGCGCACCAGATCGCCCAAGGCGGCCCAATTTGTATTTTTTTTTCCTTTGTTCGTTTCTTTTGTTTTAATTTACTGTAGATAATATGAATATTTTTCCCTCATAAAAAAAGAATACTTTTTCTGAAAGCATGAACAATTTTTAAAATTCGTTAAAAATTTATGAAACATGGAAAAATTTTCGTGTTTGAACATTTTCAAATACAAAGAACACGAAAATTTCAAAAACTTGTGTCTTAACCTACACACACATTTATTACATTGTAGGTGAACGCTTTTGTAATGGTGAACATCTTTTAACCATGAAATTATTTTCAACATACTCAAAAATATGTTCATTTTTGAAAAAATGATGTCGGGTTCAAAAAAAAGTTTATGTGTTAAAAAAATTGTCAATGGGTTAAAAAATTCACGTGCTTAAAAAAAATGTTTACATTGTTCATGGAGTTAAAAAAATATCAAAGTTCACGTGTTTTCAAATATGTTCGCAGTGTTAAAAAAAATGTTCAAGAATCCAAAAATGTCAAAGGAGTTAAAAAAATTACTTGTTTACAAATTGTTTGCAGTGGCTAAGTATCTTCATCGATCCAATTTTTTTAGCGGAAGTAAAATATGTGTGGTTTCAAAAATATCGTCCACCAGTTTTAGAAAAATATTCAACGAACTGAAATAAAAGAAAAATAAAAAAATTTAAATTAAATGAAAAAGAAAACAGAATAAACAAAATAAAAAGATACTTAAAAATAAAAATAAATCGAAAAAAGAAAAAGAAACGAAAAATAAATAGTACAAAAAGTACAAACTAAACAGAAAGGAAAATAGAGTATGAAAATATGAAACATAATTCAAAAAAACGGAAGAAACAGGAAAGAAAGAAAATGCACCGGCCCACGCGGAGCGAGCGCTCGCTATAAGCCATGCGCAATTCTGACATCCGAGAAGCATCGGCCACTGGGCTCTCATGGTGTACGCCTAGCCACGGAGTATGCCAGTCCATGGTTTCCTCCGCTAAAAAATCTTCGCGTCGGTGGCGCACGAGCACGACCCACGCGGCGAACGTGCACGCCCGCGACACCGATGAGATGAGCGACGACGACGAACTTGTTAGGAGGGCAGTTGAGTGACCGGAGAGACGACGCTTGATCGGCAGTATTCGTCCAAAACCGGCATTAAGCCGAGGTCGGTCGAGGTGGTTGTTCGGCGGTGGACAGGCCGGCCGACCAGATCGGCGAGCTCGAGTCAGCTCTAATTTCACACGTGGACGGGCTGTGTGTGACGATATTACATGCTATGCGTGCGTGCACAATCGACCAGCTGGCCGCCATGGCTCCGCGAGTCACAAGTGCCATTGCCGCCGCCGGCCTCCTCCTCGTTGCCAGCCGCTTCTTCCTGCTCGCGGCCGCGGACGGAGAGGGGCGCTACAACGCGATGTTCAGCTTCGGCGACTCGCTGTCCGACACGGGCAACATCTGTGTGAACAAGTCGGCGGCGGCGCAGCTGCTGCTCACCTTCGCCAACCCACCCACGGCATGACCTACTTCGGCCACCCACCTGCCGCTGCTCAGACGGCCGCCTCGTCGTCGACTTCCTCGCCCAGTCCCTCGGCCTGCCGCTCCTCCCGCCGTCCAAGCTCTCCGGATCAGCTGCCGACTTCCGGAAGGGCGCCAACATGGCCATCGTGGGCGCCACCGCGCTCGACTTCGGCTTCCTCAAGTCCATCGGCCTCGGCTACCCGATCTGGAACAACGGCGCCCTCAACGTCCAGCTCCAGTGGTTCCACGACCTCCTCCCCGCATCTGCGGCGGCACATGCAGGCCCTACCTGGCCAAATCCCTCTTCGTCCTGGGCTCCATCGGCGGCAACGACTTGCGATCACAGTGGGACTTAAATACGTGTCATGTAGCAGCAGAAATGAAAATGTGAGCCACTAAATTACATGGACTGAAAGGGTTAAGCGATATTATTGCGTTTACCTTGATTTTTTCATTTCATGTATATTTATACTTGAGAGAAGGAGAACTGAGCAGAGCACAAGTCGCTCATGGGTTTACTTGGATCACCATGAGGAAGTTAGAGGAGTAGGTGAAGGAGATACGTTTAAGCCTTCAAAACACCTTGCTCAACTTTTGTTAAAATACCTTATTCAAAGTTGAAATTTTTAAATGAACACACTTAAAAAAATATCTCTACTATATAATACGAGTAGTGTTTTCTTCCTTCGTCCGTCGGTACATAGCGGTGGTACGTACGTCGCGCGTGGCATTCGTCTTCGTCATGTTGCCATATTGGGCCCAAAGGCAGCCCAGCGCTAACACAACCCAGATGGTGGTCCAGTTCCTATTAGGGAGATCTGATCGATTGATTAGGTGATGAGTACGTGCAGGATTCTACCACTGCACGGACCCAATTTCGAAAACCGACTCGATCATACGCAAGCTCACGGCGTCGGCGTGTTCCATCCATATATAATCTGCACAACCCCACTCAAATCGAATAGAACCCCGTCGAACGGAAACAGCCAACAAGCGATCGAAACGCAATCGTGGCCAATAGGTGCGTATTTCGTGGACTCAAGCTTAAACGTGTGCTGTAAGATCTAATCAAGTTCATCTTTTAATTGATGACAGATTTATGCAGTATGGAAAACACTGATGCAGACGAGAAATTTGGGACCCAATCTCCAATCATAGATGTTAAGGAGCAAAGAAGGAAAAAGATAGAGATAGGTATGCACGGATGACCAACGAAGAAAAACAAGAAAAATTGAAAATGCGTCGTGAAGCTTATCACAAAGCAAAACAATTAAGGATTTAACCCAGTTGCACAAAAAATGCACAACGGGGGAGAAAGAAATATGCAGATTTAAAACCTGAACAAAAGACAAAAAAATGCGTGCGACAAAAGCAGAAATATGCAAATATGCAGCCAAAACAAAAAAAAGCTAGAATAGAGCAAATTATAGCTAATCATGAGTTTAGACGCAACACACCATGCAAAGAATCAATTGCGATGGTGAACCCTGCATATGTCGAATCAGAAGAGGAAGTTATTAGAAAAAAGGCTAGAAATAAGCAAATTAGAGCTAATCGTGAGTTTAGACGCAACACACCATGCAAATAATCAATTGTAATGGTGAACCCTGCATATGTCGAATCAAAAGAGGAAGTTAGTAGATGTAGATCTTCGATGTATACCAAGAGATAATATGCGATCGATTTCAACCAATAGTTGTTTGTTATTCACTCCGGCCGTAGCAACACACGGGTGCTCTTTTTATTTGATGTGTCAAATCATGTACATATGCTTGCTCTGTATTTTCTATTTCCAGTTTCCAGAAATTGCAAGTGTACATATTTTGAGTTGGAGATGAACGATTCAGATTATGCATGTTGTAGCCTTGCAAGTTAGACACATAGAGCTATATTTTGCCATTCGTTGGATGATTTTCTGGTAAAAAAAATGAAATTCATATCCCCGTTGCAACGCACGGACAATTTGCTAGTAATAATAAAGTGAAAACAGTAAAATAAAAAAGTAAAAGACACCAAAAAAGAAAGGCAAAAAACGAGAACAGAAAAAAAATGAAACTGAAGAATTAGAACGAATGAGCAATATTGGGCCAGGCCCATCACACAGGGTGGGCGGCGCGAGCGAAATACGCGGCAACGAGCGGCATATAGGATTTCCGCGGCCGAATCGAGTCGAGGAAGCCGGGGATAGCCGCCAGCAGCTCCAATCGCACTACCTTGCCGGCCTGAAGGTGAAGGGGGATCGCCATGGGTCGCACTGAGGAGCCAGCGCAAGTCTCGACCACCTCGCTCGCCCGGATCCACGCTCTTGACATTTCTCGGCGGTGCTTGACCCAGTGGCATGACAGTCTGCAGTAACGCCTTCTCCGTTGTCGCCTCACATCAGAGGTCTTTTCCCGTCTTTCTTCTGGTGTTCATTGGTGCTGCTATGTTTCTGAGATGCATCGGATTGCTGAGATGCTGTCAATCACAATTGCTGATTTCCTTCTCCCTCCAGTTCATTGCCGCATTTGAATCTCTGACCCTATAATTGTCTTGAAGCAGGTTCTAAGTTCTAACTGTATAATCTGGTGGATGGCTGATCTTTTTGTTCCTCTTCAGAGATTATCCTTGGGTGCATAATTCGGCAACCAATTGTTGCAGAGCTGCGACTTCTACTTCTTGGTGAGTGAATAATGGTACATGTTTTATCTTCACATCTGCATCGTCGTAGCTCCATATTCGCAACTGCACCGGATTCAGACACTAAGCCCATTACTGAATCATCACGAACCAAAATTAGTTTTTCTCTATTTATGGCATTGCAACTTATCTCCGATTTTATTTCATGCAAGTAAGCTTTCTGGCCAAAAATGGTGGCGTAATAAAATGATCAAAGGTAAGTAAACAGTGCTGCGATTACTAAAGAAGTAAGTTTTCTTGGTAAAAGCTATATACACCTTATGTTCAAGCCGTACCTTGATATAAACCTCTATATGGAGTCCTGAATGTGCTCCAGTAATATAGTTACCTATCTAAATTGTACTGTTCTAGCTCTTGCCCATTATCCTAACATATCGCTTTAGGCCTTGCTACAGAAAAACTTATTTTCTCATATTTTATCTGGGCTTAACCTTACAGAACACACATAAACATACCACCAGGAGCAGTATACTGAAGTCATGCACAACACAAACCATCACTTTATCATATTAGTAATGAACGGAAAGAAATTACGGTCAATTTTGTAACGTGATATTTGTTGTTTACTTTTCCCAAAGAAAAGTTTGCTGTTGTATAAAGTGTATAAATCTGCAGCAGGGTGAATGTAATCAGTTCTCTCACGCTCTGTCAGAGTTGCGCTAGATAGCCGAAACCATCCATTTCTTTCTAGGACTAGAGATACAGAGCTTTCATCGTCTCTTCAACCACCCCAAACTTGTCATATGTTTCGTGGCAGCTACACAGAAACCATTAGTGGCTGCAGGCCATACACACAAAGATCTTTAGAGGCATCAGCTGGTTCGTAAACATAAAGCCGTATGTACGCTTTATTGCCACATGTTCTTTCCAATTTTCAGATTTTAACCGTCGTTGGTGAAAAAACATCCTTTCCTACGACCGGTGCAGCCTATCTCTGCTCTCTGTTATGTGAACTTAAGGATCACCTAGATGTGATCCCTAAATATACCTCTTGTATCGAAGCTGATAAAACTCAGTATCTAGTACGGTTGTCTAATGGCAATATTATCAAGCAGCACGATCTTGAGGTACACTCTTCAGTGATAATACATATATAGGGAAGACCCAACTTGATATCCAAAAATCATAAATACTTTTCTAGCAAACCATATAGATTCCTATTTAAATGCATATGCCTAGTTTAAACGATAGAATCCTAACTCATAGATATCCTAATTGAAGCCAGCTAGGACCGGCTGCTCCTATGGAGCATGGTCCTGTAAACTATGCATTATTCAAGGTGCTTGCTCCACCTGTAGATTTTTGGCAGGTATTAAATTTATTTTAATCTATTACTTATTCTTCACAAAATCTCAATCCGGTTATGAGAGTGGTTAAATCAATATTGTGATATTGGGTATAAAGAAAATCGTGCAAATCTATATCAAAGACTGTAATTATCTATGTGCCACTCTTTTTTATCCACAGCAACATGCCCACAACTGATCACTGCAGTAGTCCACATTGCACAGTAAAATCGTGCCAATCCTTCTAGTATACATGAGCTTTCTGTTGCTACCTACCATCCTGCCAAATCCTTTGCTTCATGTCACACCCATGTGTGAGGCCAAATGGATGATTCTAAGGATCGATGTGGAAACTCGTCCCATGTCCAGCCTCTCCCTCGGAGATGTTATGGAGCAAGAGAGGCCTATCTAACAAGTGGAATAACACAGTTTTCTCATCACTTCGGTGGCTTGCTGTCATCTTGCAACATTGTTGGATCAACAACCTCGTAAATATTACTTTTAAATTCTCTATCAACAAATTCATGAAGGCTTGCACCATCATTGAATTTTTCATCAGTTGGACTACACCCCGTCATCATTGTAATAGAATCACTCCAAAACTGTAGACATCACCCTTAGTTGATATCTCTTCGCTCGTGCCATATTCTGCATTTACATAAACAAATTAGAGAATCTCAAGTGTATTCAAAATTTATAAAAAATTATGACCAGCAAATGCACTATGCTTGATCTCACCTGGTGGGATGTATCCGAACGATCCTTTTAGGTGGTCTGATCTTGTTGAACTATCTTGGTGTGCATTTGATGTAGTGAATATAAACCTTGATAGGCCAAAGTCAGTGACATACGCAACCATGTCAAGATCCAAAAGAATATTACTTGCTTCAAGTCACAATGTATAGTGGAGATGCACATTGATTATGGATATAATCCAAAGCAATGCTACATCCAAACTAATTTTGATCCTCTGTTTAAAAGTCAAAATATGTGTTTCGCCATGTTCAATTCCTTTCGGATGTAGCCACATTTCAGTTCCCATTCGGCATGTATTGGAACACTAAGGCCTTGAAATCTTCCCCTTAGAATCCAGCCCAGCCATTCCTCGAGCTGTGATCCGCCAGTTTGTTTGCCCGCGTTCGCAGAACACCTGGCGCGACGTGTCCGTATGATCCGCGTCCTTTTGGCGGGCCGGCGTGCCATCTGCTCCAGCTTTGACCCTTGAGCCGCCACGCGCCCGCCTTCCCACATATACTGTGAGCCGGTTCACCACGGCTGCCACCATTTGCAGCCAGCCCGTATTCCCATCCCATGTCCATATATGGTGCATGCACACGCCCCGGCCCAGTTTCCAATGCCCTGCCGCAGGATGCCCTGCCCCGGGATGCCAGCGGAGATAGACGGTTCGTGAGATCAGCACACACTAGTCTACTCCTTTCTGAAACTGCGACTGACGTTTGGCACCCGGGTTTAGACCAGCCCGGTATCTCAAAAATGGTATTTGAAGGTGTCGAAAAATCCAGTATTTGTGTATGTGGATACATACTAGTGTGATATATACACGTTATATTTAGACGGCACAAAATCTCAAAAAAAGAAAGGAACAAAAACAAAACTCCATTTTATCTGTATACTTGTCTTTTTTTGTGTGTGGATCATGGATGATGCTATATTCTAACGAAAACTTGGTACGTATATACACAAGTACCATACATATTTTCTTGGGATATCTTCTTGGTTTTCAAAACTTCTTAAACAAGTCAAGTGAGGCCGGGAACCAAAAAGACTTTTCGACTCCATTGTGTCCTTCATCGACAACTCACACACATCATTATGGATACTGATCGAGGGCTTGTCGACGATATATGGGGCAAGCCTATACAATTACGACATACGACGGCTACCCCCATCCTGCCCGCTGATATCAAGACCAGGGAGCCCACAACGAGGCTGCACCGACCTGCTTGGTGTACGAGCATGGACTCCTAGATGAATAAAGCTAGACTCTAAAGGAAAGAAATCTAGAAAACTTGTGGTGGGGGGGGGGGGGGGGGGGGGGGGGGGGGGGGGGGGGGGGGGGGGGGGGGGGGGGGGGGGGGGGGGGGGGGGGGGGGTGGGGGGGGGCATCCCAAGTCTCTCACGAGGGGACATCTAATCCAAGACCTAGAGAAGTGCCACCGTGGCCTCCCTTAGCATACATGTACAAGAACCGATCTAGAGCACTTCACGCCTAATGATTGTCCACATATACTCGTCGGATCATCGTATAAATCCCTCCAAGCCTCCCATCTACACATTGTAATCCTCTGTATAAATCATATAATACAAGAGAAGGCAGGAGTAGGAAATTTATCCATCATCAGAGGGACTGAACCTGGTACATCGGTGTCCGCGTACTTGTTTCATCATCGACGAACTGTTACCTGTTGGCCCGAGCCCTCACCGAACAAAATAAACTCCTCTCCGATCACCGGAGAGGAGATTGCCGGGGATCAAATCACTATCCTTCGACATGTCCTTTCTTTTACTCTCCTTCCCTCACATTTGAAGAATTTGCCTTGACTCCTCGTCCTCCTCTTTTGTGGCTAGTCTAGCCGAAGACAGTGGAGAGGAAGCCGGACACCTCCTATGCACATAGTTGTAATATAAGGTCTAGGTTTAGGCCAGTTTAAGAATTTGCCTATAAGGTGTCGATGTAGATTTGGTCGCCGAAACTTGAACACGCTTCCGTGGTTGGTGGTGATGTTGTATGTGGTGCTCCAGAGGAAGGGTTGGAGATGGCGGCGACGCTACCTCTACCTTCCTTCAATAAGGCTCGTATGCTCCGATTGTAGCCATCCCTGGTTATGGCAATTGTTGGAGAAGATGGCCTTAACCCAGATCTCTAGCATGTGATGCGGGATCTCGAGTTGTAGGTGTGCCCGACGTCCTTAGAGGGGACTTGCTAAGGCCGGTGCCTCTCGCCTCACACTTCTTCATTACAGCCGATAGTGACCTCCCTTAGCCACACCACGAGTGGTTGCTCTTCCACATGTGTGATGCCGATGCGAAGGATCATCGCAGCGGCCCTACTCCACCGACCTGGTCGCGTTTTCTCAATGATTTGTTTCAGGTCCTTGGTGTAAGAGTGTGGGTCCTAAGCGTAATTTTTTTTCTTTCTGCACCTTTTTGTAATTTGTAATCCCTCCTACCACTGAAATAAATGCAGCATTTAGCACGCATCCCTGTTTAAAAAAAGGACGCGACCTACGTTTAACGGTCTATACTTAGCGCTAACCATAGACGTCCCAAACTCCCGACAGCGACAGCTCACTCCAAATAATCTGCACAAAACGACAAATTAGTAAATCTGCACAAAACGAAAAATTAGCACTGATCCATGCGATGGACGCGCTAGCGCATGCGGGAAAAAGTGAGAGAAATTTCAACCTACAGTACGTAAAAAGCTAGAAGACAAAAATGGTTGCGTCACCAAATTTAAATGCGAAAATCCAAACTTCAAAATGTTATAAACCAAACCGTTTATCCGATTTAGATTCTGTTTTCACCACCGTTGGACTAGTCGCGTCGAGATCTTTGAAACTGGATCCCATATTGATATGTTTCGATAAGTTTTTTTCGAACCCAAAAGTTACCACCAGTAAGTGTGAGTTATCCATGCATAGTACATAAGTTACCCATCATATTAACGATTATTTTTCGGCTTGAAACTAGATCCCACTTTTGTTGTTCTTTTTGATTTTTTGAGTTTTAAAGTTAGCATATACTTTTATAAGTGTGTCGCCGCTTTGGGATGGAAATACATCATGAATACATGGAGATCTTTCATGATTTTTAAGAACGTCCATAAAGGCGACACTAAGGTAACTAATTGATTTATGGTGGATAAACAATATCACGAAAGCATGGTAACTCCATAAGTTATGGGTGGTTAACTGTTACCGAAACAATAGGGTAACTACATCCATTCCATGGGGATAATTATATCATGAACACATGGTAACTCCATCAGTTCTGGGTGGGTAACTATTATCAAGACAGTAGGGTAACTATATCGATTCCGTGGGGATAAAATAATAAACACATGGGTAAGTTTATCATTCTGGGTGGAGATTCTATTAGATTGTGGGTAACTATACCAGAGAGTAGGATAACAAATTGATTTTGTGGTGGACAATTACATCATTATAACATGAACGCATCGGTAACTCCAGCAGTTAGGGTGCTAACTCGATCATTCTGGTGGTAACTATTATCAACACAACAAGGTAACTATATCGATTTGTGGTGGATAACTACATGAACACATGGGTAACTCCCATAAGTTCACCCATTAACATTTGATGGGTACTATTACCGAGAGACTAGGGTAACTATACCATATTTTTGTAGTGGATAACTATATCGAGAATGCATGGTAATTCCATCATTACAGGGTGGATAACTCAATAGTATGCGTGCGTAACACTATCAACAAAATAGGATATATACAACGATTTCATGGTGGCTAACTATATCATGAAAAATTAATGGTGATAATATGAACATCTAAAGACGAGAGCATGAGCTAGTTGTTGAAGTGAGCGCCAAAGAAAGGCTGAGGAGGGTAGCACGGCCGAGCGGTTCGACGTGGAGAGGCTCCGTAGCAGGAGAGCTCGCCTGGCCAGAGGTCCGAGCCAGGTAAACGAGCATGACCTAGCCGGCGAGGGAGGTCATCGAAGATAGAGGAGGCCGAGTGGAACTAGGCAGAGAACCTCATGGCAACGGAGCGTGCTCGACGACGTAGTCGAGAGCGTCACCGACGTCAGGAGCTGAGCTAGAGACTAAACGATGCATCACACGCGCGAGTAAGCACAAGGAGTAGCACAGGAGTCAGCGCGCCAGGCCAGGCGCTGTGGCTGTCCTCTGCCAAGCAGCGCGGAGGCGTGTCTTGGGGAAAAGACCAGACAACGGCGGCTCGGGTCAAGTGTGAGCGTCGCACTGTGGCTGGCAGCGGCGTGAGACGAGGGAAGGGTCGAACGACCCTTGTGAGTACGTCGCGAAAGATAACCCCCAAAAAAACCGTGGCAAAATTAGCTTTCCTATTTTCAGTACGGGGTAAGTCACCTATTACAGCAGGGTAAACTTAACTGTTAATGGTGGGTAACTTTTGGCTCCCAAAAAAAATACCGGAACATATCAATATGAGATCTAGTTTGAATATCTCGTCGTAATTAGTCCACGGTGAAAACGAATATTAAATCAATAAACGGAATAACCTATAAGACAATTTAAATATTCAGATTTCGTATTAATACGATGACGTAATCAATCTGTCGTGTTGTTGCATGCACGAGATTTCCCTGTTCTCACGTTTAATCATACTGCGTGTGCATTATAGAGGAAAAAAGAACCGCGACTATAGCCGCACGTGGGTTTGACCGCCGCCATGATGGCTCGTAATCTGATTGGTCCGCCGGTTAAGCTTATTCTCCGACCATTCTAAACAAAGAAATTCGCTAAGAAAAAGTATAATAGGAAGTAACGCCAGTACACACCACTACAACCCAGTGAGCCTCGCGTGACGCCCTACGGGAAACGAAACGGCTACTTGTCAGCGCGCGAGCGCTCGCTCGATTTCTGTCTACACGCCTTCGCGCGACGCCCACTCCCCTTTTCCCTTTCTGCTTCCTCTCTCTTTCCCTATTCCCTTTTCACATTGAGCAACCCATTACTAATACCCGACTCTGTCTTTCCCTCTTTCTCCCTTCTGTTCCCCTTTCATGGCCATGATCCATCGCCGACGACCTTTGTCCCCAACGACCCACTTCTTCCGAGACCTCTCAGCGTCCTCCCCTTCCTCCCAGGACCACCACCCCTCCGATCGGCAGTCCATCTAGACAGGAGGAGCGGTGCCCTAGCCGCCGCGCACATCCCGAGCGCGACGTACCCGTCACAGCCGACCTCCTCCTCCCTCTCTCATCGCGCAGAACCAGCAATGAGCCATGGATCTGCTCCCGCCGGTGTCGAGGCGCCGGCTGGAGGCGGCGCGTGGCTGGGCGGGGGTTGCGGCGCGGGGTCGGATTCCGGTCGCTTAAGCTAGTGAACGTTGCCATGGAGGAGACACTCCCCACCGAGCCCGTCGGCGTCGCCTACGACCGCCTCGCCAACGGACTCGCCTACTACATCCGCTCCAACCCCAAGCCACGCATGCGCGCAGCCCTCTTCTTCGCCGTCAATGTCGGGTCAGTACTCAGTACTACCCGCTAGCGTTTACTTCGTGCTCTCCTCATTCCCCTTCAAGCTGCCCGTCCGTTGCTTTGTTTGATCTTCGACCATATTTATATTGCCGTATAAGCATACATATGAATAGTTACATTGGAGTTTTCTTATTGCCGTATAAGCATACAGATGAGATAGTCACATTGGAGTGGAGTGTGGAGTGTAGGAATGCCTCATGTAGTTTCCATTTTTCGAAATAAAGAAATGCATTCGACAAGTTAATAAGATGAGAGATAATGTTGCATGAAAGATGAAATGCAACAGTAGATGGAGGCTTTTGTCCAGGAACACTCTGTTGCCCAGTACTGATCATGTTAACCACCCTTATGCATGTTCTCGTTAATCATGCTATCAATTGCCTGCATATGGCTTGTTTTGTTCCAATTCCTTTGGTCATCAGTCTGAAATGAGAGCTACAATTTGTTGGTTGGGTTATCGAACTGTATATTTTAATTTAGGTTCTTTTATAAAGTCGGATACTTTCACTTCTCATGACATTCTGAGTACTCCAAGATAAATGCAAGGTATTCACCAAGAGAAGACTTGATATATTTACAGGTGCCTAGAATTAGCCGGTTCTTGGAGGGAGGCTCCACTTTGTCATATTTGAGAACGAAACTAAATGAATGTTTGGCCTTTATTTATTCCAAACAACTACACCGGTGGTGGCGTAAACACTGCTTCATTTCTATACGAGTTACCACATCAAAATTTGGATCAACAAATCGAATATTGTACACTGTGGAGTGCACAAATATTTTGTATACTCACATTACCTTAAGATGATGGAAAAAATCACTAAATTATAAATAGAGTAAGAGTATATATAGATTCGTTTGAAGTTACTAACTTTTGCCTACATGCTAACAAATTTTTGCATGTATTTCTCTGTACATAGGTGAGGAAATAAAAATTTCCAGTTATATGCATAGTTGATCGTTTGGGTATTTTCTTGTTATTTCTATTGGGATTCCAGTTCCTGGTATCCAGTCGATTCGATGTTTCGGAGGCAGCAGCGGTTTCATCTAGTTCCAAATATTAAGTCGATTTAGAAAGCATTGTCCACATCTAACAGATTTGATTTCGATGCTGCATGCCCATCCACCGTTGTGTTTCTTACCAATACTTACCATTGTCCTTTTATAGCTATAATGGAACCATATCGTTGCAGTAAGAGATTCATGGACTTTTTTCATTGCCAGTTATGTTAACTGTTGTAAATATATCGTGCAGTAAAATAAATCGCAAGTCAAACTCATCTGCATGTAATGAAGAATATAACTAGCCTTTTTTTCAGTTGCTTTGCTGAACATGCTTATGCTTGTGCTTTCCAGTGTTTCCTTTGCTGGAAAATTTCAAAGGACTAGTTGATATTATCATTCTTAATAGAATTTGTGATATCACGGGAGCCTGATGCGTATGCGTATGCTAGTGTCATATGCGTGATTCCGAGGTGTACAGTTGGCAATAAAGATCAGCAAGGCTAACTACGCAAGAGAAAAGAGAAAACAAAACCAGTGTGTTGGATGGGTAAGTCTTTCTCTATGCCGCTTAGGAGTTGCAAATATCATTGCCCATGCTTCATTTAATCTTACGTACGTTGCATTGTGTTTTGGATTTCAATATTCGATCAGATTTGTCTGAAGCAATTTAGTTGAACTTAGCTCAACTGATCATACAAAGTTCCACCTATGCTAAAACTTGCTCTCTTTTTTTGAAAACTACAGTTTTTCTGGAGGTAAGTTACGATACAGTTAAGGTTATTGTGTATAAATGATGCAGGTTCCAAGTAATAAGAAAATAAAACTGAGCGAGAGGAGATAGCAGTGAGAAGATTATGAACATTTCCTAGTGCTAATGATTCACTAATTTCGGCACGGAGTCAAGTTTACCAATCTGGCAAGCGACACCCCGCCTCTTCTATTCCCCTTTTTTCGATTCAAAAAAAATTTGAATTTACTCTGCGTCTTCATCTCGGCTCGTTCCTCTTCCCTTTCTCCTCACTCCTCCCCCGTGCCCCTCGCCGGCCATGGCTTCTGTCGGCGTTCTTTAGCAGCTCCTCGGCTGGATTTGTACTCCGCGTGAATCATAGTTGTGTTTCTCGCTCTCCATCTCCGTAACCTCCTCAATCCCATCCCCCGGTTCTCGCCGCTCAGGTCTCTAATTGGAATCGAGCTCCGCGGCGTTCATGGTCTCCGTCGCCGTTCGTGCGTGCGTCGCCGCAGTGGAATTGATTTTTGTCACAGCGTCGTCGTGGTGCTCCGAATCGACGGCGGCAGTATCCTCTGTTTCTCTGGCTTTTATTATTCCAGATCTAGAGCTCCGCACAGGCGACCAAACCGCCCGTCTATCTGATTTAGAGATCTACTCTGTCCGTCTGGTGAGTGTTCTGATATTCGTGTGTTCGTAAGATGGTTTGTTAATTAGTTGATGCAATATAGTTATCAGAATTTTGTATTTTGGGGTTAGCCACGTATGAATCTCTCAAGTAGCTCTGTTTTGATTTAGGGTTAGTTCTGGCGGTGTTGCTGATAACTTACTAGTGTTTTAGGCTCTGATTTGAGTTTGCTTTTAAACTGGTTCAGTAATGAGAGAAAGAGCTGTGTTAGTTCTTCATTTCATTCAGATTTTTGTTGTTAGTGTACTTCGCTATCAGCTTCTTACCTGAAATAGGGTTAGCCACATCTGTTTCTATGTGCTAATAGTTTACTTTGCCTTAGTGGCACATGCTTTTCAATTTTGTTGTTAGTATAGAGCTTGCTTGCTTGATTATATTAATGCACAGTCGTCTGTTTGATGATCTATTCTTTTTTTAATTAGGAGCAAGCGAAGCCTCTTCGTGAGAGCTTAACATATTACATGGTCGCACATCCATTCAACAAGAAAATGCCCCCTGAAACAAGGAAGATTCGAGAAACATGTTAGTTTCATTTCCCCTGGTCTCTAGTCTTTCTTTGTTGACAAATAATACAGTGCACAAATATTGGTTGCAAATTCTTATTTTATCTGTTTCATTCTTTTTTGTGCATGATTACTCGGTAATTATTTTACTAATATGCATTATATATGTACTGTTCACATTTTCCAGTCTACTGGTTTTTATATCGCATCATTTTAACTATCTAGTGTTTCTTTTTTTAATAGACACCTGAATTCACTCCGTGGATGGTTGAACAAAATGAATTAGATTCTCAAAAACCTATAGATGAGATCAAGGCAATGGTCTTATTCTGAAACTATGAAAGAAGTATAGCTTCATTCTTTGTCTCCTCATCTTTTTTTTTTGTGCTGAGCTTTTTGAATGCATTCATAATCCTTTCATTTCCTTTCTTCTTTCTTTCCAGGTCAAGGCAATCGTCGATTTTATATATGATGAAGCATCCATTAGTTTTTCTTTTTATTTTCTTTGATTTTGTATGAGTTTTTACTATATGTATGATCATGTAACCATTGAAGTTTCAGCTTGAGAGATCAGAAATATTTTTTTAATATCTATGGCGACTTGATGCAATTGCAAGTTTTTCATGAATCTTTTTTTTTACCTGAAAAAGAAAACTGTCTGTATTGTATATTTTCCAAACAGTTTATGCTTATTACTTGGTGGACACCATATTGCTTAAGTGAGACTTCTTTTTTAATGAAGTAAACTAACAAATCATTCTTGGGATACAATGTCAATTTCATCAGAAGAATGGTGACCAATATGTCTCCATAGACCCCAGTGTTTAGTTTTACTTGCCTTGCGTTTTGTTTAGGTAAGTAGTCCCTGAAGGAAAGCATATAAGTTATGGCTTGCAACCGTGCCAACTGTGTGGTGTTATTAAGCTATTAATTAATCAGGTTGTTAATGATGCAAAAGGAATTGCATCAACGCTTGTTTTGTATGCACCATTCGTTATGTTCAACTTTTGAACTCTTTTTTTGATTTGAATACAGAACAACGTGTGAACTTCAAATTTACCACTATTTTTTTCAATCTCAGTGAAAAAGGGAATAGTTTGTACTAGTTGGAAGTGGAGCTCTTTATTAGAATAAATTTTTTGTACTAGTTGGAAGTGGAATTTCTGATCTCCCCCCATTTTTTTTTACCCTAAAATATTCTTTGCCCAAAAAGGGAATTGATTTTGATGGAAATTGAAAAAGTGTTCCCTTTAAATTTGTTTCTGCAAAAAAGGGAATAGTGTACATCAAGCAAAATCAGTTTATGCCTCTGCGAGTTTAAACTTTTTCGCGCCAAAATGCAATATAAAACGACAGCATGTGAAAAAAAGGAATAGAAAGACCAGCCCAACTGCAAAGAAAGGGAATAGAAAGCCCAGCCTAACGCACGCGCAAGCGAAGCCAGCCAGCCTGGCAACCCAGCGAGAAAAGGGAATAGACGTATGGAAATGTCAACATACCAAATCCGGTAATCCACGCGCACTAACATTTCCTAATTAGCTGGTCGAAACCGCGCGACGGATTCGATTCGGTCGAGCGCGCGCAAGCTACACACCCCCGGCAACGTGAACGTGGACGCCCGTGACGACGGAGTGGCTAGTTGTTGCCCGCGCGAGCGCTCGCTCGCTTTGCGGACGCGGTGCGCACGACGCCCACGTGGGTGGGTCCCACCCACGTCTTCCTCCTCCTCCCGTTTCTTCACCAAAATTCCCCACCATTCTCTCCTCTGCCCCAAATCCTCCACAATTCGCACGGCGCCGGCCGAGCCGGAGCCGCCGGAGGCGGCTGGCCGCGGCGGAGGCGGTGGAGGCGAGGAGGAAACTTAGGCTGGGCGGGGTCGGTCGCCGGCGACGAGATCGGGGCCAGCCGAGCCGAGCCGCCGGAGCGCGGCTGGCCGCGGCGGAGGCGGCTCCGGCGAGGAGAAACCTTAACTTGGGGGGTGCGGGTGCGGGGTTAGAGGGAACGGCGGCGGCGGACCGGCGGTGGCGGCGGTTGGAGGAGGGCGGGGCGCCGAGGCGGCGCGGCAGCGGCGCCGGGCGCGGTGGCGGTGGCAGGCGCATGGCCGGCGGCACGTGGTGGCGGGGGAGCAACGGCGAGCTGCGGCGAGGCGCGAGGGAGGGAGAAGAAGAACGGCGGGGATGGCGCCGCGGCGGCGCGGGAGTCGCGGCTGGCCTTCCTTCAGCGCCACCCGTCCTTCCGACAACCCCACGTGCAGATGTCCTAATCCGAGCGAGCGCTCGCGCGCGCGCAAGCTAGACTCGCCCGTGACGACGTCGGGTTGTGTGCAGTGCATGCACGTGCACGGAATCGCCGCTCCCGGAATGTACGCAGTACTCTTCCCAACTTGTGCCAAGCCTTGCCGCTGCGGGCGGACCTAGGTAGCTAGGGACAGCTCTCCGATTGTATACTTCGACGGTGGATCCCACACTTGGTCGTATTTTCCTTCTACCACCACTCGTAACACGTACTCGCTGATCACTTGGAACAAAAACTCTTTCCATTAGTTCTCTTTGCTCAAAGTAATATCCAATATTTTACTTGGGGGATTTTTGGTTCCTTGATTTTTTTTTGATATATATATTGTTTAGTTTGTACGAGTAACGAGAGTTTTATGGCGTGTTTGTATACAATTTCGAAAAAAAGTTCATCGATTATAATCTTTAATTTGGTGCAATAAAAAATTCCCACTCTCAAAAAAATTATGATATAGGTATGCTTTCACGTGCTACAATGTGACACCCTCCCTGGCACATCACTAGAGAGGCGGTCGGCCCGTGCGCCAGCCCAAGATACTGGCCGCACGTCGCGACAGTGCAACATAGTGGAAATCATTACACAATCAGGCACAAGAAGTGCTAACAAACGGTTTACAAGGCCATCAAGCATGACATAAATATCAAGCCAAGCATGGCTTAGTACAGAGTTTAACTGGCAGCGGAAGACGACTAAGGCAACGGCTTGGAGCGGCTCCACTCCACAGGCATCTGGCTGGGCTACTGATCCTAGCACGCTCTTGCTCCAAATCCTTGCTAAGGTAGAAGAAGGTTTCCTCGCCAATATCTGGCCACAAACACAAGGCCCGTGAGTACATTGATATGCACTCAGCAAGAATCGCCACTCACTACAAATAATCCAACAATCATGCAACAAGATATACATTGGAAATAAAATCCTAACACCATGGCAAGTGTCTACTCTAGGTAGATTACAGAAAACACAAAGGTAGCATGGCATCACAAGCAAGACATGGCATAAGCAAACAGTGGGGTATCACCAGTGTAGAGTCCAAGCCAGGTGAGGTAGATCGTACACTGGCAATCATACAAAGAAATTACCTGTGACGAGTATAATCGAGTGTACCAGTTGGTACCAAATAATACACACAGCACCTGTGATCACTGCTAGGCCCTCTGGCCTCAACTTTCCACTCTGGGCATGCACGGTTGATGTTGGCTCAGGCCTAACACTAGGCTCCCAACGATCACCCCGCCATCCCATATCACGGGTTATCATCAACATCTGAAGACAATATTCTCTTGCATCTTCTTATTTGTTCATTTAGTGTAATCAGGTCGTTCATTAATTCTTTCAAACAAATCTTAAGTTTAACCTCCGGACACGACAAAGGCACACAGTGTGACCGACACTGAACTGGTGTTCCATATCCTAGGAACGAGGCTAGCTTGCTAGGTTGACGCTCTCGAGAGGTTGCTTTACCACCTATCAGAATGCACCCCACTCAGCCGACACTTCAGGTTTGTCACGCCCAAATCGTACTAAGTAAGGTACACTCACATGACGGTCCACTTGCTAAGACACTCCTGCACCACCCTATGCGCATGGCACAACGGGTAAGTAAATCCGGCACATCCCCCGGCGCGACGCGGTATGCCTAGCTCCGGACTCCCTATCACAGTCGAACCCGTGCCTGTCGACCACTACCCTCGGACAGCACAACCGAACGACTGCGCCCAATGGATGGCACAAAAGGGGCTCAAACAACCTACTAGGTCACAAAAGGGCTCAACAACCAAAAGGTTCTGCATTCAAAGTTCAGATTAGTGACACCATGGACTGACCCTATCGTTGTTTGGAGGTGTTTCATTTAATCAAGTTTCATCACAACAAGTCCCAAAACAGAGGATTAGTCCAGCATGATAATCACGACATCAATACATATATCATCAAACAACAAGGCATTAGCAACATAATAAAGATCAACTACAAAAATATAGTTTTAGTTG
Source organism: Poa pratensis (assembly GCA_947311845.1). Lineage (NCBI taxonomy): Eukaryota > Viridiplantae > Streptophyta > Magnoliopsida > Poales > Poaceae > Poa > Poa pratensis. Next base: position 29,691,473 of record CAMZMU010000044.1, on the reverse strand, counting down.
GTTTGCGTCGACCGGGTGACTATCGCGGCGATTCCGCCGACAAGCGCCACCACAGATCAACTAGTTGGTTAGCGTCGACCGGTGACTGTCGTGGCGATTCCGCCAACAAGCGCCACCACAGATCAACTACAAAATAGCACAGTGGTTTAATCGGACGACTGTGGCGGTTCCTCCCGCCAGCGCCCTCACAGATCAATACAAGTTGGTGAGGCATGTAGCCTCCAAACAATGAACCGAAAAGCATTCATAAGAAAGAAAGCATCCATCCACTCGAGATTAACCTGACGTGGTGTCAGCAATCTTGGCAAAAGACCCAAATGGAAGCAAATGTCCCAGCGTCGCAGTCTAGGTGGGCTTACGCCAACCACGTTTGACGGAGGAACAAGAAGCAAATAACTCTATTTGGCAAATGCCCCCAACTCCGAGGATCATAAGACTACATTCGTCCGCTCCTCACCTCGGCGAAGAAGAAGAAGCAAACAAAGCCCCGCAAGCGCGAGACGCACAGTTG
>CAMZMU010000044.1:29485727-29680825 GCA_947311845.1 Poa pratensis | reverse complement strand
GGAAAATAATTATCGAGGTCGACTCGGACATCAATTCGAAGATCCCTCCGGTGAAAACCTGCGGAATACAATCTTGAAGCCCTCCAAGAAATTTGAGACAATTCCAACGGTTATATCTCCGTCAGCGATTTACACACTGCAACAAGTTTATATCCACGCGAGTTCGCAAATCCAACCAAAGGCGAGCATCGAAGCAGTACAACCCTCGTCCGAGTCGTGCATGATCAGGAGTCAGCACGGCAGCCGAACTTTCCAAGAAATACATCAAGGCATCAATGTGTGACTCCAACCGCGATCGTCAACTTCAGCGAGATTATCCCTGCCTTCGGCTGTGCAACATGGCACGGCGACTCACTGCTACTCACGCGCGGATCAAGGAAAACAAATTCTTGAATCGCTGCTGATGGATCAAGTTCCAATGTTAAAGAAAGCCAAGATTACACTCGCAAGGTCAGGATGCCTCGCGCGGCGCGCCGACCTGGCGACCGTCCTGGCAGAGCAGCATCGCGCGATCAGTTATGGAAGAACCAGGATGTCGTGTTGTACACGAGTAAAATATTGCAACAAGGCCTAATGGATCGCTGATTCATCTCTCCATCACACGAAGGCCATAGACCAGATTCTGGTCTTGATCGATGTCTCACATGGAATTAGCCAGAGGGAACTGGAAACAGTTGAGTCGCACTTGTTCGACGTCCAGAAGAAGTATGGCAGCATGGCGTCTGGTTGGTCGGACGACCTACCAACAAATAAACTGGAATAGACCATCGACGAGTAACACACTGTGTCGCCCAAGCACGTGTGACAAAGCCCAACTGTTCCTATCACAAGAGAAGCACCAGCTCTATTACCACGGTTCAAACGTGGTTGACCTGTATTAGTGTTTTGCCTACCTCACAAGGTCTACTGGGAGCAATCAGATTAATCTACTCATACCATGAGGCACGATACAACAATGGGTGCAAATATGTGTAGCAGTGACGTCATCAAACTTCGTCCACAATCTGGCCGGCGGTTTTAAACATCAACCTTGCAGCAGCTGATCAAATCTATCAATATCAAAACACCTTGGGAGTCAATCTGCAACTAGAATCGTATAGAGTTGAGCTTAGCAAAAATTATGCCGCCAATCGATCAACATGCAGCCAAGCCAGCGTCAATGCATCGCTACTGCTACAAGGAATCAGGAGCGGGCCAAAAGCTACGTATCAAACACCATGCGTGCAAGCCAAGAAGAGCAAAGCGCGGAAGATGTGATCAGCCCAATCCATCAGCATGCGACTCAAAAGATAAGTACGCGACTCCAAAGATCAGCGTTATCATCGTCGACTTCAACAATTATTGCTGCGCAGTATGTCGAGGCGACTCAATGGCTTAATGAGCCGACTGTCCGCGGATCAAACCGCGTCATCAACACCAGGAGATTAAAAACAAGATAAGTCGCTATCATGCCCAAATTTTACAGCTTTGACTTTTATTCATATGATTAACTGGCACCTTCGAGTTTATCTCGGGGGCTGCATATCTAGGTTATTATGCCTTTATTAAATGTCTTTGTGACTCATATTATATCATGTCGTAGAATTTAAATTTATATCAGCTTTTGTAGATTTAATTACATCTACTTCTCAATACATTCGTCAAATTAGAGTTCTTTATAACTCGCATTGCAAAGTCTAGCTATTTACAGCTTGCATTGAGAATCAAGATCACCACTACATGTTCAAGCATTGATATTTGGTGATTTATTTGTCATTCTATGACTTATCATTATATCAATTTATGACTGATCGTTATATAATTTCATGATTTATCATCATATCATTTTATTAATCATCATCGACTTATTGTCATATCAATTTATGAGTCGCATAGCGATTTACCCCCATATCATTTTATGAGTCGCAAACAGCTCATCATTACATCAGTTTATGAGTCATTAATGAATCATTATCTTATCAAATATTTGAGTTAAAACAGTGACTCGCCGTACCACATCTACAGCTAATCAGAGCTGGTTATCATCAAAGCTAATTAGAGCTCGTCACGGCTATTGCTGCCGATAAAAGCAATAATCCTGGTTATTCTCGCCTTAAGTCAGAAATATCTTTGCACTATGCGGCCAAATTACTGGGTGCGGTGTCAATCGAGTGTGATCGCCTATCATGGCCGCCAGCGACCCTGAACACGCATTTTTTACCTGGAAATACTGAGTCGGCGAAGACCTACTTAACGGTAATAGAGATAATTCATAAGGACTAAAGTACCCGCGTGTGGCGTCAATCGAGTCTGATGCCTATCATGGCTGCCTATCATGGCCGTTCTCGAGCCTGAACACATATTAGATTTGGGAAATACTAAGTCAAGTACCATATGCTATCATGCATCGTACAATATGCTATCATGCATCTTACCAGTTGCTATCATGCAACTGGTTGCTATTATGCAACCATTTGCTATCATGCAAAATATCATGCAACATATCATTTGCATCATGCAACATATCATTTGCATCATGAGACATATCATTTGCTATCATGCAGATTATACTATGCTATCATGCAGGGTACCATATGCTATTATGCGGAGTACTAACTTTTTATCATAATTATTACCAGCCGCCAAGGCTAACATATTATTATCAACTTATTATCATTGCTTCCTTGGGGGCTTTTGCCCTTTGAATTTCAGGAACCTATAACTCGGCCATATGAGTTTGAACTGGCATGACCAGATTTTTTATGTTTGGGATGATCATCTCCTGATATCGGCTTTACAAGCCACCATCATTTATTTAACTACAGCCACATCAAGTGGAATTTATATCATTATTATCTTGCGGCAACAATATTTGTCAATCTGTTGTAGGATCAAATTGCAACGATATGCCATCAAGCAGGATAATGAAATCATGCCTGCTCAATGCCTGGGGGCTAGGACAATTAAATTTTTGTCTAACTTGAGATATTTTTTGAGTCCCGAGCAGCATGACCATGCATACAACTCGGCCCTCGGGGGCTACACATCCACCATATCTGGCGGTCTTTATTATACTCATATACCATGTTTATATGCAGATTTCATTTTTTGCAGCACATGAGAATATATATCCATTTGCGAGTCAAATAAGCGACTCGGAAATCTTTAAACACAGGTTGTGGCTATATGCCCTTGAGCCGCCATGTTTCAACATGCGTTCAGATGGCTCGTCATGATAACATGACATATTATTATTCTAATGATTGACCAGCTTATTTATGCTTATGGTCTTTTATGCTTCGATGTCTATGACTCAGCACCTTATACACATTTGGTTGATATATCTTGTTACTCATAAGTTATTATTCTTATGATTTCAGCTCAGTCTTACACCCAACAGGAAAAGGTGGTTTTCACCAACTACTTCGCGGAAACTCACCGCGATTCTGCAGTTTCAATGCAACCAAGACAGAAGTGCTCAATTGGTAACATAGTGGCTACATAAGCCGCAAAGATAGCGACTCATCGTTTCTACATCAGCGGCTCAATAAGCCGCTACGTGTGCGACTCATCATCAGCGAGTCGCCAAGTGCAACATCGACAAGTCGGCGAGAACTACACACGCAAGCCCGCAAGATCATCATCAAAACATAATCTTCCGCCTGATTCTACGAATCACCCAGAAGCTTGGGGGCTAATGTCGGGGGAATGATAAATAGATTAACCCGCGGCCCACAAATAATGCGGCTTATAATCAATGGGCTTGCACTGAGGTGGGCCGACACGAAGAGTCGCAGCATGGTGTAAGAAGAATCCAGAAGATCCAAGATGGCTTAACTTGGAAGGCAAGAAAAGTAGTCTCCAAGTAATTCCTTTGTAACCTAGCGAGCCTCTGGATATATAAAGAGGACTCGCAGGACTAGAGAGACAAGCTCCAACCTTAGCTCTCATACATCCCGAGAGAGGCGACTCGACACATCGATCGTCAACCCCTTGTAACACCATATTCATATCAATACCAATCTAGGATAGGCAGGACGTAGGTCTTTACCTCGCATCGAGGGGCCGAACCTGGGTAAAAAACATTGCCTTCTCGTGCCCTGCGATCTTTAGCTCGGAGACGCTCGATCGCTTAATCCCCAACTCTACGAAGTCATCTCCATGACATCTGCGTGACAAACCCACGACACCATATGCTATTATGCGGAGTACTAACTTTTTATCATAATTATTACCAGCCGCCAAGGCTAACATATTATTATCAACCTATTATCATTGCTTCCTTGGGGGCTTTTGCCCTTTGAATTTGAGGAACCTATAACTCGGCCATATGAGTTTGAACTAGCATGACCAGATTTTTTATGTTTGGGATGATCATCTCCTGATATCGGCTTTACAAGCCACCATCATTTATTTAACTACAGCCACATCAAGTGGAATTTATATCATTATTATCTTGCGGCAACAATATTTGTCAATCTGTTGCAGGATCAAATTGCAACGATATGCCATCAAGCAGGATAATGAAATCATGCCTGCTCAATGCCTGGGGGCTAGGACAATTAATTTTTTGTCTAACTTGAGATATTTTTTGAGTCCCGAGCAGCATGACCATGCATACAACTCGGCCCTCGGGGGCTACACATCCACCATATCTAGTGGTCTTTATTATACTCATATACCATGTTTATATGCAGATTTCATTTTTTGCAGCACATGAGAATATATATCCATTTGCGAGTCAAATAAGCGACTCGAAAATCTTTAAACACAGGTTGTGGCTATATGCCCTTGAGCCGCCATGTTTCAACATGCGTTCAGATGGCTCGTCATGATAACATGATAGATTATTATTCTAATGATTGACCAGCTTATTTATGCTTATGGTCTTTTATGCTTCGATGTCTATGACTCAGCACCTTATACACATTTGGTTGATATATCTTGTTACTCATAAGTTATTATTCTTATGATTTCAGCTCAGTCTTACACCCAATAGGAAAAGGTGGTTTTCACCAAGTGCTTCGCGGAAAACTCACCGCGATTCTGCAGTTTCAATGCAACCAAGACAGAAGTGCTCAATTGGTAACATAGTGGCTACATAAGCCGCAAAGATAGCGACTCATCGTTTCTACATCAGCGGCTCAATAAGCCGCTACGTGTGCGACCCATCATCAGCGAGTCGCCAAGTGCAACATCGACAAGTCGGCGAGAACTACACACGCAAGCCCGCAAGATCATCATCAAACATAATCTTCCGCCTGATTCTACGAATCACCCAGAAGCTTGGGGGCTAATGTCGGGGGAATGATAAATAGATTAACCCGTGGCCCACAAATAATGCGGCTTATAATCAATGGGCTTGCACTGAGGTGGGCCGACACGAAGAGTCGCAGCATGGTGTAAGAAGAATCCAGAAGATCCAAGATGGCTTAACTTGGAAGGCAAGAAAAGTAGTCTCCAAGTAATTCCTTTGTAACCTAGCGAGCCTCTGGATATATAAAGAGGACTCGCAGGACTAGAGAGACAAGCTCCAACCTTAGCTCTCATACATCCCGAGAGAGGCGACTCGACACATCGATCGCCAACCCCTTGTAACACCATATTCATATCAATACCAATCTAGGATAGGCAGGACGTAGGTCTTTACCTCGCATCGAGGGGCCGAACCTGGGTAAAAAACATTGCCTTCTCGTGCCCTGCGATCTTTAGCTCGGAGACGCTCGATCACTTAATCCCCAACTCTACGAAGTCATCTCCATGACATCTGCGTGACAAACCCACGACACCATATGCTATTATGCGGAGTACTAACTTTTTATCATAATTATTACCAGCCGCCAAGGCTAACATATTATTATCAACTTATTATCATTGCTTCCTTGGGGGCTTTTGCCCTTTGAATTTCAGGAACCTATAACTCGGCCATATGAGTTTGAACTAGCATGACCATATTTTTTATGTTTGGGATGATCATCTCCTGATATCGGCTTTACAAGCCACCATCATTTATTTAACTACAGCCACATCAAGTGGAATTTATATCATTATTATCTTGCGGCAACAATATTTGTCAATCTGTTGCAGGATCAAATTGCAACGATATGCCATCAAGCAGGATAATGAAATCATGCCTGCTCAATGCCTGGGGGCTAGGACAATTAATTTTTTGTCTAACTTGAGATATTTTTTGAGTCCCGAGCAGCATGACCATGCATACAACTCGGCCCTCGGGGGCTACACATCCACCATATCTGGTGGTCTTTATTATACTCATATACCATGTTTATATGCAGATTTCATTTTTTGCAGCACATGAGAATATATATCCATTTGCGAGTCAAATAAGCGACTCGAAAATCTTTAAACACAGGTTGTGGCTATATGCCCTTGAGCCGCCATGTTTCAACATGCGTTCAGATGGCTCGTCATGATAACATGACAGATTATTATTCTAATGATTGACCAGCTTATTTATGCTTATGGTCTTTTATGCTTCGATGTCTATGACTCAGCACCTTATACACATTTGGTTGATATATCTTGTTACTCATAAGTTATTATTCTTATGATTTCAGCTCAGTCTTACACCCAACAGGAAAAGGTGATTTTCACCAAGTGCTTCGCGGAAAACTCACCGCGATTCTGCAGTTTCAATGCAACCAAGACAGAAGTGCTCAATTGGTAACATAGTGGCTACATAAGCCGCAAAGATAGCGACTCATCGTTTCTACATCAGCGGCTTATTGAGCCGCTACGTGTGCGACTCATCATCAGCGAGTCGCCAAGTGCAACATCGACAAGTCGGCGAGAACTACACACGCAAGCCCGCAAGATCATCATCAAAACATAATCTTCCGCCTGATTCTACGAATCACCCAGAAGCTTGGGGGCTAATGTCGGGGGAATGATAAATAGATTAACCCGTGGCCCACAAATAATGCGGCTTATAATCAATGGGCTTGCACTGAGGTGGGCCGACACGAAGAGTCGCAGCATGGTGTAAGAAGAATCCAGAAGATCCAAGATGGCTTAACTTGGAAGGCAAGAAAAGTAGTCTCCAAGTAATTCCTTTGTAACCTAGCGAGCCTCTGGATATATAAAGAGGACTCGCAGGACTAGAGAGACAAGCTCCAACCTTAGCTCTCATACATCCCGAGAGAGGCGACTCGACACATCGATCGCCAACCCCTTGTAACACCATATTCATATCAATACCAATCTAGGATAGGCAGGACGTAGGTCTTTACCTCGCATCGAGGGGCCGAACCTGGGTAAAAAACATTGCCTTCTCGTGCCCTGCGATCTTTAGCTCGGAGACGCTCGATCACTTAATCCCCAACTCTACGAAGTCATCTCCATGACATCTGCGTGACAAACCCACGACACCATATGCTATTATGCGGAGTACTAACTTTTTATCATAATTATTACCAGCCGCCAAGGCTAACATATTATTATCAACTTATTATCATTGCTTCCTTGGGGGCTTTTGCCCTTTGAATTTCAGGAACCTATAACTCGGCCACATGAGTTTGAACTAGCATGACCATATTTTTTATGTTTGGGATGATCATCTCCTGATATCGGCTTTACAAGCCACCATCATTTATTTAACTACAGCCACATCAAGTGGAATTTATATCATTATTATCTTGCGGCAACAATATTTGTCAATCTGTTGCAGGATCAAATTGCAACGATATGCCATCAAGCAGGATAATGAAATCATGCCTGCTCAATGCCTGGGGGCTAGGACAATTAAATTTTTGTCTAACTTGAGATATTTTTTGAGTCCCGAGCAGCATGACCATGCATACAACTCGGCCCTCGGGGGCTACACATCCACCATATCTGGTGGTCTTTATTATACTCATATACCATGTTTATATGCAGATTTTATTTTTTGCAGCACATGAGAATATATATCCATTTGCGAGTCAAATAAGCGACTCGGAAATCTTTAAACACAGGTTGTGGCTATATGCCCTTGAGCCGCCATGTTTCAACATGCGTTCAGATGGCTCGTCATGATAACATGACAGATTATTATTCTAATGATTGACCAGCTTATTTATGCTTATGGTCTTTTATGCTTCGATGTCTATGACTCAGCACCTTATACACATTTGGTTGATATATCTTGTTACTCATAAGTTATTATTCTTATGATTTCAGCTCAGTCTTACACCCAACAGGAAAAGGTGGTTTTCACCAAGTGCTTCGCGGAAAACTCACCGCGATTCTGCAGTTTCAATGCAACCAAGACAGAAGTGCTCAATTGGTAACATAGTGGCTACATAAGCCGCAAAGATAACGACTCATCGTTTCTACATCAGCGGCTCAATAAGCCGCTACGTGTGCGACTCATCATCAGCGAGTCGCCAAGTGCAACATCGACAAGTCGGCGAGAACTACACACGCAAGCCCGCAAGATCATTATCAAAACATAATCTTCCGCCTGATTCTACGAATCACCCAGAAGCTTGGGGGCTAATGTCGGGGGAATGATAAATAGATTAACCCGCGGCCCACAAATAATGCGGCTTATAATCAATGGGCTTGCACTGAGGTGGGCCGACACGAAGAGTCGCAGCATGGTGTAAGAAGAATCCAGAAGATCCAAGATGGCTTAACTTGGAAGGCAAGAAAAGTAGTCTCCAAGTAATTCCTTTGTAACCTAGCGAGCCTCTGGATATATAAAGAGGACTCGCAAGACTAGAGAGACAAGCTCCAACCTTAGCTTTCATACATCCCGAGAGAGGCGACTTGACACATCGATCGCCAACCCCTTGTAACACCATATTCATATCAATACCAATCTTGGATAGGCAGGACGTAGGTCTTTACCTCGCATCGAGGGGCCGAACCTGGGTAAAAAACATTGCCTTCTCGTGCCCTGCGATCTTTAGCTCGGAGACGCTCGATCGCTTAATCCCCAACTCAACGAAGTCATCTCCATGACATCTGCGTGACAAACCCACGACAGTGGTGATACGTCGAGGCGGATGTCGGTGTGGCGACCTGGTGCTGCGAGGGCAGCAAGTGTGTCGACCCGGCTGGTTCGGCTCCGGGCAATGCGGAGTTTGATCTGGTTGCTACGCCGGGGCAGCGGCCCCGGATTTGGCGCGATGTTGAGGTATGAGGGCGGTCGTCTTTAGCAAGGGTAGCAAGGGCTACGAGGCGGCTGGGTTGTGCGGCGATGTGGCTCGTGTGCGGCTTTGGTGCCGAGTGGTGTAATTCGGGGCGGCGGCTCCGAGGTTGGTGGTGTGTTTTGTGTCATTTGGTGGGCTAGTGTGGGGACCCCGGACTAGCTGTCCGAAATACCCTTGTGCCTACAACATCAGCGATCCCATGATCAGTGTGTCGCTGAGCACAATCAAACTGGTATCCAAAGAACATCCATAATTACCGAATGAATTTACTTACTTGATTGAAGTCGCAAACTTCAACACGTACTTGCAGCGGAAATCATCAAACAACGTGGAGCCCAAGTCACTTGCCATAACCCTACAGGCAGCTGACTGGGAAGCGCCCTAGTTCGCATTGACGTCAGTGAACTCTTCTTCTTCGAACTGCTCTTCTTCAAAACCTGGCTAAGACAATAGCCAGGAACGAAACCAATATGAGTACAATTTGGAATTGTACTCGCAAACTACACCCAACATGAACATGCACTAGTTTTGATTTTATTTCATATAACCTTTATTTTCAGAAAAACATCTCTATACCTTTGTTAAAAGAAAGAAGGATTTTAGAACTTTTTCCTCTAAAATCTGTCTTTGTAAGAAGTCTCTTTTAAAACGTTTTCCCGAAAATCAGCATCAGGTTTATTTCTCCAAAATTCCTCCTTTTCCGACCATAGCCCTCCATGGTCATTTATTTCCAGCAACTCATACCAGCCCTGTGGTAGAATTACATAAATATTTCCACTTCATTTTTGAAACACAAATCTTTGCACATCTCGACCATAGCCCTTCATGGTCCTCCTCTTTCTAGCAACCTCATGCCGACCCTTTGTCATAATTGCATAATTAAAAACATCTCCATTTTCTTTTCAAATCTCAAAACTTTGCAAAACTTGCACATAGGTCGAAGTAGGGCCTTCCAACTGTCCATGACCGAGGACTCGGCTATTCGAATAGTTTTACACTTTGCAGAGGTAGCACGCTTTTCCCACATCCATCCGACAACTCATCGTGTCAGCCACGTCCCGCCATACAAGGTGTATGCGAAGTTGAGTCACCGACCATAGCCTGTCCTTTGCTCATGCTAGTATAGGACCCTGCCGCTATGACACTTTCCATCAACACTTAACCCAGCCCGTCGGAATCTAAGTGTGAGGACTCATAGTTCTGCCCGGCGATTTATGGTGGAACCTTTAATCCTCTTTCTCCAATAAACTCATACCAGTCCTTCGGTATTCTCCTTTTTGAGGACCCGGGTCAGGGGTAGGTCACCGAACCATCCCCTCATGGAACGGAGTCATCTCCGTTGTTGAGGCATCCCATACTAATATGAGCAAATTGTATGACTATGCCCTTGCCCATATGTGGGTAAATGTGGTCGCACAGGGTATCGGCTGGTCGACGTAAGTACTATGACACAATGTGCTTTTTATTAAAATCATCATTCTCCATTTCTCCACTTCAGTACCGACATCTCGGCACACCAAAATCCATCCAAGGATTTTAAAAGGAATTTGAATAGACAAATCTTTTTCCCATCTGATAGTTTGAAAAAGAATTTTCCATCTCATACCTCTATATAAGGTGTCAAAATAATATCCTTGTATTTTGGAAAAAGGGTTTTCAAAATCATAGCTTTAGTGGCAAACACCACATAAATCACTTATGCTCTTCATAAGTAAAACATGTGAACCAAAATAGATGTGTATAAATGCAAGCTCAGAGAAGTAGCTTGCCTGATTTCAGCATAATGTCCCTGGACTTCTCCTCACTGATCAAAGAAATAAACTCCCATCCTTCTTCAGTAAATCCTCTCCAAAGACCACTCCGGTAGCGTTATTATCTAGCGTCGCAAACAGGGAAATAAACAACACTCAATACACCAAACAAAACCACAGATGATACACAAACAAGTAACAAAACACAAGCATAAAACTAATCATTCAAGCAACAAACTAAGATCTATTCTTAGAAGGGCATTATACTAATACATGCTAGGAACATAGATCGCAAAACTATCTTAGACAAAGGTGAACAACAAGCACCTTTATTTAAACAGGAAATACTTCAGACAAAAGTTAAGCCACCAATTATTCTCTGTAATTCAAAATATTTTACCAAGCTAAGGTAGAGACATTAACAAGATATTCAAGCTAGTACTCAACTTAGAGACAACCAAGTTTAACAAGCAAGGCAAACATATTAATCACACAAAAATATCTAACAAATACCACTAACAGTACTAATATATTATACTAACAAGTCAAACAACAGTAACAAGTATATAATATTACCAAAACACTCAACAATAAACATAAACAACATTTTATAATAAAGACACTTAAATCATTTCTTTTATTAAAGGCAGAACCAACATTTTTACTAAATATTACCCCTAGAGAGCTCGGTTAATTAAACAATCATGCAAAGTTGGATTTAGGTTCTCTGGTAGTATTAGAAACTAACCCAATTGGATTTTGTCCAAGATTTTACTTATAGAAATTATGATAAATGCTCAAAGTGCTTACTGGCTGAATCTAGGAATGCACACAACTTTTGTTCTAGACATTCAAAACACATGGGACAAAATTCTAGTGGAAAATACTGTCAAAGGCTATCCAAATCAATTGGATTCATTCCATTTGGATTAAGAAAACTCAAGTTATTATTGAACCAGTGTTTCAGACCAGTGAGAGCCAAACATTTATCAAATCCACAGTAATTCATATTTTTCAATTCTGCAAGTTTCATGTGGTCAGAAAAATATACTAGTATCACTGTGATTTTTGGTTTGGACAAAACCTAGATATAAGTATTTTAAACAGATTTAAAATGGAGGGTCAGAAACAGATCTGAGGAAAAAGAATAAACAGAAAAGGAAAAACACTAAAAACATCACCCAGCCTATTCTGTAAGTCCTAAAATCATGAACAACTAGGTACATATACTCCTAAGCATACATAAGACAACAAAATTGGATTCAACTCATTTGGCCTTTTAAATCAAGCGCTAAAAATCATATAGTCCAGAAAAGTTTCTGTGGGAAAAGATTAACTGCTCTTAGCCTGTTAAATATTTTTGGGTGAGGCCAACGCCAACGGCTTAGTATTTTCATAACCTTTCCATAGAATTTTGGTTCATATTATTTGGACTTATAAAACGCAAGAAACACTAATTTTAGTGAGGGTCCAGAGAGGGAACACGAACAGGAAAAATTCCCAGCTCGAAAATGGGTAAAAATCTGACAGCGGGTCCTGCGTGACCCACCCGTCAGCCATGATGGAGGGCATGCAGCCATGCTGCCCTTGATCTAAAGATCAACGGCTCAGGTTTGTCTTCTTCCTCACAACGCAGGGACGCACAGGAAAAGAAAGAGAGAGCTCGGGACGAGCTGGAGGCTCACCGTGGGGTCGCTGGGAGTCGATGGCGAGTGTGCAGGGCGGCGGAGGAGGTCGAGGGCGTCCCGGGGGTGGTGGAGAAGTGGCTGGAGACTTCCTGGTTCGCTGGCACGGGAAGCTCACCGAGGACGCGCTCCTCCGCTTCGCGTCAAGCTCCTGGTGAACCTGTCCACGAGAAAACGCAGGGGAGTTAGACTCTGGACCATAGAAGCTTTTAGGATCGAAAATGGCGGAGAGGAGAGGGCTGGAACGCCGGCAACTTTCACGTGGCCGAGGCGGGGCTGAGCACGAGCTCCTCGGCCAGGAGCAAGCGGAGCATCCCTGGGCTGCCCAGAGAGCAGGGGCGGGTGGAGAGAAGAGTGTGGAGCGAGGGGGAGGCAGAGGGAAGGCGCGAGGTGGGGGAGAGGCTCGGGGTGCCTTTTATGGGCCGAAATGGGTGCACGGGAGGCTAGGTTCACTGAGGCGAGAGAGGGCGAAATAACTCGCCATTGGCAGGCTGGGAGACGAGTCAGGGTTACAGGAGCGAGCACGAGGGTTTTGGACGGGAGGTGTGGTCGAGAAGGCTCACGGCCGTGTGGTGTCCTCGGCGTGCACGCAGGTGTTCGATGGCGATCGTCGTCATCGTGGGCCAGGGTGAGTGACGTAGGCATGTCTGCGGGTTCACGGGGAGGCCGGTGAGTGGCTAGGTCGAGTGGTGGGTGCTGGGGTGCAGAGGTGGTGAAGAACGCCGTCGGCGTCCATGGACATGGCGAGCTGGGGTTGGACGAGCTGCATTTGGGGCAGGGAGGATGTATCTCTCGTGCGTGGCTGTGATCAGTCGGCAGAGGGGAAGCAGAGGAGCACAGTGGCGCGCTCACGGGCTGCTGCACGGCCTCCTTCTCCTTGCCCACACGTGCTTGAGAAGAGAGGGGAGAGAGGGGGATGGTGCTGACTGCTGAGTCATGTCCAGGGCACTGCAGCAGCTGCAGAGCTGCTGCCAAGGCGTGGAGGAGAAGGGAGAGGGTGATGGGAGGCTGGAACGTGGGCCCTAGCTGACTAGGCATGCCCTGGATACAAGGAGGGATAGGGGAGGTGAGAGAAAGATCAATTATTGTGGCTCTAATGTTGATCCCAATATCTGTCCCAAATGAGGATTAACTTCAGAATTTTGAATAACATAAGGCACAAAAATGATGTCCAGTAGATGCAGGATGAAAAGTTGGGTCTAGGGAAAGTGGTCTCACATTTTTCTGAATTGATTTGGCCTTATTTTAAGTGAATTTGCAAAATGTCCAGAATTGAACTTTTGAAATAAGTCCAATTTTTTTAACATAACTTGATGCGGTTTTTGCACAGGTAGGTCCTATATGACCATAGACAGTTCAGGGAATTTTCCCCAATTTTTCAGAAATACTTTTATTCACTAAATAGTTTAAAATTCATTTCTGCCCTTTTTGAAAAGAATTAATAAAGATTATTAAAAATGGCCAAAAACACTTTTTGTTAAAGTGAGGTGGGCTAATACATAGTGGAGAACACAAAACTGGTTTTTAATAATTTTCTATTTTTTAAAAATATTTGTCATTTCATATAAAACATTGAAATTAGGGTTTTTGCTTAAAGGAAAGGAAATTAGGATTTTAGAAATAAAAATAAGTAATAAAATAATCTCTGGTTTGTCCCACACAAGTAATGTTAATAAGGATCATTTGTGTGGTGACTTAAAGCCTTGGGTTTGAATTGTTGCAAGGACAACCAAAAAGGTTAGGAGAGAAGAAAGAATGGTCAGTGGTTTAACTAGCACTTTAAACGATCATGGATAGCTAAGCAACTAACTTCGAATTGTCCAAACCATGACTTGAAAAGGTAGATAATGTGGAGTACATGAGATTTATGATGGTGCATTGCTTTAGGGGCAAACTTTTGGAATCTTTACAAGCTCCTAGATATGGAATCTTTTAATAGAGGAGAAGATAGGACTCCAATTGGAATAGAGAAGGTCTTGTTGTATTTTTATCAAGCATCTCCCATTAAATTAATTTAGGTGCACACCAAGGCACACAAGGTCAGGAAATACACATTTAAGACAAACAAGTCACAACAACACTCATAAGAAAACACAAGTCAAACCACAAGCTTTAGACAAACAATTTTCCACAACTTTAATAAACTCTTGAGAGAGAGTGATCACACATACTCATGACAAGAGGTGGTTACAAGATACTCAACTCAACCTTTGTATTTTGAAAAAGATTTTTGAGTAAGACGAAATATGTGGGGTAATATATTTCCCACTTGTATTATTTCCAAAGAGTGAAAATATGAGTTTAAATAATAGTTGCAAACAAAAGCAAAATATCAGGGTTGAAAAATATGTAGGGAATAGCCCATAGGTCCCCACATTTTGGGAAACACGTAATCTTTTGGAAATACTTTTACTTTCTCAATTAATGGGTATTTTGGTTGTTGTTAAACCGAAGCATCATTGAAATGGAATTTAGTCAAGAAAAGATTGGAAAAGATATATGGATTATTTTTCCTGTCCTGACATGATTACCAAGGTTAAATTTATTTTTATCTTAGTTGAGTTCTAGGTTGATATGTAGGGGTCAAACAACTCAAACAACAAGTCACACATGGTCAAACAGAGCAATAGGAAGGAAAACACAATCATCAATGAAAAATTTAAAAAAGTTTTTGTTGGCTCTGAATTTTGGGTCTCAAACAACTAGGTTTTTCTTAGTTCCAAAATTTGGGATGTGACAGCTAGCGTCATGTGGGCGACGATCCTCTTGCTTGTGCGGTTTTTCGGCCATGTTTTGTTCATAAACAGGGCATTTGTATGGTTTTTGGACCCGGTCTTCCTCATAAACTGGGTCAACTCTTTTCTTCTACGCGAATTGCAGGAACGCCCTACCCTTCTACGCGGCTGGGTTGTGCGGCGATGTGGCTCGTGTGCGGCTTTGGTGCCGAATGGTGTAATTCGGGGCGGCGCCCCGAGGTTGGTGGTGTGTTTTGTGGCGTTTGGTGGGCTAGCGTCATGTGGGCGACGATCCCCTCGCTTGTGCGGGTTTTCGGCCATGTTTTCTTCATAAACAGGGCATTTGTATGGTTCTTGGACCCGGTCTTCCTTATAAACTGGGTCAATTCTTTTCTTCTACACGAATTGCAGGAACACCCTACCCTCCTTCGAGAGGTTTACTCGAAAAAAAACTCCCATTCCATCGAGATAATCAGTGGATTTCAACTCTCGGTACCCCGTAACTTCCATTCCCTAACTCCACTTCCCATGAACCAAACATGCTGTCAGGGTTGTGTGTGTTGTGTATATCCCTATTCTTTTTTGCAAAATGTGTTGTGTCACATCATCAACTAATCCATAGAAAAAACTAATCCATCGTTTCAGAGGCAAGTGGTTACCTTTTCTTTCTCTTTTCTCCACAAGTATTCATCTATTCTTATTCTCAAAAGACAACCACATATTAAATAGAGATCGGGGGTCCACAAGAGTGCGGAATCACCTCTGTGAAGTGTGGGCCATAGCTCAAAGAATTGCAACGAGACAAACCAAATTCCATTTCATTGATTAAGGTAGGGAAAATAAAGTCACAAACAAGGCCTACGACAGAAAATAAAAGCACCAAGAATGCAACTCATAAGACCATGAGTGGCCAACACACAAAATCTACTCTTCCGCAATAATGTTCACCAATTACTTGACACTGGTGGTGGCCCAAAGCCTCGCTTCCTCCTTGATGTTGATGCCTTAATGAGGCGAGAAGCCATTTTGAGAGGTATTTCAGAACACCGTGGCAACTAATCCTACGTTCAAAGGCAAGTGGTTTCTTTTCTCTTTTCACCACAAGTACTCATCTATTCTTGTTCTCAAAGACAACCACATACTTAACGGAGATCGTGGGTCAAAAGTGCTAAATAACCTCTAGTGTGAAGTCCATGGCTAAAAAATGAGACGAAAGAATTGTCATTTCATTCATTACGATAAGACAAGTAAAGTCGCAAACAAGGCGTAGGCCAGAAAATAAAAGCCCCGATAATGCCACTCATAAGAGTATGAGTGGCCAAAAAACAAAACCTACACTCCGGGATAATGTTCACCAAGCAGTTGGCACGGCGGTGGCCCAAAGTCTCGCTTCCTCCTTGATGTCTAGAATGAGGTGAGAGGTCATTTAATAAAGAGGTATTGCGGAACACCGTAGTATTAGGCTCATTCCAAATCTTCCTTTAGACGAGAGAGATGATGGAGGCCATGTCCTTTGCGAGGGAGGCGGGGGTGCATGACGGTCGCTCTCCAACAAGATTTGACATCCAAGAGGGTCGCTCAAAGGATTCGAGGCATATTGTGGATGCCAAGCCAAGAAAAAATCACATTTCCAATATGAATAGAATATCGACAATGGAAGAGAAGATGGACCGCCGACTCTGGGACTTTCCGGCAGAGAGAACATCTTTCGCAATTGGGCCAACCAGGCCGTTGCAAATGTCAGACACGATTTTGAATGATAAGCCAAGCAAATAACTTGTACTTTGGAGGCGCCCATGTATTCTAAAGGGACTAGAGGGTTCAAATTAGATGCAGCTGCCCCAAGAACATATGGTGAGTGGAGGAAACCGAGTATAGACGGATGTAGTAAAACGCCAAGAGATATCATCAACGATGTCTGATAACTTTTGTGGTTCTTTCTATAGCTCAACAACATATTCACTAAATTTGAAGGAAAATACATCTCTTACTCCAATGCATACATAGACAGTTGCGGAACTGTCATTTATTCTGATGTTTATGCGTACTTCACAACTCATGTTTGAGCAGTATAATTATCTAGAAGCGAGGGACCTTTCGATTTCAGTTTACCACGTACGACGAGTTACATGCATGCAATAGCATGCACGTCACGGCGGATCGAGATTACTAGCTTAATGGTGCTGAGGGTCCGGGCCGCCGGGGCTGGACCTCTTCGACTCAGAGTACGGCATCGCCGCCCTCCCATCTGACAAGTGACCAGAGTCTGCCGGCCGGGAGAAGACGACGGCGCCGCCATTGCTCCCGTCGATCAGCATTCTTCGACCGACGCTCTTCACCTGCCCGAGGTCGGCCTCGCAGCGCGAGGCTGCGGACAGCAGCAGCAGCAGGAGCACGGCGCACATCGCCGGCGCCCTCAATGAGCCCGAGCTTGACGCCATGAGAGGTATGGGATATCGGAATAAGTAGCAAGCTTCGTCGTGTGCTGATCGATTGTGATCGAGCTCGGTATACGATGTAGCTGCACGACGCCGGGCTGATTTATAGGCGTGCGCTCGAGCGGTTTGCCGTTAACTATGACCAAATTTAAGCATTGACATGGACTACCCATGGTGGAGAACTCGCCTGTGTCGCACTGACTGGCGACGAACAAACCGTCGACGAGGGCGATGACCTCACTTCACCGCCGAAAAACAGAATAAGTACTGGCGGTGTTCTGCTAATGGCCCGGCCGGTGTGCTTTGTCGGTCTAAGTTTATCTTATATATGCCATGTTGCACACTAAATTTAGCATGTTGCACATTAAAAATAATAATCTTACCATCTTTAGCGCCTCATCATGAGAATGTCGGGGGGCAAAATCTCGCATGCATGCATGCATATGGTTTTAGTGCAGAGATGACTAATTTGTTTGTTGGACCAACCCATGCCATTATCTAGGTTCATAGTATGTAAGAGCATCTCCAAGCGGAGTTGCCAAACCGCCCCCAAACGTCCGTGCGGACAGCCCGGACAAGATTTGAGGTAAAAACATGCACCCAACCATGGTCTCCAAACACTCCCCATAGGTCCGGGCTGTCCGGCAACCCCCAAACCCACCCCATATGTGGGGAGGGTTTGGGGGCGACCGGACGCGACCGGACGCGTCCGGGCGGACAACTTTTGCTTTGTTTTCTTTTCTTTTGTCCTTCATTGATCCTTCTCTCTCCTTCTCCACCAATCACATGCAAATGGCCCACAATTTGGGGAGATTTTGGGGTACATGGTTGGAGGAGGCCACTTTTGAGGGCTGTCCGGTCACCGTCCGCGGACGCGTCCGGACGCGTCCGGTCGCAGTTTGGGGGCCGGATTTGGGGCCTCCGCTTGGAGATGCTCTAAGAGCTGAAAACCGTTGTATGACGACACATGAGCAATTGAATCTGTTGGGAATGGTATCAAACCGTTGCATGACATGAGCAATTGAATTCGTGGTATTGGTATCAAGAACCAGATAATCTCATGCGAATCAAGCCGTAATCTTGAAACCATAGTAATTTACTTGTTTGTCACCACATGAACTTTATCCCTTGCTACTCGATCCACTCTACACGCACGCACAATTGATTTGAAAAAAAATGGTTGTATCCACATACACCTTTTTAACTCGATCGACCTTGCAAATTGGATTTTAGATCAATCGATTCATCGAGCTTCTGTTAAGTACCACATCTATGGACTTCAAAAATAGTGTGGTGTACGAGATAGCCTGTACTTTTATCTGATGGATTTCTATAAATGGTTTCTCTCTCATGCCTAGGTGTCTAGGTGCGTCGAATGGGACGTTTCTGTTTGATTTCTTTTCTCATTTGGATTGAAACTCAATTGTAGTTTCAAGTTTTAAATCCGAAAATAGCTGTTATATGTCCCTGTACAGATTGCAGTGGGCCGAAAGGGAGTTCTGACAACGTTGGCTTGGGCCTGTGCCATGTCAATTAAAAAATGCATCCATTCTGGGTAGTACTGGCGCTGGACTGAATGGAACCCGTTCTAGAATTCTTTGTTGGGTCCATACCATGGAATTTCAAAAAATCTACCCGTTTTCGGTAGTGTAGACGCTGGATGGAATTGGCCTAGCTACTGGTAGCGAATGCTACAAGGTACAGACTTTTGTTTTTAACAAGCAGAGTACAGACTTCATCGTGGGCTTCTCTGGGACTGGGAGTGCATGCGGTCTCACGTCGGCATCTAATACAAGCTATACTTAAAGATGTCGTTTATTTTTCTGTAATTGCTTCGAGAATTAATTCTACACCGTCAGATTTGCATAGTGATTCGTACTCCTATGAGTTACAAGTTGAGTTGCGATTGTCAGTTGCAACTGGAGTTGCAAGTAAGGAAAATGTCTCGGACGGTTTGATTCACATCGTGATTCGTGCTTGTTATGAGTTGCAACTGAAATTCGATGACGACATGATGTCACTAGCTTGTTTGATAACTATATAAGCTAATCCTCATATGACTGAGGATTAGTCACACTTTTATTTCTGTTACGTACCTCACGAGCTACAAAACTCATGTTTGAGTAACTAATTCTCTAGAAGCCGAAGGACTTCTAGATTTCAGCTTACCATATAAGTCCTGCATAATAGACGAGTTACACGCAAGAGCTTGTACGTTAGGGGCGACGGACGCTACTAGCTTAATGGTGCTGAGGGTCCGGGCCGCCGGGGCTGGACCTTTTCGACTCAGAGACCGGCGTCGCCGTCCTCGCAGCTGACCAGTGACCAGTCCCCGCCCGCCGCGAGAAGGCGGCGGCGGCATTGCTCACAGTGACGACTAGCATTCTCCGGCCGCCAGTCGCCACGTGCACCGGGAGGCGATCAACAGCCTCACCGCGTGGGACCGCCGACGACAGGAGGACGAGGAGGAGGAGCGCGGCGCACTCCGCCGGCATCCTCAACGAGCTCGAGATGGACGCCATGGGAGCCATGAGGTTCCGAACTACGGATTGGCTAGCTAGCTTCGTCGTGTGGAATGCTAATCTGTAGCTAGCTCAGTGGCGGCCGGTGGCGATGGCGAGTGATCCAGTTCGGTACGACGTAGCTGCACGACGCCGGGATGATTTTATAGGCGCTCGCCGCCGAGAGCGGTTAGCCGTTCTGACAAAATTAAGCGTTGCGCGCGATGGTGGAGATCGCATGTACGTCGCACTGGCTGCTAGCTCGAACGAGATTACGAGACGACGAGCGCGATGACCTCATACCCTCAATGAATAAAAACAAGACAACTTTCTGCTGATGGCCCCGGCCGCTGCGCGTTGCCATGTTGCACGTAGTAACACACTTTTCCTTGGAAGCCTCGCATGCATGCATGCATGCAACGGGGAATGCACCCTCGATCTCAAGTTCTCAACTCCACCACGTGTCGACCTCCGGAGATACCTGTTTTGCAATTTTGCATTTTAGTCCTCACATGATTTCCTAATAGCAGATAAGGCCATTTATATACCCCTCTTACACTGTACGCCACACAAACCCTCTCAACCCCGTCCCTTCTCTCCTATCTCTTGTTTCTGAGCGGCGGCGACCAACATGAGGCACACCAGATGTTCATGGGAGGACAGATAACAGCCACCAACAACGGGACGGGGTCGTGCCGCCGCGTCGGAGGACCAAACCGGAGGGCAACCTATGGAAGGGCTACAGCTTCAACCGGCGCGGAAGCCGACAACTCCACCATCTCGTCCTAGAGGCGGATATAGGATCATAGTGGTGTGGGTTGCCGCAATTACACTGCCATGGATGAATAGTACAATTTCGATATTTTGGTTCAACATTGTGAAAATTACACTACAAGTAGTGTGCGTTGTTGGTCTTAATATTATCATACTTCAACACATGGTTACAAAATAGATTTTAAGCCGTTAAAGTGTTAATTATATCGTATAAGTTGATTTGGAATTTTGGAGGGGGTGCCATAGCACCCATGGAATCTCCCTAGATACAACCCTTCCTCCTTGTCTCCTTCGTATTTGGAGCCAGCCTGCTCAAGCTCTACGGCCATACTGTTGTGGTTAGGTAGGATGGCACAACACAAAAGTGCCTACAAAAGTACTCCCTCCGTTCCAAATTAGATGATTTTCATTTGCCCACATGTGAATGTATCTAGACACGTTACAAGTTTAGATACATCCACATTTGGATAAATAAAAGTCATCTAATTTAGAACGGAGGGAGTAGTTTTATGGCACATACGGTTTTTACGGCTCCAAACGAGGCATGCAAATAGACGAGCATCGTAGTAGATTCTATACCAGCACTAAATGTGCCGTAGTAAGTTGTAGTCAAGACCCGTGGTTGTAACAAGAGTGTGGTACGTGAACAAAGCACAAATTACCACAATGTGGAATTTATGCAACGTATTGGAGCTTATGTCTAAAAATTAGTACTATTGGATTGCTAACCATGCCCATGACTTGTGAAACCGAGTTATCAGCCGAGTCGTACACTAGTAAAGGACTAAAGTATATGTGTCCACATAACCTTATTGACCAGGGACAATTAGAACAATCATTATACAATTCATAGTTTCATAACCGAATCACACATTCAATTATACTTATCAATGACAATGTTTCAAGAATCTTACATAACATATGATGCACTTGGAAATATTCTCATCACATGGTTGTCTTTAGGGCACATTTTCAACGTCTCCAGCACCGTTCTTTCACTCCGCAACTTGTGGAGCATTAGAAGATGGTTGTATAAGGAACATGTTTGCAAAATTCAGTTTCTTGGTTGTCTCTAGGGCACATTTTCAACATCTGCACTTGGAAATATTCTCAGCACATGGTTGTATCTAGGGCACATGTTCAACATCTCCAGCACTGTTCTTTCACTCTGCAACTTGTGGAGCATTAGAAGATGGTTGTATAAGGAACATGTTTGCAAAATTCAGTTTCTTGAGTTTAGCATTGTTCTGTTATATGCGCTCCAATCTATCAAGTTCATATTATCTCAATATGGATGTCTGCACGGTTGACCACATCTCTCAGTTTGTCGCGCTTTGGGAAAGACTGGAGGCGGTGGCCTTGCTCTCAGGCACGGACGACACGATAACATGGACTATCGCGACCAATGGTGAATACTCAGCGGTCTCCGCTTACCGCGCGCAGTTTGCCGGATCAGTGCCTTGCTCTTTCACGAAGATTGTCTGGATGCCTTGGGCCTCGCCAAAATGCAGCTTCTTCGCTTGGCTTGCGGTGCAAAACCGGCTTTGGACTTCGGATCGCCTAGCCATTCGAGGATTGCCTCATCAGCCCTCCTGTCAGCTTTGCAAATGTCAGCCGAAAACGGCTAGACACATCCTCATCGAATGTCGCTACTCTAAAAGAACTTGGGCAGCTTCGGCCTCCTGGCTCTCCTTCCCTTCCTTGACACAAAGCATGGGGAATGGCAGGCCTACGGTTCTCCAATACTGGCAGGCTCTGTCCAACACGTACCCGAGCAACTCTCCCAAGGGGCTAAAAACGGCCAGCATCCTCATCTCTTGCGAAATATGGAAAGAGCGGAATGTAAGGGTCTTCAACAAAAAATTCACCATGCCGATGATGCTTATGCAGAAGATCTGAGACGAGGGCGAGAGTTGGATTATAAAGGGTGCAAATAAGCTTTCAGAAATTACAGCACCACAATCTCTTCCTATTTTTTTTGGTTCTCTGGGCTTAGGCCACCCTGTTTTCTCCTCCTATATCAATATAAACGGCAATTTTTTTTACCCCGTTTCAAAAAATATTATGATGGCGGGAGTTCTTTTGCTGCAAAGTCTTTCTTTATTCCAACAACCACCTACTCACAAGTCATAGTAACACCAGGGTAAGTAAATTGGATCAGTCACCACGTTCAAAAATAGATGGATGGAGTATACACAAGGGGAAACGATGGGATCAGGATAGGGTACGCGTGGGAACCTTACTCTTCACATCAGCGATGTAAAATTAGAGCACCAAGGAACCGAAGCAGGACGGGATTTTCCTCGTCAAAACATCGACGCAAGGGCTCGTCGGGCTATGACTGAGGTAGCGGCGGAAAGGAGTGACTATATTTCTTGATACCTTAAAAAAAGTTTTAAAAAAAATCTTGATAATTTCATAAAAACAGTGTGTAATTTGGTTGGTTTCAACCCGGATTGGTAGACCAAATCTCATTTTAAAAACAAAGAAAAAGAAACATGAATTATACAGCAAATGTAAGGGGCGTTGTATAAAAAGGAAATGGTGAGAGATAGAGGTGGAGTGGACATTTTGAAACATGGCAGCAAGAACCTCCAAGCCATGGACGGTGGCAGATAATTAAGCCGGGGACGTCAGCATACGGGAGATACATGTTTTTTGGGCATGCACGATACCTGTTTCGGCGCCGAAATGTAGAATTTAATTTATTCGTTAGACCGAACCATCGTTATCGCAGTCCATTTGTATGGTTGAAACCGCTGTATGACGCGAGCACTTAATTAAATCCGTGTGAATGGTACCTTCAGCAAGATCCCCTCACGCGAATCAGCAATCGCCGCAACTTCCATCGCTTCTCTGGTGGTAATTTCTTGTTTGTCACCACATCAACCGTGTCTCAATTCAATCCACTCTACGTACGTAAGCGCACACGATTAACTTCTTAAAGAGTTGTGTCCACGTACACACCCATTTTAAACTCGATCTGCCTTGCCAAATTGAAGTTGAGATCGATCAAGTTATTGAGCTATAGGTGCTGGTACTACCCTTTTTAAGTAGTTCACTTTGCAAAGGAGGTAACTACCCTAGCTAGGTATATTTAGAGGGTATATTTAGTAGGCGATCGACTAATACAATACTACACAAACCAGCCGTTAGGTAGCTCACTGGTTGCATGAGTGCAGTGCATGTACCCCCACAAGCTAGCTAATACAGGCAACGATGAAGAAAAAAATGCCTCCATCTAGCTCCCATAGTGATATTAGGGACTTTCGCAACCCTAGCTAGCCGCTCCTTTTAGTCGGGGCAACTCCAATAGTTTGTTGGTTAAGTTGGTGGTAAAAATAGTTATGTCATCAACCCTATAGCGGACTCACGAAGTTTGGCGACTCCAGATCATGCAGATATGACGTGGAGTGGTCGTTACTGGCAAATGTGTCTCAAAATGTCAAGGCTACGTGGTATGGAGTTACCAGCATGGTAAGTGAGATGGTAGCATCGACTTCGATTTGGTGGTACCTTTAAGTATTGTTTCTTGATATCTAGAGTGAAAATACTGGGTTTGCCCTTCGTTGGTTGTACCTGGCAACACTGCTTCCCCTACCAGAATGAGGTTAGTTGCTCTCAAATATACTCTCTACATTGAAAACTCATGATAGACCCCAAGCTTCAATCGTCGCATCTGGCAAACGCAGTTCGTGCACTCGCAGTTGGTAGTCAAATCAGAAGTAGTGGAATGCGCCCGGGCACACACTATAGACCCCAAGCTTATATTTTTCTCTTTAAGCTCTATGTCTTCATTAGAAAGTTCTCTGATTACCATTCTTATCATGGAGGTGTTTGCAGTTGGAGGCCTTTTCTGTGGTCCGGGTGTTTGCTAATGGAGAAAATTGAACCTATAGGGTGTTGGTGTGCGATCGATGGTGGTCATGTTGTTTTCTTTTTCGTCCTAATATTTTTTATACATTTCTAATAATTAGTTCTATGCATCTCCAATCCCTCTTGAAGTTGCGTCGTGCGGGTGTGGTATTTTTTATCAGCTTGTTGTATTACTATATCTAGGGCGCTTCATCTATATGTAGGTCAGCTTTTTCTCTGAGAGAGGGTATATAGCTAGGGCGCTCCGTGTCACTTTCCACTGGCCCATTCCATTCTATATATACGTAGGACGGAGCAATGGGCGCGAGGCAGGGAGTCGAAGTTCTGGCTCCAATGGCAGCCGGATTAAGGAGACCTCCACGGCATGCAAGCACTAGGGCGGCCATGGCCATGCGTACATGCACGAAGCTGACCGGCCATTGGCACCTTTCCCATAGACCACTGCGACTCTAAGTCAGGAAGAGAAGCCGGATGCGGCGACCATGGGGTTACGGGAGGCACTCACCGTTTTGATTAACAAAGGTGGCAGAAGGTACATGCCACCGGTCGAGTGCTGCATTGCCGTTTGTTGGAGAAGAAAACGAAACTGCTATGGAGAGCACCGAAGAAAACGTGCGCCTGATTTAGGGGTGGGGACGTGGTAGCGAATAATCCGGATTATCCGACATGGCGACATTCGTACTTGAGAAATTGAAAGTGGATGTGGTAATATCCGAATCCGGAAAAAAATGAAAATGAATTTGGTAAATATCCGGATCCGTCTTTACAAATACAATAATGTGGTATCCGTATTCGAATAAACTTATGTTAGCCAATTTAATAATTCTAGCCTGATATGCAAATTACCCAACCTAAAAAGCTAACAAAGTGATCAAATGTACTTTTCTGCGATTGAACTTGAAACTATTGTGTATTATATCACTATATTTATCCATGTACTTTTCTACGGTTGACTCATTGTAAGACACGAGTTTATATTCGTGTTTGTTCCGAATTAACAAAACATCCGATTCGCATCCGTATTCGAGTAATATCCGCTCCGCATTCGTATTCAACAACATCCGTAGTTATATTCGTATTCGTTTTGAAAATATGAAAATGGATATGGGAAAAGCACTATCCGATGTGTATCCGATCCATTTCCACCCCTGACAGGATTGCAGGTACAATGAACACATAAGCTGATGGCAGGAATGTGCTAGTAGCCGCATCAGCATGAATTGGGCAGAGTGCGTATGTGTATAGGTTGTATTGGCGAGAGGAAATAATCAGGTAAACAGAGGTGAGGTAGCAAGCATTTTGGATATGAATGTATGGTGCCATGTGAAAGCCCCATTTTGGACATGCATGGTACCATGTGATAAAAGAAATACTATGTGGTGGTTTTTGACAGTGCTGGTCCCCAGGCCATAGTTGCAACTAAGTTTTTTTTTTAAAAGATGCACTAACGGTGTGCTCATCTTTGCAATGGTAGTTGGAATGATTCTGAGGCATAGTTGGAAAAATTCATGCCAACGACGATGTCACCAACCCAGAAGGATGCAAGATGATCCGAATGTTGTCAGGTAGGAGTAGTTCTGAGTTGGATCTGATTATGTTCTGTATGACTAGAGCAGCACTATCTATACATATGTATCTGCCTTTCACCCATTGTAAACAGGGTTACTTTCTGCTGATAATTACCAGGGTATCAACAAGGGCGAATGGCTGCAAAAAGGAAGCCACGGAATATACATCTGCGTAAAGGCACTGCCACAAGGGCTCAAAATGATGCTACTGTGGGAGGAAAGGTAGCCTGGTGACACCACTCTGCGTATAGTCCATGCCATCGGAGTTGTCTGAATCTGTGAGCCCAGGTGCACTTCCTTGCTCCGGGGCGGCGCCTTCTTCTCTATCCTCGAATTGTGGAAGGATTCTCAGGGAAGCGTTCGGCTTCTGGCCTATGACTTCCCACTTCAGGTTGAAGCTTTCGACGAGATTCACTTGGAGGAGATGATGGTTGATGGCCTGGGCAGTAGCTGCACGCTCTCCCCTTTCGGAATAACTACTTGCTCAACTGCTAATCTCGCTTCCTGTTACCAAAGAAAAAAAATTCATGCTCAAGAAGGATGTATCCAGGACAAGAATGTGATCATTAATTCATTATACCTCCAAAGCATCGGTTTCCTCTGATGATCTTACTTCCTCCTTATCTTCAAAATCCATCAACCCATCCATGTGATCATCCACAAGGACACGAAGGGCCCTAGTTATTTGCACCAGGGAGTTTGTCTACAAAGAAAAGTGAGTAAACACTTTTACTTTAAAAAAATAACAGTGCATTGCACACCAAAAGCGCAGATGCATACCTTAGCGAAGAAAACAGGTATATCTTGTGATTTCACCACAGCCTGAATCTGAGAATTCTTCTTGAGCTTTGATTGCAAAGCAATCACTGCATCAGCTTCACTGATATTGTACGTCAAAGTGACCATGTCCTCCAGCTCCAGTTGTTTAATCGCTTGCAAGGCAATTTCCTCGGATATCTAGAACAGCCTATCCAATAAGTTCCAAACTAAGTACTGAAAATTCTACAAATATTTTTTAAGCAATGAAACGACAGCTAACATAATTCATCAATTCACCACTATCTTGTTGCAGTGACAGGAAAGTGACATAAGTTGTGAAACAACATAACCCCAAACACACTCACTAGCACCATGCAACACCTTCCAAAATCTTATAAGGCTGCAAGACTGTTTTTCGATTAAGGGCGATCACTATACAAAGTGATGGTTGATATCATGGAGACTTTGGTGAGAAGCTTAATTTTTTTCATACCCTTCAATATTATCCAGCCAAAAGCAATCAATGGCCATACCAAATAAGCATCATATTAACACCCCAAAGTAAAATCTTAATAAGCATGGAAACGAACTGCAGAAGATCACTATTTTTGCGAGATAAAAATGTACTGAAGATCACTGTTAAAATATTGAACATCAAAGAAATGACCTATTGAAAAAATCCGTACCCCATAAGCATATAGATTGAAGCCTGCCTCAGATTCATTAGACGTCTCCATATGTCCATTAGCAGAATCAAGATTAAATGCAGTGTCCAAGCTTGTCCTGGCGTTACTTAGAGAGGCAACTTCAAATTGAGATGCAATTTCATAAGGAACACGACCAAACTGATCCTTCTGCGCAGGAACTTCCGGCTGCGCCCGCCCGGTTGAACCCAACTTCCGAATTTCAACATTAGGCATCCTGCCTGCACCAATAAAACAAAATTTGATCATATTGGCATCACAGTTACATGTGTAGTATGAGAAAAAAAATCATAGCATCAAATGTAACATGATAGTGCAGTCAATTAATGGCATAATAAGAGAGTACCTGCAAGCAAAGCATCGACTGTAGCTTCCAGACAACGATGGATGCGTAACTCAGTTTTTGACACGATCTCTACAGCATATGCGAATGTTGATGGACCTTTACGCTCTAGTACAGTTTTTTGGCCCCTTCTCCTGCTTGCTTCTTCGTCGCCAAGGGTGACACTCTTACAGAAAGAATGGAGCATATTGTAATTAAACTTATTGAGAACGAGAAGGATGTAAATTAATAAAAATGGCGAAACGGAAAACAAGTAAAGATCCCCCGCAAAAAAAAAACAAGTAAAGATCTTTTATGCATTGTAGAAACAAAGCAGAATATATGGTAGACCAAATTAGTTGCTGGGTAGTGAGCAAACTGTTAGTATTGAAAGTTTTTTACTGAGCCTACTTGGAAACAGTTTATGGAGAAATCACTAATTTCCACTTTCATCACACTTCTAAGTGAGTGAATAGCATAAAACCACCACATTTGTGGCCGAATTCACCAAATGCCACCAGTTTTCGTTTTCGTAGCGTAAACCCAGTCCAAATTAAACATTTGCCAATAAACACTGATTAGTCGTTTAGCACGGAGTGACACCGTTTCTGACACGGGCCATTTTGTCAGGAGTGATTTGGCAGCTTACATGGTCTATTTGCTGAGGTGGACGTGGGTCCCACCATTCAGCCACCCATTTTTCCACCTCAGCGTGTCTCCACGTAAGCTGCTATAGCTGACTGTGGGCTCTACCGGTCAGAAACGGTGTCAATCCAAGCTAAACGGCCAATCAGTACTTATTGCGAAATGTTAAACATGGACCGGTTCACGCTACGAAAACGAAAACTGGTGGCATTTCATGAATTCAGCCACATATGTGGCCACAGTGTGTCGCCAAATAACGTTGCCAAATGAGTATTTGGCTTTTGGCTACGATTTCCTACGCTGCCAAATTCATTCCCGCAATAAAGAATTGATACCTCTCGTGGAGCTGTTTGAGGTGGGGAAGGAAAGGTTGAATACCTGGGATTTTTTTATTGATATGCGTCAGTACTGTCAGGAGCTTTGGCGATGGCCACACTGGAAAGTACAAGCAAATTTGGCGATGGTGCTCAGTATTGCCTAGATGTCAGATTTGGCGATGGCCACACTGTGGCTGCTCTTATGCTATTCACTCCTTTTAAGTAGATAAAGTAATAACCTTCCCTCTGCCATAAGCCCATAAATAGGTATGGCCTCAGCCCCAGGTATGCAATTCGATATAAGTTTCTATGTTTCAAACCCATTCTTGTCAACAACCAAAGGATTAAAAGGTTTAGATTGATACACAATCTTGCCATGCTCAGTTTGGAGCATGCAATTTTATATATTCGTTTTTTGAGCTACATGAACAGCATAACATACTATCACCAAAACAGGGACAGATAATTGGAAGTCCTAGGGATAAGGTTATCTGGATGAACTACATAATTTCTTCACAACTTCAACTGACATAATATAGTTCCTCTTGCTGCAGTGTGAAAACTGGAAACACAATATTTTCATTACAGTAAACAGAATTAAGTGCAGCATGCCATACCTGTATTCCTCCTACAAGCATATCTAGTGATGGATTCATTGTCAAGTTCTCTATTGTTACACCATGAGCAGAGGCAACAAGTTGTATACCCCGCTGTGCAATGGTGCTAGCAGCCATAGCCTCTAGCTTAGTTCCAATTTCATCAATGACGATCGCTTGAGGCATATGGTTTTCCACAGCTTCTATCAACACCTGATTGATATTAAAGAAACATAATGAACATACACTGCTAAGTGGTGTACTAAAAAGAGGACATCAGTGTTCAGGACATGTATAGAATGATCTGACACACTACATAAACAGGTACATCTGTTTTAAGCATGCATGGCAACACCGGGCAATAGGTCTGTGAGTATTACAATAAAACATATACAATTGCGCATACTTCAGACGGCAATAGGGTATACTTCAAGAGAACAGACCTTATGCTGCATTTCTTGGTTAGGCACTTGCAACCTACGGGCATTGCCTATTCCTGGGTGAGGAATATCACCATCTCCACCTATCTCATTAGATGTATCAACAATCATCACCCGCTTATCATAATCATCTGCTAGCATACGGGCAATTTCTCTGCAAGATGAAGCAATAATTTGATGCTTAAATTAACATATAAACTCTCCTGGTTATAGTTGGTCGTTACACATACGTATCCATCCCTGGTACACAATGTAGAGGTTCATTAATCCAAGGCTACCTTATGACAGTTGTCTTCCCCACTCCAGGTGGGCCGATGAGCAGCAACGATCCACCATCCTTCACCAAATCCTGAAGCAAATTAGCACTTCCTGCCACAGCCCTCCCGACGCGGCAAGTCAATCCCACAATGTCTCCCTTCCTGTTCCTTATCGCGCTGATCCGGTGCAGTGTACGGCTAATTCCGGCACGGTTGTCCCCTCCAAAATCCCCAACCTACCAAAGACAGATAAGCTAAATTGGGCGATTCTCATAATGCAGCTGCAGCAGTTTATAACGGTCAGTCGTGGTATGTGCGGTTGACCTTGGCGGTGGCGTGGTGGAGATCTTCGAAGGAGATGGGGCGGTCGGAGAGGAGGAAGTCGCCGGAGGGGAAGCGGGCGAGCGGGGGGCGGCCGAGGTCCATGACCACCTCCACCAGCGCGGGGAGCTCCGGGTGGTCCTCCACCCGCCGCCGCAGCTCCCCAGGGAGCAGATCCAGGAGCCTTCCCAGCTCATCTTCGAATCCCTCCGCCCCAGTGGTCTCGCCCTGCGTGGCGCGCAGAGGAGCGCGGCGGAGGGAGAGGGGGCGACCGGTGACTGGGACGGAAGTGACTGAGGCGAAGCGGAGGGAGGAAGGGAGAGGGAGTGGGCACGGTGGGATGAGGGAGACCCGCAGGCGGAGGTGGAGCGGCGGCGGCGGCATCGCGGCGGCCGCGGGCACGAGTGGAGGGGAAGAGCTGAGGATGGGTGGGCGCGGGAGTCGGCGGGACGGCGAGGCTCACTGTCGTTCATGTGTAACCGTCACGTAGCAATGGACGATCGGAGCCAACAGCGGCTGGATTGAACCATTGGACGGTCAGGATCGCCAGGACATTCACACGACTACTTTTTTTTTTTGAATTTTTTTGAATTTCATTCACACGACTACTTGGTGGCAATATTCTGGCTACACTATTCTCCTCTCTCCCTCTCTCCAACACCCGTAGGAGCGGTTCCAAGTACAGTACGCCGCAGGTAATTCCACCGCTCCCCTTCATGGCTTCATCTCCGATGGCCGTTCCGACGTCGCGAGAGGGAGGGGAGGTCTCGCTCTCGTGTGCGTCTTTAGTCATAGTTTTCTCTATGTTTTTGAATTTTCTCCATTGGTTGATGATGTTAGTATGAATAATGGTGTCCCAGCCTATGTTCCTGCTCGTCAGAGGTGTTGCTGGCGTCGGCGAGAGGCTTGTGAAGTCCAAGCTATTTGAGCAATTTCGATCTGGCGTTGCGTCTTGGATTGGCGGCAGGGATGAGTCGCTCTTTGGAGTGCGGTGGTGTTGACTGCTGCGGACCTACGAAAAATGGAGAGGGATCTGGCCGTCTGTTGAAGGGTGAGGTGGCGTTGGCCCCGGAACCGACGTTGAAGATACTCGGAGGGCTCATCCGGCCGATATTCTTTATCGGGCTAGATCCAGTCTTACGGGGCTGGTGGCTATCACGGCTCGTTAACGCCTCATAACAAGATAACAAGGGGTTTCTTCAATGTCAAGATGTGGGCTAACTGTTGGTGCTCTTCTTTTCCGGCGACGGCGAAAGACGTGTGTGCTTATAGTTGCGGCGAGGCGGTATGCAGCAGTACAATCGTCTGTATCCTCCTAGTTTTCGGTTACTTGTATTTGTATGAACTATGTATTCGTACTATTATCAATACAAGTAATGTATGCCTACGGGCGTAAATTGTCAAAAACAAATTCTGGTTACACTTCAGAGTGATTCTTTGACACCTCGATGTATGCAAGATCATCATCTTATGTGAGTCCGTCTAAAATCCATTCCAGGTATCCATTCCAGGTATAGGCACTTATCACCTATCAATAAAGCCTTGCGGTAATGCTTTTTTACCTTCATAACGTTCATGGTTCATGGATCAAATTATTTTGTGGATTCGGTTTATTTACCTGTCTACTATTAAGTTTTAACGAGACATATCTTATATCTTTCAAACATGAATTTGATCTTTGACAAACATAGGGTATAACCATCCTCTAGGAAATCTATCGTTCAACTTTTTTTCGCCGACCTTTATCGATCAGATTTGGTTTTCAAGTTGGGTCACGCTTTTTTTTCGAAAGTAGGGGCCAAAGACCCCCATTTTTCGTTCATCATGAAAATTGATAATACAGAGATCATAAACTTTATCCTCCCAGGGCACCAGCCCACTCCACGGTGTTTTCCAAGTTTGCTAAGCAACACCCAACACCCAAACTACTCAGTACAACCATCCAGCTTCGAACACCAACGCACTACAGGGTCTAAAACATACACTCTACATCAGCATAACAACAATTATCTTGGCGCCAGAAATACATTCCAGGAGATTTTTTTAGGCTCCGGTTAACCGCATCGCTATCGGGCCCCAGCCCTGCCTTCGATGGAAGCACTTAGTTGCCACCAGAATATGCACTCTTGCTCCTCTGTGGTGTACTTCTCGTAGTTTTGGTCTCTGCAAACCAGCCCAGTAAATTATGTAGTTAACAATCTGGAAATACTATCGAAGTGGGGTCCTGACAGCCAACTCCGTTAAAGCAGACATCATTTATGGATTTTCATATTGCCCACAACAACGCAGCCACGCCTAACGAAATCAGCTACCTATCTCTTAACCTTAAACATTTCCAACCATGCAGGCTGCATGTCAAAATTAACAGGAACATAAACCAAATTAAACGCACATCTCACTACACCCCATATGTATCTAGCAACCAAGCAACATGCACTTGTTAGAACCTTTTCAACCTCTTGCTAACAAAACACTTTTTGTCAAAATACTTTTCCTGGAATCTTTACAAACCACAACTTCCTATATGGAACTTTTACCTAGGAAGTTTTGAGCGCCGTATATAAAGACTTGACATAGAACTGTCCTGATTAGTTAGTAACCACCTACATCTATCTTCATCATCATTTAAATGTAACTTAAAATAAATATCAGCAAGCTCTCCCCACAAGTTCCTCCTAAAATGAAGCACACCCCAACCATCAAGGATAACTTTTGCTACACTAACTTGTTTTGCATGTAAAAAATTATATAATCAAGGGAAAAGAAAACGCAGAGGTTTATCTCCCAGCCAGAGATCCTCCCAAAAGATAGTTCTCAAGACATTACCAATTTACTTTCTACAGTAGTTAAAAAAAATACATCTCTAACTTTCATTACACCATACCAGAAATGAGAATGCATAGGTTTGAATTTAACATGAGCAAGTGAATGAGTATGTAAGTATTTAGATCTAATCAGCTGCTGCCATAAACCCTCCTCGTTCTCAATTTTCCATAGCCATTTGCATAGCAAACATATATTCATTAATTTTAAATTTGTTACGCCTAGACCCTCTGAAAGGACAAGCATGTTGCCTAGAGGGGGGTGAATAGGCGATTAAAAAATTTCCGGTTTAGGCTTGATGATTGCAGAATAAAACTAGGTGTTTAATTAACAGCCAACAACCTATAAACTAGGCTCACCTATGTGCACCAACAACTTATGCTAAGCAAGACAAGCAACAAGGTGAAAGCAATAAAGAATAATTCAAGCACGAAGGCTATCACAATGTAAAGTGCATAAGTAAAGAGCTCAGGTATAGAAATAACCGAGGCACGCGGAGACGAGGATGTATTCCCGAGTTCCCCCTTTTTAGGGGAGTACGTCTCGTTGGAGAGGTGTGAGCCACCACAAAGGTCGGTCTCAACGCCACAAAGGCCTCACCTTCTTCTCTGATGAACCGCACCACAAAGGATTGGTTCACCTTCCACTATCGGAATCCTTCGAGGCGGAATCCGGATCCTTTACAACAACAACCCGGGGCACAACCCACAAAAGGATTGGGGGCTCCCGGATGGCTACAAGTGACCACAAAGGTCTCAACCACCACAAAGGCGTCTAGGGTCCAAATACCCAAGAGTAACAAGCTCACAAACTTTCACTTCCATGAATCCTCGTGGAGAGAGCAAACTGATGCAACAAAATGCAATGGTAAGAACACAAGAAGTGCTCAAGTTCTTCACTCTCAAAATCCAATAAAGCAACAAATGCTTATGGGGAATAAGAGAGGAAGAACAAATGAGGAGAAACACCAAGAACTCCAAGATCAAGATCTACTAGGTTCCCCTCACTTAGAGGAGAGATGGATTGGTGGAATTGTAGATCTAGATCTACTCTCTCTTTTCCCTCAAAGATATGCAAGAATCATGGGAGAAATTGAGAGGGAGGCAAGCTTTCCAAGGTCAACAATGGTGGGAGAGAGAGGGGGAAAACGTGCTTGGCAAAGCAGCAACTCATTTGGGGAAGAAGGGGGCCTTTTATAGGTCCCCACGAAAAAATAGCCGTTGCAGGAAAAATAACACCGGAGACTCCGGTCTAGGGGGGTGGAGAGTCCGGGGGGCGGAGACTCCGGTCCAGGGGGGCGGAGACTCCGGCCCAAAAAGTCTCCGGGGCACTTCCGGCCCCTATACCGTAAGCGCCGTCCTCTGGGACTTGAGCACCAAAACAACAATAACTTTTTCATCCGGACTTCGTTTTCGATGATCTTGGGCTCGTTGGAATCGTAACGAAGAGCTTAACAAGATCATGTAGAGAAACTGAAAGTGCATGTGTTGCCCCATGCGTGGTTTTGGTAATTAATGACAATCCTTATGGACTAATGGTTGTATTGAGATATTCTTTTAGATCTTGTCCATAGGAAAAGATTGGAGTTCATGTGTTGGACTCTATAAGATTACATGATGACCAAGGTTCTATCCAAAAGTTTATATGAAGAATGGTCTTGTGAAGAGTTGAGCTTATTGCAAGCATGGCTTGGAAAAGAAGATTGAGTGAACTTTCATGTTATCTCCAAGCCATCATATATATCAAGAGAAGAAGATGAAGTGCAAGTCCAATATGATTCATCTCGGAAGATATCATTTGATTGAAGCTTGCAATCAAGACATGAAGATGGAGCTTAGCGAGTCTCTCCCATAATGGAGTATGGGGGAGCATTTGGAGATGTCTTCACCAAGCAAAGCGCAATCAAGAATGGTGGTCCACTTGAAGAGATCAAGATCGTCATCATCTAGCTCAAGTGGAATGCACAAGGCAAAGGTATGACCTTGATAGGTTTTCTATTTTACCGGTCTCACGGTGTTAGTGGGAGACCGGGTTATAGGATAGACGGCGTACTATCAAGAGGGGCTCTCAAGTGAGTAACTTGATCGCATCTTTGTGGAGAGCTCAAACCTTTGCATACTTGGCATATCATCTTTATTGGTTCTTATTTGGTTCTTCTCCTTGTTGGGTTTTGGTGCTTGTTGTGATCCTCATGACAAGCCCAAGTTCTTCGAAAATGGTTTTTGTTTGGAAAACTTGTTCGTTCTCGGCTTTGGAAATATTACCGGTCCACCTTCGACATAGGGTCCACACCTTCCCATGTGTGGTATCTCCTCTATATTTGCTCAAAGTGGTGTCAAGAAAAGAACCATTTGGGTTGCCAAGCCTATTGTGACTAACCTCTTAGGACCCAACTTGGTTGGGGACCAACAAGCTAAAACTTGATCAATAGGTGGTGATGGAGGGCATTGGAGACTTGGCTACATTATGAAGAATTAAGGGACCTTCATCATTTATATTCTCTCAAGCCAAGTCATTTGGGTTATTTTTGTTCTATCTCTTATCCAATGTTCCTCCTTGCGGTAACTTATGCTTATATCATATATACATTGAAAGTTGCTTGCACCCTTGCATGTGTTTGGTTTTGTACCTTGCTAGTGTTTGTATGTGTTGTGCTCTCTACTTACTTATCTTGAGAAATCAAGTATGTGTATGTTGGTTTGCACACCATTTACTTGTTTTGAGCCTTATTGCTTTTATTTGCTATCCTATCTTGTTGGCTCTCTTTGAGAGATTAATGGACTATCCCATTTTGGGAGAGTGATATGCTTCGTGCACCTCACAATTCTAAAAATGTGTGTACATGAGAAATACCACTTAGTGATGATACATCTATATTATCTATTCTCTATGTGGTATGTCATGCTCATGAGAAATTCAAATTCAAATATCCATTAATTTCTCGAGTTGGTTTTGTTTGCCTCTTGTTTTAAAATAAATGGATTATCACATTATGGGGGAGTAATAAGCTATGTGCATATTACGAGCCTAGAAAATGTGAACATGTGATACGTCTCAAACGTATCTATAATTTTTGATGTTCTATGCTAATATTATACCAATTGCTACATGTTTTGCATCTACTTTATATCACTTTTATACATTTTTTGGGACTAACCTATTAACAAGATGTCGAAGTGCCAGTTCCTGTTTTCTGCTGTTTTTGTATTCCAGAAAAGCTAGTCTGGAAATATTCTCGGAATTGGACGAAACTTCACGGAGGGTCCTATTTTACCAGAACACACCTGAAGGACCAAAGGAGAAACGGAGAAGAGCCAGGAGGGCTCCACACGCCACCAGGACGCCCCCCCTCTAGCGCGCCGAGGGTGCATGTGGGCCCCACGGGGGTCGTCAGCCGCCGCCCTTTTGCCTACTTATTCCCCCCGATGCAAAAACCCTAGATACCCGAGCCATTATCCACAAAAAGTTCCAGAGACGCCGCCGCCGTCAACCCTAGCTCGGGAGGGTCCAGAACCTCTTCCCGGCACCCTGCCGGAGAGGGGAATCGTCACCGGAGGCTTCTACATCGCCATGCCTGCCTCCGGAGTGATGCGTGAGTAGTTCATCCTTGGACTACGGG
The DNA here is from genome assembly GCA_947311845.1 of Poa pratensis. Lineage (NCBI taxonomy): Eukaryota > Viridiplantae > Streptophyta > Magnoliopsida > Poales > Poaceae > Poa > Poa pratensis. Next base: position 29,643,560 of record CAMZMU010000044.1, on the reverse strand, counting down.
TCCATAGCAGTAGCTAGATGGTTGTCTCTCCACTTTGTGTCATCATGTTTAGATCTTGTGAGCTGTCCTATATGATCAAGATCATATTATTGTAATGATACATGTTGTGTTTGCTGGGATCCGATGAATATTGAATACTATGTCAAGTTGATTATCAATCTATGCCCTATGTTATTTATGATCTTGCATGCTTTCCGTTACTAGTAGATGCTTTGGCCAAGTAGATGCTTGTAACTCCAAGAGAGAGTATTTATGCTAGATAGTGGATTCATGCCTCCGGTAATCTGGGAGAGTGACAGCAACTTCTAAGATTGCGGATGTGCTGTTGCTACTAGGGGTAACCTAACGATGCTATGTCCAAGGGCATATGTACTTGTTTACATTACGCACTTTACTTAATGCAATTATCCGTTGCTTGCAACTTAATACCAACGGGGGACTCGGATGACAACCTGGCGGTGGATTATTAGTCATAGACGCTGTTGGATGACGGTCTATGTATCTTGTCGTAATGCCCAATTAAATATCATAATAGTCACCATGTCATGTATATGCATTGTCATGCGCTCAATATTTGTCAATTGCCCAGCTGTAATTTGTTCACCCAGCATGTTAGTTATCTTTTATGGAGAGACACCACTAGTGAACTGTGGACCCCGGTCCATTCTTTTACATTGATTAAACAACCACAAACTACAAACATTGTTCTCTTTCATTTTCTGCAATTACACATCATTTTCTACACCATACGTTTAATCCTTTGTTTTCAGCAAGCCGGTGAGATTGACAACCTCACTGTTTCGTTGGGGCAAAGTAGTTTGATTGTGTTGTGTGCAGGTTCCACGTCAGCGCCGGAATCCCTTGTGTTGCGCCGCATCATATTTCGCCGTTGACAACCTTCAGAAACACTGCTTCTCCTAATGGTTCGATTAAACCTTGGTTTCATACTGAGGGAAACTTGCTGCTGGACTGCATCATACCTTCCTCTTGGGGTCTCCCAACGAGCGTGTGTTTCACAGCCATCAAGACAATTTTCTGGCGCCGTTGCCGGGGAGCAAGAGCATTTCTGCAAAGGGAGTTTCACGCTTCCAATCTCTTTACTTTGTTTTTGTCTTGCTTAGTTTATTTTATTTTATCTTGTTTGCTTTCAATTATCAAAAACACAAAAAAATTAGTTACTTGCATCTAGTTTATTTTCAAGTTATTTTCTGTCCTGTTTTTAATTCTGCTAAAATGAGTACTCCTGAGAACACTAAGTTGTGTGATTTCACTAGCACGAACAACAATGATTTCATATGCACACCTATTGCTCCACCTGCTGCTTCAGCAGAGTTGTATGAAATTAAACCTGCACTTTTAAATCTTGTTATGAAAGAGCAATTTTCTGGTGTTAGTACTGATGATGCTGCTGTTCTCCTTAATAACTTTGTTGAACTTTGTGAAATGAAAAAGCTTAAGGAAGTTGATGGTGATATTATTAAACTGAAACTTTTTCCTTTCTCCTTGAGAGGACGTGCTAAAGAATGGTTGCTATCTTTGCCTAGAAATAGTATTGATTCATGGACTAAATGCAAAGATGCTTTCATTGGAAAATATTATCCTCCTACTAAGATTATTTCTTTGAGAAGTAGCATAATGAATTTTAAGCAATTTGATAATGAACATGTTGCTCAAGCCTGGGAGAGAATGAAATCATTGGTTAAAAATTGTCCCACTCACGGACTGACTACTTGGATGATCATCCAAACCTTCTATGCAGGATTAAATTTTTCTTCAAGGAATTTATTGGATTCGGCCGCTGGAGGTACCTTTATGTCCATCACTTTGGGTGCTGCAACAAAGCTTCTGGATGATATGATGATAAATTATTCTGAGTGACACACCGAGAGAGCTCCAACAGGTAAGAAGGTAAATTCTGTTGAAGAAACCTCTTCCTTGAGTGCTAAAATTGATACTATTATGTCTATGCTTGCAAATGGTCAAACACATGTTGATCCAAATAATGTTCCTTTAGCCTCTTTGGTTGCTCAAGAAGAGCATGTTGATGTGAACTTCATTAAAAATAATAACTTCAACAACAATGCTTATAGGAATAATTTTGGTAATAGCAATTATAGGCCCTATCCTTCTAATAGTGGCAATGGTTATGGTAATTCCTATGGTAGCTCCTACAACAATAATAAAAGTGTACCTTCTGATCTTGAAGTCGTGCTTAAGGATTTTATTAGTACACAAACTGCTTTCAATAAAACTGTTGAGGAGAAATTTGGGAAAATTGATGTTCTTGCCTCTAAGGTTGATAGTCTTGCTCTTGATGTTGACTTGTCGAAACTAAAGAACATGCCTCATGATGTTAAAGAGAGCAAACTCTCAATGCTATACAAGTTAAAATTGATAATAATGTGAGGATGTTAACCGAATTGCATGCTAGATGGGAAAGAGAGGATGAAATTGCTAGAAAGAATAATATTGCTAGAGTTTGTACTATTACTACTTCTGAAAATGCTTCCAACTCAAGTGCTAGCAAACCTCCTACTATTAATGGCAAGATAATTGGTGTTGGTAATGTTTCCACTTCTATTGCAAAATGTCCTAAATTGCCTGATAACTCTGAAACTGTTCTTGATAAAGATGTTGAAATTTCTAGTAATAAGGAAGACAATAGCTCCATCACCTTTGATGATAATGATTTTGATTTTGATGGTTGTAATCTTTCTGAAGTAATTACATTCTTACAAAAGCTTGCTAGAAGTCCTAAGGCAAGTGAGATAAATATGGCTTTCACTAAACATATTACTAATGCCCTCATACAAGTGAGGGAGGAAAAATTGAAACGTGAAGTATCCATCCCTAGGAAGTTAGAAGATGGTTGGGAGCCTATCATTAAAATAAAATTGAATGATTTTGATTGCAATGCTTTGTGTGACCTTGGTGCTAGTATTTCTGTTATGCCTAAAAGACTTTATGATATGCTTGATTTAGCACCTTTGGAAAATTGTTATTTGGATGTTCACCTTGCTGATTCTACTATTAAGAAACCTTTGGGAAGAATTGATTATGTTCTTATCATGGTTAATGATACGTCCATTTTGCATCACTATTTTATATCATAATTTACTGCTATTCATCGATATATTTCATATTTAGAAGTGTTACTTATGTTATTTTACCTATTTTGCATGTTTGATGAATAATGGAGAATTGGACACCGGAGTCAGGATTCTGCTGGAAAAAGCGCCGTCGAGATGCACTATTTCTGAAGATCAATAAATCGAAGGAGACATATGGAAGTCCCTATTTTACCAGATGACGGAGGAGGCCAAAAGGGGAGGCTGAGAAGGGCCAAGGTGGGCCCTCCTCACCAGCTGGCGCGGCGGGCCCACCAGCCGCGCCGCCAGGTGGTTTGGGGGCCCTGGCCCACCTCAGCCGTTCCCCCTTCGCGTACTTGACCCCCTCGGAACCCTAACACACAGAGGACGGCCATCGAAATATTCCGCCGCCTCCACGAGGCGGAAAACACCAGAGAGCGAAAAGCTCCCCTGCAGGAAGAAATCTGCCGGGGGAAATTCCCTCCCGGAGGGGGAAATCGTCGCCATCATCACCGTCATCGAGCTGGACTTCATCGGGATCATCATCATCATCTCCACCGCCAACACCATCATCACCGCCGCTGCACCCCGTCTCCGATGTAACATCTAGGGCTGAATCTTGTCTATTTCATAGGGGAAACTCTCCCGGTGTTGATTACTCTTGTTATTGATGCTATTGGGTGAAACCATTGGATTAAGGTTTATGTTCAGATTGTTATTCATCATCATATCACCTCTGATCATGTTCCGTATGATGTCTTGTGAGTAGTTCGTTTAGTTCTTGAGGACATGGGAGAAGTCTTGATGTTAGTAGTGAATTATGTTGAGTAATATTTAATGGTTTGATGCTTAAGTTGTGGTGTTATTCTTCTAGTGGTGTCATGTGAACGTCGACTACATGATACTTCACCTTTATGGGCCTAGGGGAATGCATTGTGTATTCGTTTGCCAATTGTGGGGTTGCCGGAGTGACAGAAACCTGAACACCCGTTGGTATATCGATGCATGAGGGATAGCAGGATCTCAAAGTTTAAGGCTGTGGTTAGTTTATCTTAATTACTTTCTTGTATTTGTGGATGCTTGCAAGGGGTATAATCACAAGTATGTATTAGTCCTAGGAAGGGCGGTGCATTAGCATTGGTTCACCCACACAACACTTATCAAAACAATGAAGATTAATCAACTATATGAAGCGAAAGCACTTGACAATATTCCCGTGTGTCCTCAAGAACGTTTGGTCATTATAAGTACAACAACCGGCTTGTCCTTTGCTGTAGAAAGGATTGGGCCACTCGCTGCAACTATTATTACTGCATTTTATTTACTTGTACTTTATTTATCTGTCATATCAAAAACTCCTAAAAACTTGTCTGTGAGCATTTACAGTGAATCCTTCATCAAAACCGCTTGTCAACACCTTCTGCTCCTCGTTGGGTTCGACACTCTTATTTATCGAAAGTACTACGATACACCCCCTATACTTGTGGGTCATCAAGACTATTTTCTGGCGCCGTTGCCGGGGAGATAGAAGCAACACCGCAATATATTCCCTCGTCAACTCAGCGCCAGCAACGTATTTTCTGGCGCCGTTGCCGGGGAGTGTAGCGCTATTGGTAAGTGGAATTGGTAAGGGAAACATTTATTGTACGTGCTGTTTTTATTTTTGCCTGCTGCTATATCTCATTATGGAGGGGTCTTCTCTTGAATTCCTATTTGGGAAAACAACTACCACTGCTAAGGTAGTAGAGGAGGCGCCAGATGAGCAGGTAATACCGTTCAAAATTCCTATGAAAATTGTTGAACGTGTCACAAATAACCGCTATGCAGGAGATGGAACTGTCCATCCTGGAGATCATTTGTTATTTCTGCATGAATTGTGCGAGTTATTTAAGTGTGCAGGTATCTCGATGGGAGAAGTTAAGAAGAAATTATTCTCTCTATCACTGTCTGGTAAAGCTGCACATTGGTATAAACTGCTGAAGAATGGGTATTCTCTTGGATGGGAGGAAATTGTACCTCTCTTTTACTCCAAATTCTATCCTCCAAGTGAGATTCATAAGGATCGGAACCTCATATATAACTTCTGGCCCTATGATGGAGAGAGTATCGCTCAAGCGTGGGGGAGATTGAAGGCATTAATGCTCAAATGTCCCATTCATGAGCTTCCTGGTAATATTGTTATTGATAACTTTTATGCAAGACTCTCCTTTCAAGATAAAACTCTATTGGATACCACTTGTGCTGGATCGTTCACTCGTAATAAAGAAGAGTTTAAGTGGGACCTTCTTGATCGGATTCAGGAGAACACTGAAGGATGGGAGAATGACAAAGGTAGGGAGTCAGGTATAAACTATGACTTTGAGTGTGTTAAAAATTTATGGATACTGATGATTATCGCAAAATTAGCACTACTTATGGTCTTGACTCTCAAATTGTTGCAAACTTTTATAAAGCCTTTGCTTCCTATTTCGGTTTGCCGAAGGAGGGTTTTAAAAATTATCATGAACCATATAAAGATGAATCTGTTTCTCATATATCTAAAGGTGTTGAGGTTAATGTTGTGATCGCATTATTCCAGAACCTTATATTGAAAAAGTTCCTTTTCCTAATAAGATTAAGGAACATACTATCATAACTGGTGTTGTTAGTAAAAGTAATAAGAAAACTACCAAACCTGATGAGCAAATAACTGTTGAACCTGTTGTAGCATTGGTTAAAGATCTTGTCACTGAAAATTTAGAAGATAGACACATTATCTTTTGTGAGGATGCTTCTAATATTGTCTCACATCCTAAAAGTTCTAGGAAGTCTAGTGTTCCTGTGCTTTCTGTTGGATAGGTGATCATTGCTATTATGGTTTATGTGATATTGGTGCAAGTTCTAGTGCTATTCCTTATGAGCTTTACAGGGAAATTATGCACGAAATTGCTCCTTGTAAACTTGAAGAGATTGATGTGGTTATTCAGCTTGCTAATAGGGAAACTATCTCTCCAATTGGTATCATTAGAGATGTCGAAGTCCTTTGTGGTAAGACTAAATACCCTGCTGATTTTCTTGTACTTGGGTCGGCTGCCAATGATAGTTGTCCTATTATTTTTGGTAGACCTTTTCTGAATACTTGTGGTGCTGTTATAGATTGTAAGAAAGAGAAAATCTTTACTAAATTTGCTGGTGAATCTTATGAATTCAATTTCTCTAAATTTGCTAAAGCACCTTATGAAACTGAATTGCCTAGTGAGGATTTTGAAATTGCTCAACTTGCATCTATTGTTCTTGCTCCTAACAATGCTTTGCAGCAACATATGGAGAATCATGAAAGTGAGAACTTCAGGGAAGAAAGGAATGAGCTTGATGAAGTATTCCTTCGTCAACCTATGCTCAAACACAATTTACCTGTGGAAGATTTGGGTACCACAATGCCACCCAAGGAGGATCCTGTTTTTGATTTGAAACCTCTGCCTGATAATCTTAAATATGCTTATATTGATGATAAGAAAATATATCCTGTTATTATCAGCTCTAAACTTTCAGGTACAGAGGAGGAAAGGTTATTGGGAGTGTTGAGGAAACACCGCGGAGCTATGGGATATACTCTTGATGACCTGAAGGGAATTTCTCCTACTATATGTCAGCACGCCATCAACATGGAACCTGATGCAAAGCCTGTTGTTGAGCATCAGCGTCGTTTAATACCCAAGATGAAAGAAGTGGTAAGAAATGAGGTATTAAAACTTCTTGAAGCTGGTATTATTTATCCTATTGCTGATAGTAGATGGGTAAGTCCTGTGCATTGTGTTCCTAAGAAAGGAGGAATTACCGTTGTTCCTAATGAAAATGATGAACTAATTCCTCAAAGAGTAGTAGTTGGTTATAGGATGTGCATTGATTTTAGAAAGGTTAACAAAGTAACTAAGAAAGATCATTATCCTTTGCCTTTTATTGATCAAATGCTTGAGAGGTTGTCCAAGAAAACTCACTTTTGTTTCCTTGATGGGTATTCTGGGTTTTCTCAAATTGCTGTGAGAGCGCAAGATCAAGAGAAAACTACTTTTACTTGTCCTTATGGAACTTATGCTTATAGACGTATGCCTTTTGGTTTATGTAATGCTCCTGCTACTTTTCAAAGATGCATGTCTGCTATTTTTCATGGCTTTTGTGAGGAAATTGTGGAAGTCTTCATGGACGATTTCTCCGTCTATGGAACTTCCTTTGATAATTGTTTGCACAACCTTGACAAAGTTTTGCAGAGATGTGAAGAAACTAGCCTTGTTCTTAATTGGGAGAAATGCCACTTTATGGTTAATGAAGGAATTGTTCTTGGACATAAAATTTCTGAAAGAGGTATTGAAGTTGATCGAGCTAAAGTGGAGGCAATTGAAAAGATGCCTTGTCCCAAAGATGTTAAAGGTATTCGTAGTATTCTTGGTCATGCTGGTTTTTATAGGAGGTTTATTAAAGATTTCTCTAAAATTTCCAAGCCTCTTACTAATCTTCTTCAAAAAGATGTACCCTTTGTTTTTGATGATGATTGTAAGGAAGCTTTTGAAACTTTGAAAAAGGCTTTAATCACCGCTCCTGTAGTTGAACCACCTGATTGGAATTTACCTTTTGAAATTATGTGTGATGCTAGTGATTATGCTGTAGGCGCTGTTCTTGGGCAGCGAGTAGATAAAAAGTTAAATGTTATTCATTATGCTAGTAAAACTCTTGATTCTGCTCAAAAGAATTATGCCACTACTGAAAAAGAATTTCTAGCTGTAGTTTTTGCTTGTGACAAATTTCGACCCTACATAGTTGATTCGAAAGTCACTATTCATACTGATCATGCTGCAATTAGATACCTTATGGAAAAGAAAGATGCTAAGCCAAGGCTTATTAGATGGGTACTTCTTTTGCAAGAATTTGATTTGCATATCATAGATAGAAAAGGTGCTGAAAATCCTGTTGCTGATAATTTGTCTAGATTGGAAAGCATTCCTTATGATCCTATTCCTGTTAATGATAGCTTTCCAAATGAACAATTGGCTGCAATAAGTGTAAGTTCGCGAGATAGTCCTTGGTATGCTGATTATGCTAACTTTATTGTTTCCAAGTACTTGCCTCCAACCTTTTCAGCTCAGCAAAGAAGGAAATTCTTTTATGACTTGCGGCATTACTTTTGGGATGACCCACACTTATATAAAGAAGGAGTCGATGGTATTATGCGAAGATGTGTTCCTGAATATGAACAACAGGAAATACTGAGGAAATGCCATGGAAGTGCTTATGGAGGGCATCACGCTGGAGATAGAACTGCGCAGAAAGTTCTACAATCAGGTTTTTATTGGCCTACCCTCTTTAAGGATGCAAGAAAGTTTATTTTATCTTGTGATGAATGTCAAAGGGTTGGTAATATCTCTAGACGCAATGAAATGCCTATGAGTTATTCTCTTGTTATTGAACCATTTGATTGTTGGGGATTCGACTTCATGGGTCCTTTTCCTTCTTCACAAGGTAATACTCATATACTTGTTGCTGTTGATTATGTCACTAAATGGGTAGAAGCTATACCTACTAAAAGTGCTGATGGTGAGACCTCTTTAAAAATGCTTCAAGATGTCATTTTTCCTAGGTTTGGTGTACCTAGATATCTTATGACTGATGGAGGTTCTCATTTTATCCATGGTGGTTTTAGAAAGACTCTTGCTAAATATGGTGTTAATCATAGAATTGCTTCAGCCTATCATCCTCAAACTAGTGGACAAGTAGAATTGTCAAATAGGGAGATTAAATCTATCTTGCAAAAGACTGTTAATAAATCTAGAAAAAATTGGGCTAGTAAGTTAAATGATGCTTTATGGGCTTATAGAACTGCTTATAAGAACCCCATGGGCATGTCTCCTTATAAAATGGTTTATGGTAAAGCTTGTCACTTGCCTTTAGAATTAGAACACAAAGCTTATTGGGCAGTGAGAGAACTTAATAGAGATTTTAAACTTGCCGGTGAGAAAAGGTTGTTGCATTTAAGTTCTTTAGATGAATGGAGAAGTGAGGCTTATGAAAATGCTAGACTCTTTAAAGAAAAAGTTAAGAGATGGCATGATAGGAGAATTCTTAAAAGAGAATTTAATGTTGGTGAGAAAGTTCTATTGTATAGGTCTCGTCTCAGATTTTTTGCAGGAAAGTTACTCTCAAAATGGGAAGGACCATTTGTTATTGTGGAGGTGTATCGTTCAGGTGCAATAAAAATTGCTTCATTGAAAGATAACTCTACACAAGTGGTAAATGGTCAAAGACTCAAGCATTATATTTCTGGAGATTCTATTAATGAAGAGGTTGATACAATTAAAGTGGTGACTCCGGAAACTTTCATTGAAGAACATTTTTCTGGGACTGCAGAATTCGATTCGAATAGGTAACAGTTTCGGTAAGAAAAGTTTCGCGAATAACTTTCTAGAAGATATTTTCGTCGTTTTTATTAAATATGGAAAAATAAGAGACCGAACCGGATGGGAGACGGCACCCGTGGTGCCCAAACCATAGGTCGGCGCGGTGGGCCCCCAGCCGCGCCGCCTGGTGGTTTGAGCACCCCGGAGCTCGTCTCCGATCAGGTTTCCTCCTGTACCTTCCTTATGTTGTAAAACTTTTTGCTATATAACTCACCCGAACCCCCGAGGTTCGTATCTCGCCTTTTCATCGTGTTTCGTTTCGAGCTGTTTCTGTCCAGATATTGTTTTCAGATCTAGAGCTGCCATGTCTTCATCGAAGCCTCCAAAGGACAGTTTCTTTGTGAACGTCGTCACCCCATACATGGATGAGCTGAAGATGCATCCCAAGGAGTCGCAGATGGTTGATGGAAAGCTGCAGACGGAAGACGTGCGAGGACCCAAAGGAGAAGGGAGCCTGGAAGCCAGGATGGAGAAGCTGGAGCAAGAGGTCTTCACATACAAAAAGCTGGCGGAACGTGAAGTGGGAGTCTTCCACTCAATGGTGTCCGCGCTGGTCGCTGAACATAAGAAGGAGACTGCACAACTCTGGGAAGACATATTTCACCTCATCAACACCACCAACAAACTGCAGGCGCAACTCTATGATGTCCAGAATCAAAACTGTGAGTATGAAACTCGGTTTAAAAACATAAGCGCTGCTGCTAGTTTCAGGATAATCGAACCAAGTCGTCCTTTGTTGATGGGAAACCCCTTCCCTGGAAGTCTGATGATGAGGACAATTCACCACCACCACCGAAGGAGTAATTCATCATAAGTATTGGCATCCCCTTGGTTTGTTCCAAGCTTGGGGGAGTGCCGCGGTATCACATCATTATCTTTACCTTTTACTTTTCCATAAAGTCATATCGTGAGTAGGGAAGTTATCTTATATGATGGTTTGCAATGTGGAAGTATCTCTCTTTTAGTTGGTTATCTATGTATCCCTTGGTGTGAGTTGCCGTTATGAAATATTAATGAGAAGTTTTATCATTTACTTTCTGCATACTTTATTTTAGCTTGCAATTCTCTTTCATATTGATAACCTTGTTGTTAGTATAGGGATCACTTTTTAGAGCACCAAGTTAATCTTTTTGGTTTTGGCAAACTTAGCATTGGTCAGTAGTAGACAATACTTTGAGACTTAAGTAGAGAGAGGGAGTGCATGCAAATATATTATTCCATGATCTTTCTTTCTTTGTAGCTCATAAGCTTAGTATTCTTAAGTTAAACTATTTGTGCTTCTAAGGAAGATTGCATGATTATTCTTATCACTTGTATAATTGTTTGTATCCCTCAACTCTTATGCTTGCTACATAACCTTGCTAGCCAAAGACCTGTATCGAGAGGGAATGCTTCTCATACATCCAAACCTTGAGCCAAACCATTGCCATTCGAGTCCACCATAACTTCCTACTATATGGTATTTTGCGCCATTCCAAGTAAATACTTCATGTGCTACCTTTAAATTATTCAAAACTTATTACTCCTAGTTTTGTGTCACTGTTTATTAGCTCATGAGGGTTCTGTAGAGTTTCTCTAGCACTTTTGTCAAACAGACTTTCACCAATGGACTAGTGGCATATACACCGCTTATCCAACAATTTGCAAAAAGAGCTGGCAAATGGGGTGCCCAGTCCCAATTAACTACAACTTTCATTAATAATTCTCTTCACATGTTTTGCCCTGATTTATCAGTAAGCAACTTAATTTGCAAATAGACACTCCTCCATGGTATGTGAATGTTGGAAGGCACCCGAGGATTCGGTTAGCCATGGCTTGTGTAAGCAAAAGGTTGGGAGGAGTGTCAACTATAAAGAAACTAAAATACATGTGTAAACAAAAGAGAAGAGGGATGATCTACCTTGCTGGTAGAGATAACGTCCTTCATGGGAGCCGCTCTTGAAAGTCTGGTTGACAAGGGGTTAGTGTTCACTTTACTACGATTCGTTGACAACGACATACATAGCTCAAACAACTATTTTCATACTCTCTATATGCTTTGCAAAACTTAAAAGCTCTAGCACATGATTTAATCCCTGCTTCCCTCTGCGAAGGGCCTATCTTTTACATTATTGTTGAGTCAGTAAACCCATTCCTCTCTATCTCAAGCAAGCATTTGAGTTGTTGAGATCCAATTAGTTATATGTGTTGATACTTCTAATCATATCTCTCATTTCCTTGTTTCGCACAATAGCTTTTATCCGAATGAATATAACTTTGAAAGTTATCAATGACTGTAAGGAGACTGTTATGATTAAGGCATGTAAGTTCTGCTATATAAGCTCTGATATAAAGACTCTTCTCGAAAGATAAGTATGATCTGTTAATTGTTCTCTGACCAAGAGTTTAAGTTTGCCTTCACCAATCATGGTTCTCTTTATGCACTTCATCGTGGTTCCCTTTACTTATTTCAAGTTAGATTATATGAAGGGAAGTTGCTGTCTAGAATGACTTGTGTATCAATGAATGTGATGCTTCTTGTCCGTATTTTATTTATCGACACTTTGCTCCATAAACTTGTGGTCATGTTTACTGAGCTCAGTTTTCGCTTGGGGACAAGCGAGGTCTAAGCTTGGGGGGGTTGATACGTCCATTTTGCATCACTATTTTATATCATAATTTACTGCTATTCATCGATATATTTCATATTTAGAAGTGTTACTTATGTTATTTTACCTATTTTGCATGTTTGATGAATAATGGAGAATTGGACACCGGAGTCAGGATTCTGCTGGAAAAAGCACCGTCGAGATGCACTATTTCTGAAGATCAATAAATCGAAGGAGACATATGGAAGTTCCTATTTTACCAAGATGGAGGAGGCCAAAAGGGGAGCTGAGAGGGCCATGGTGGGCCCTCCTCACCCTGGCGGCGGGGCCCCAGCCGCGCCGCAGGTGGTTTGGGGGCCCTGGCCCACCTCAGCCGTTCCCCCTTCGCGTACTTGACCCCCTCGGAACCCTAACACACAGAGGAGGCCATCGAAATATTCCGCCGCCTCCACGAGGCGGAAAACACCAGAGAGCGAAAAGCTCCCCTGCAGGAAGAAATCTGCCGGGGGAAATTCCCTCCCGGAGGGGGAAATCGTCGCCATCATCACCGTCATCGAGCTGGACTTCATCGGGATCATCATCATCATCATCTCCACCGCCAACACCATCATCACCGCCGCTGCACCCCGTCTCCGCTGTAACATCTAGGGCTGAATCTTGTCTATTTCATAGGGGAAACTCTCCCGGTGTTGATTACTCTTGTTATTGATGCTATTGGGTGAAACCATTGGACTAAGGTTTATGTTCAGATTGTTATTCATCATCATATCACCTCTGATCATGTTCCGTATGATGTCTTGTGAGTAGTTCGTTTAGTTCTTGAGGACATGGGAGAAGTCTTGATGTTAGTAGTGAACTATGTTGAGTAATATTTAATGGTTTGATGCTTAAGTTGTGGTGTTATTCTTCTAGTGGTGTCATGTGAACGTCGACTACATGATACTTCACCTTTATGGGCCTAGGGGAATGCATTGTGTATTCGTTTGCCAATTGTGGGGTTGCCGGAGTGACAGAAACCTGAACACCCGTTGGTATATCGATGCATGAGGGATAGCAGGATCTCAAAGTTTAAGGCTGTGGTTAGTTTATCTTAATTACTTTCTTGTATTTGCGGATGCTTGCAAGGGGTATAATCACAAGTATGTATTAGTCCTAGGAAGGGCGGTGCATTAGCATAGGTTCACCCACACAACACTTATCAAAACAATGAAGATTAATCAACTATATGAAGCGAAAGCACTTGACAATATTCCCGTGTGTCCTCAAGAACGTTTGGTCATTATAAGTACAACAACCGGCTTGTCCTTTGCTGTAGAAAGGATTGGGCCACTCGCTGCAACTATTATTACTGCATTTTATTTACTTGTACTTTATTTATCTGTCATATCAAAAACTCCTAAAAACTTGTCTGTGAGCATTTACAGTGAATCCTTCATCAAAACCGCTTGTCAACACCTTCTGCTCCTCGTTGGGTTCGACACTCTTATTTATCGAAAGTACTACGATACACCCCCTATACTTGTGGGTCATCAGTTAACAACAATTATGTCCCCGTTGATTTTATTGTTTTGGATATTGAATGCAATCCATCTTGCCCTATTGTGCTTGGAAGACCTTTTCTTAGAACTGTAGGTGCTATTATTGATATGAAAGAAGAGAATATAAAATATCAATTTCCTCTCAAGAAAGGTATCAAACACTTTCCTAGGAAGAAGATTAAGCCACCTTATGATTCTATTGTTCGAACAAATTACAATGTTGATGCTTCTTCACTTGGTAATACTTGATGCATGCTTTGTGCCTAGCTAAAAGGCGTTAAAGAAAAGCGCTTATGGGAGGCAACCCATTATTTTTATTTCTGCAATTTTCTTTATTTGAGTCAAGGAGGATGTTTACTTCTGTAGCAACTCCTTTGTATCTTTATTTTCTCGCATTGTTGTGCCAAGAGTAGCCTCTAATGTTAAGATGATGCTTAATTGTGATTGCTGCGCAGAAACAGATTTTTGCTGTTCACTGTACGAAATTCCTAAAATCACCAGATTGTTAATAAAATCTGAAAATTTTTGTGCGTAATCTTTATGAATGTCTGAATCTTTCATTAGTTCAAAGTTTTTTGATCTGAGCGTTGTAAGTGCCTCGAAAAAATTCATATTTGCGGACTGTTCTGTTTTAGACAGATTATGCCTTTTATTTTGCATTCTCTCTTTTACTAGTGTTGAGTGAAATTCTTTTTTGGGTGGAAGAGCTTCACATAACATCAGTGGCAGTAGCTAATGTTTAAAGTAACAAGTCATATTGCGTCTTTATAGACCATGCGAATTTTTGATTATGCACTAACCCTCTAATGAGATTTGCTTTGAGTTTGGTGTGACGGAAGTTTTCAAGGGTCAAGAGAGAAGGATGATATAATAGGATTAAGAAGAGTGAAGAGCTTAAGCTTGGGGAGGCTCCCATGGATCTCCCCAGCATATTTCAAGAAGACTCAAGCGTCTAAGCTTGGGGATGCCCAAGGCATCCCCTTCTTCATCGGCAAAATTATCAGGTCATCTCTTGTGAAACTATATTTCAATTCTTTCACATCATATGTGCTTTTCTTGGAGCGTCTGTGTGCTTTTATTTTCAGTATTGTACTTTTATTTTCAATAAAGCTTGACTGGACCCTAGCATTCTTGATTGGGAGAGAGACACGCTCCGCTTTTTCATGAGAATACTCCTATTCTTCACTTATATTTGTTGAGTATTCATATCTAGCGCTGTTCAGCTTTTAGCTTTTGTTTTCATGTATCTCTTGTCAGAGCTATTAGCTTTCTTTTAAAGAAAGTACTCTCTTGCTTCACTTATATTTGTTTGGAGAGTTGATGAAATAAATTTATTGGTGTTTGGTTGGTACAAAAAATGTTGCATGGGGTAATTGGTATAAGGAAAAACTTGCGTAGTCTTGTAGATCACTAAATTGGATAACTTGATGCTTGTCAATTGTTTTGAGTTAACAAGTAGATCATGATTAAATTTATGCATCATGTCAATTGTTTTGAGTTAACAAGTAGAACTAAGCTTGGGGATGCTTGATACGTCTCAAACGTATCCATAATTTCTGTTGTTCCATGCTTATATTATACCATTTGCTACATGTTTTATATACACTTCATATCACTTTTATGCATTTTCTGGGACTAACCTATTAACAAGATGCCACAGTGCCAGTTCCCTGTTTTCTGCTGTTTTTGGTTTCAGAAAGTTACTTCTGGAAATATTCTCCGAATTGCACGAAACAAAAGGCCAAGTCCCTATTTTTCCAACACGTACACGGAGTCCGAAGGAGAGACGAAGACTCGCCACGAGGTGGCCAAACCACAGGCCGGCGCGGCAGGGGGCCCACCGCGCCGCCTGGTGGTTTGGGCCCCTCGGGGGTCCGCCGACATCGCCCCTTCGCCTATTTATTCCCCGAGACGTGAAAACCCTAAAACACCGAGCCTTTCATCCAGAACATATTCGCTGCCGCCGCCGTCGTCAACCCTAACTCGGGGGGTTTCTGAAGCTCTTCCCGGCACCCTGCCGGAGAGGGGAATCATCACCGGAGGGCTCTACATCGCCATGCCCGCCTCCGGAGTGATGTGTGAGTAGTTCATCCTTGGACTATGGGTCCATAGCAGTAGCTAGATGGTTGTCTTCTCCACTTGTGCCATCATGTTTAGATCTTGTGAGCTGCCTATCATGATCAAGATCATCTTATTGTAATGCTACATGTTGTGTTTGCTGGGATCTGACTTATATTGATACCTATGTGGAGCTGAATATTATATTATCATGTCTATGTCATTTGTGATCTTGCATGCTCTCCGTTACTTGTTGAAGCCTTGGCCAAGTGAATACTTGTGACTCCAAGAGGGGGTATTTATGCATGATAGTTGGGTTCAACCTCTATTTAACCTGGGATAGTGACAGCAAGTTCTAAGGTTGTAGATGTGTTGTTGCCACTAGGGGTAAAACAGCAATGCTTTATTCAAGGATGAATGTATTGTTTACATTACGCACATTACTTAATGCAATTGTCTGTTGCTTGCAACTTAATACTGGAAGGGGTACGGATGTTAACCGGAAGTGGACTATTTAGGCATAGATGCATGCTGGATAGCGGTCTATGTACTTTGTCGTAATGCCCAAATGAATCTCATAGTAGACACCACAACTCGCACATGCATGTTTTATGCACTTATCAATTGTCAATTGCCCAGCTGTAATTTGTTTACCCAGCATGTTAGTTATCTTATTGGAGAGACACCACTAGTGAACTGTGGACCCCGGTCCATTCTTTTACATCTGAAATACAATCTACTGCAATCATTGTTCTCTACTGTTTTATGCAAACAAACATCATCTTCCATACGATACGTTTAACCCTTTGTTTTCAGCAAGCCGGTGAGATTGACAACCTCACTGTTAAGTTGGGGCAAAGTAATTTGATTGTGTTGTGCAGGTTCCACGTTGGCACCGGAATCCCTGGTGTTGCGCCGCACTACACTCCTTCACCAACACCTTCGAAGCAACCTCGTTTTCCTACTGGTTCGATAAACCTTGGTTTCATACTGAGGGAAAACTTGCTGCTGCACTCATCATACCTTCCTCTTGGGGTTCCCAACTGACGTGTGACGTACACGCATCAAGCATAGTTTCTGGCGCGTTGCCGGGGAGATAGAAGACCGATATTCCCTCGTCAACTAGCGCCAGCAACGTTTTCTGGCGCCGTTGCCGGGGAAAACCGAATTGCTTCTGCAAGGGGAGTCTCTCACACCCAATCTCTTTACTTTGTTATTTGTCTTGCTTAGTTTATTTTTATTTAGTCTTGTTTGCTCTCTTTATCAAAAACACAAAAAAATTAGTTTTTTTTTTTGTTATTTCGGACTTGTTATTTTGCAAAATGAGTACTCCTGAGAACACTAAGTTGTGTGACTTCACTAGCACAAACAACAATGATTTCATATGCACTCCTATTGCTCCACCTGCTTCTAAAGCAGAATTTTATGAAATTAAACCTGCTCTATTAAATCTTGTTATGAAAGAGCAATTTTCTGGTGTTAGTACTGATGATGCTGCTGCCCATCTTAATAACTTTGTTGAACTTTGTGAAATGCAAAAGTATAAGGATATGGATGGGGATATTATAAAACTGAAACTTTTTCCTTTCTCCTTGAGAGGAAGAGCTAAAGAATGGTTGCTTTCTTTGCCTAGAAATAGTATTGATTCTTGGACAAAATGCAAAGATGCTTTCATTGGGAAATATTATCCTCCTGCTAAGATTATATCCTTGAGAAGTAGCATTATGAATTTTAAACAACTTGATAATGAACATGTTGCTCAAGCTTGGGAAAGAATGAAATCTTTGGTGAAGAATTGTCCCACTCATGGACTGACTACTTGGATGATCATCCAAACCTTTTATGCAGGATTAAATTTTTCCTCAAGGAACTTATTGGATTCGGCCTCTGGAGGAACCTTTATGTCCATCACTTTAGGTGCAGCAACAAAGCTACTTGATGATATGATGATCAACTATTCCGAATGGCACACCGAAAGAGCTCCTCAAGGTAAGAAGGTAAATTCTGTTGAAGAAACCTCCTCTTTGAGTGATAAGATTGATGCTATTATGTCTATGCTTGTGAATGGTAGATCTCATGTTGATCCTAATAATGTTCCTTTAGCTTCATTGGTTGCTCAAGAAGAGCATGTTGATGTGAACTTCATTAAAAACAACAACTTCAACAACAATGCTTATAGGAATAATTTTGGTAGCAACAACTATAAGCCTTATCCTTCAAATGGTTATGGCAATTCTTATGGTAATTCCTACAGCAACAATAGAAGTGTGTCCTCTGATCTTGAAGCTATGCTTAAAGAATTTATTAGCACACAAAAAGCTTTCAATAAAACTGTTGAGGAAAAGTTTGAAAAAATTGATGTTCTTGCTTCTAAAGTTGATAGTCTTGCTCATGATGTTGAAATTCTAAAACTGAAAGTTATGCCTAATGAAGTTAAAGATACTAAGTCATTTGCTACAGCAAATGCCATCCAAGTTCGAATTGATAATAATATTAGGATGTTGGCTGAATTGCATGCTAGGTGGGAAAAAGAGGAAGACTTGAAAAAGAGAATAGTATAGTTAGAGTTTGTACTATCACCACCACTAGTAATGCTAATGTTTTACATGCTAGTAAGCCTCCTACTATTGATAGTAATGTTATTGGTGTTGGTAATGTCTCTACTACTTCTGCAAAGCGTTTGAAATTGCCTAAAACTGCTGAAACTTTTTCTGATAAAAGTGCTGAAATTTTTCAAACTATTGGAGACAATGGTTCCACCACCATTGACAATAATGATTTTGATTTTGATGATTGTAACATCTCTGAAGTTATTATGTTCTTGCAAAAATTAGCTAGAAGTCCCAATGCTAGCACTATTAATTTGGCTTTTACAAATGCTCTTTTGCAAGCTAGGGAGGAGAAGTTGAAACTTAAAGCTTCTATTCCTAGGAAATTAGAAGATGGTTGGGAACCCATCATTAAGGTAAAGGTGAATGATTTTGATTGCAATGCCTTGTGTGATCTTGGTGCAAGTATTTCGGTTTTGCCCAAGAAGCTTTATGATATTCTTGATTTGCCACCTTTGGAACATTGTTATTTGGATGTTTTTCTCGCTGATAATGCTATGAAGAAACCTTTGGGGCGAGTTAATGATGTTTTTATTACAGTAAACAATAACCTTGTCCCTGTTGATTTTGTTGTTATGGATATTGAATGCAATGCATCTTGTCCTATTGTTTTGGGAAGACCTTTTCTTCGAACTGTTGGTGCCATCATTGATATGAAAGAAGGTAATATAAGGTACCAATTTCCTCTCAAGAAAGGTATGGAACACTTCCCTAGGAAGAGAATGAAGTTACCTTTTGACTCTATTGTTAGAGCAAGTTATGATGTTGATGCTTCTTCTCTTGACACTTGATTTTCACTTTCTGCGCCTAGCTGAAAGGCGTTAAAGAAAAGCGCTTATGGGAGACAACCCATCGTTTTTATTTGCTGTTATTTTTGTTTTCTTTGAGTCAAGGAGTTTTGTTACTTCTGTAGCAACTCCTTTGTATCTTTATTTTATCGCAATGTTGTGCCAAGTAAAGTTCTATATTGAAAGTTGATGCAAGATTTGGATTTCTGCGCAGTGACAGATTTTTAGCTGTCACGGATTTGAGCTTATCTCCCTGTAGAAAATTCAAAAAATTCTGAAAAAATCACGCATATTCCTGAGATATGTACGCAACTTTCATTATTTTAGGCCAGATCCATCTGAGCAACTTAAGTGCCTCGAAAAAATTCGTCATTCCAGACTGTTCTGTTTTTGACAGATTCTGCCTTTTGTTTTGCATTCGCTCTTTTACTGTGTTTGTGTGGATTTCTTTGCTCCACAAAGCATTGGTGGCTGTAGCTAATGTCCAGAAGCTTTGGGATTGATTGTATCATTACAGAATATGAGAATTTTTGATTATGCACTAACCCTCTAATGAGAACTGTCTTGAGTTTGGTGTGAAGGAAGTTTTCAAGGATCAAGCGAGAAGGGTGATATTATGTGATCAAGAAGAGTGAAAAGCCTAAGCTTGGGGATGCCCCCGTGGTTCATCCCAACCATATTCAGAGAGACTCAAGCGTCTAAGCTTGGGGATGCCCAAGGCATCCCCTTCTTCATCAACAAACTTATCAGGTCATCTCTAGTGAAACTATATTTTAATTCTTTCACATCTTATGCGCTTTACTTGGAGCGTCTGTGTGTTTTTATTTTTGTTTTTGTTTGAATAAATTCGGATCCTAGCAATCCTTGTGTGGGAGAGAGACACGCTCCGCTTTTTCATGTGAATACTCATGTTCTTCACTTATATTTGTTGAGTATTCTTAACTAGCTACTGCAGTGCTTTTAGCTCCTGTTTTTCATGCATCTCTTCGAGCTGTTAGCACTTGTTTATAAATACTCTCTTGCTGCATTATATTATCATTTGGAGAGTTTATGTTTAAATAAATTGATTGGTGTTTGTTTGGAAGAAAGAAAATGCTACATGTAGTAGTTGGTATTGGAAAAGACATATGCATTCTTGTAGATCATTGTCTTGTTTCGATTTGATACTTTGCAATTGTTTTGAGCTCTCAAGTAGATCATGTTTAAGCTCTTGCATCATGTAGTTAAAGCCTAGTAGTGGAGAACTACCGTAGAGCTTGTTGAGACTTGGGATGCATATTTGTTCTCTCTAAGGTCTAGATATTTTCTGGTAAAATGTTTGAGCAACAAGGAAGACAGTGTAGAGTCTTATAATACTTGCAATATGTTTTTATGTGATTCTTGCTGTACCGGTTTATACTTGTGTTTGCTTCAAACAACCTTGCTAGCCTAAACTCTGTACTGAGAGGGAATGCTTCTCGTGCATCCAAACTTGAGCCAAAACCCATGCCATTTGTGTCCACCATACCTAGGGTTGAAAACGGAACGGAAACGGAAGGAAATATGCATTATCGTTTTCGTTTCCTTTCGCCTTGCCAGAATCGAAAACAAAATCGGAAACCTCGGAAACGAATACAGAATCGGAAATCCTCGGAAATGAATATGGAACGGATACGGGACGGATACGATACGGAAGCGGATATTTGTCGGAACACAATAGCGGTATAATATGTTGGTCCATACCCCCAACATATAAATAAATAGCTAACAAGACAAGAATTGTTCACAATCTCGACCAGCGACTGTTTAACGTGAAGTACCACGCACATAGTTTAACACTTCGACACACACAAAAAATCACAAAAAATAGTTCCACATAGACATTAAGACACTAATTTTGCTAATAAAATATAGTCTTAGAAAAATGTATGCTTCAGCAGCAATGAAGCACCACATAGGCTTTCGCAACACATCGGTTCAATTCCATGTCTCGAGTGTGATCGCACGCTGCATGTATCTAATTAGATTAATCAGGGTTTGCTATTAATAGTCTAATCTAATGGGCCTAATTAGCCCAGGCCTCGTTTGCAGGTAGGCTGTGGTTGTCCAAGGTCGCATCCCTACGATGGTCTTACGGAAAGTTTTCGTATTTATATTTCCGGAATTTTTCGTTTCGTTTCCGTTTCCGTCGGAAACTGCTAAATCGTTTCCTTTGTCATTTCCGTTTTAGAATATGCCGTTTTCGTTTTGTTTCCAAAATGCCGTTTCCTTTTCCATTTTTTGATCTTCATTTCCTTTTTCTACGGAAACAGACGGAAAATTTCCTTATCATTTTCAACCCTAACCATACCTACCTACTATGTGGTATTTCCTGCCATTCCGAGTAAATACTTCATGTGCTACCTTTAAACTATTCAAAACTTTATTATTCCTTATTTGTGTCAATGTTTTATAGCTCATGAGGAAGTATGTGGTGTTTTATCTTTCAATCTTGTCATTTACTTCTGACAGACTTTCAACCAATGGACTAGTGGCATATACATCCGCTTATCCAATAATTTGCAAAAAGAGCTGGCAACGGGTGCCCTGCCCCAATTAATTACAACTTTCATTAATAATTCTCTTCACATGTTTTGCCCTGATTTATCAGTAAGCAACTTAAATTGCAAATAGACACTCCTCCATGGTATGTGAATGTTGGAAGGCACCCGAGGATTCGGTTAGCCATGGCTTGTGTAAGCAAAAGGTTGGGAGGAGTGTCAACTATAAAGAAACTAAAATACATGTGTAAACAAAAGAGAAGAGGGGTGATCTACCTTGCTGGTAGAGATAACGTCCTTCATGGGAGCCGCTCTTGAAAGTCTGGTTGACAAGGGGGTTAGAGTGCCCACTACCATTCGTTGACAACAACAAACACCGCTCAAATACTTATTTTGTGATCTCTATATGCTTTCGAAAACTTAAAAAGCTCTAGCACATGATTTAATCCCTGCTTCCCTCTGCGAAGGGTCTATCTTTTACTTTATTGTTGAGTCAGTTTACCTACTCCTTTCTATCTTAGAAGCAAACACTTGTGTCAACTTTGTGTGCATTGATTCTTACATGTTTACTTATTGCACTTGTTATATTGCTTTATGTTGACAACTATCCATGAGATATACATGTTACAAGTTGAAAGCAAATGCTGAAACTTAATCATCCTTTGTGTTGCTTCAATGCCTTTTACTTTGAATCTATTGCTTTATGAGTTACCTCTTATGCAAAACTTTTTGATGCTTGTCTTGAAAGTACTATTCATGAAAAGTTTTTGCTTATATGATTCATTGTTTACTCTTTGTCTACTTGTTAGCAAACTATAGACCATTGCTTTGAGTCACTTCATTCTTGACATGAGCCTTGCAATATATTGATCAAGATTGTGTGAAAGCATGTCTCCTCAGAAATTATTTGTTGTTATCGTTTTACCTACTCGAGGACGAGTAGAACTAAGCTTGGGGATGCTTGATACGTCTCAAACGTATCCATAATTTCTGTTGTTCCATGCTTATATTATACCATTTGCTACATGTTTTATATACACTTCATATCACTTTTATGCATTTTCTGGGACTAACCTATTAACAAGATGCCACAGTGCCAGTTCCCTGTTTTCTGCTGTTTTTGGTTTCAGAAAGTTACTTCTGGAAATATTCTCGGAATTGCACGAAACAAAAGGCCAAGTCCCTATTTTTCCAACACGTACACAGAGTCCGAAGGAGAGACGAAGACTCGCCACGAGGTGGCCAAACCACAGGCCGGCGCGGCAGGGGGCCCACGCGCCGCCTGGTGGTTTGGGCCCTCGGGGGTCCGCCGACATCGCCCCTTCGCCTATTTATTCCCCGAGACGTGAAAACCCTAAAACACCGAGCCTTTTATCCAGAACATATTCGCTGCCGCCGCCGTCGTCAACCCTAACTCGGGGGGTTCTGAAGCTCTTCCCGGCTCCCTGCCGGAGAGGGGAATCATCACCGGAGGGCTCTACATCGCCATGCCCGCCTCCGGAGTGATGTGTGAGTAGTTCATCCTTGGATTATGGGTCCATAGCAGTAGCTAGATGGTTGTCTTCTCCACTTGTGCCATCATGTTTAGATCTTGTGAGCTGCCTATCATGATCAAGATCATCTTATTGTAATGCTACATGTTGTGTTTGCAGGGATCTGACTTATATTGATACCTATGTGGAGCTGAATATTATATTATCATGTCTATGTCATTTGTGATCTTGCATGCTCTCCGTTACTTGTTGAAGCCTTGGCCAAGTGAATACTTGTGACTCCAAGAGGGGGTATTTATGCATGATAGTTGGGTTCAACCTCTATTTAACCTGGGATAGTGACAGCAAGTTCTAAGGTTGTAGATGTGTTGTTGCCACTAGGGGTAAAACAGCAATGCTTTATTCAAGGATGAATGTATTGTTTACATTATGCACATTACTTAATGCAATTGTCTGTTGCTTGCAACTTAATACTGGAAGGGGTACGGATGTTAACCGGAAGGTGGACTATTTAGGCATAGATGCATGCTGGATAGCGGTCTATGTACTTTGTCGTAATGCCCAAATGAATCTCATAGTAGACACCACAACTCGCACATGCATGTTTATGCACTTATCAATTGTCAATTGCCAGCTGTAATTTGTTTACCCAACATGTTAGTTATCTTATTGGAGAGACACCACTAGTGAACTGTGGACCCCGGTCCATTCTTTTACATCTGAATACAATCTACTGCAATCATTGTTCTCTACTGTTTTATGCAAACAAACATCATCTTCCATACGATACGTTTAACCCTTTGTTTTCAGCAAGCGGTGAGATTGACAATCTCACTGTTAAGTTGGGGCAAAGTAATTTGATTGTGTTGTGCAGGTTCCACGTTGGCACCGGAATCCCTGGTGTTGCGCCGCACTACACTCCTTCACCAACACCTTCGAAGCAACCTCGTTTTCCTACTGGTTCGATAAACCTTGGTTTCATACTGAGGGAAAACTTGCTGCTGCACTCATCATACCTTCCTCTTGGGGTTCCCAACTGACGTGTGACGATACACGCATCAAGCATAGTTTCTGGCGCCGTTGCCGGGGAGATAGAAGCAACACCGCAATATATTCCCTCGTCAACTCAGCGCCAGCAATGTGCTACCTTTAAATTATTCAAAATGTTATTATTCCTTTTTGTGTCAATGTTTACTAGCTCATGAGGAAGTAGTGTGGTTATTCTTTATTCTATTTGTCAAATGGACTTTTACACCTGGACTAGCGGCATATACATCTGCTTATCCTCTAATTTTGCGAAAAGAGCTGGCAACGGGGTGCCCAGTCCCAATTAATTACAACTTTAACCATTAATTCTCTTCACACTTTTGCCCTGATTCATCAGTAAGCAATGACAAACAGTGAAATACCTACGTGTGTAAAGCAAAGAGAAAGAGGGATGATCTGCCTTGCTGGTAGAAATAACGTCCTTCATGGGAGCCGCTCTTAAAAGTCCGTTTGACAGGTAGAATATTGTTCTCACCCGCTGCCATTCGTTGACAATTAACAAACACCTCTCAAAACTAGATACTCCTCCATGGTATGTGATTGATGGAAGGCATCCGAGGATTCGGTTAGCCATGGCTTGTGTTAGCAAGGTTGGGAGGAGTGTCAAATATTTTATGCAATCTCTATATGTTTTTCAAAACCTAAAAGCTCTAGCACATGATTTAATCCCTGCTTCCCTCTGCGAAGGGCCTTTCTTTTACTTTTATGTTGAGTCAGTTTTCCTATTCTTTCTGTCTTCCACAAGCAAACACTAGTGTCAACTTTGTTACAACATTTGTTATATGCTACGTATTGGACTTGTTATACTACTTTGGGTTGACGATATCCATGAGATAAATATGTTGAAAGTTGAAGCAAATGCTGAAACTTAATTCTTCCTTTGTGTTGATTAAATACCTTTTATTAGAAACTATTGCTTTATGAGTTAACTCTTATGCAAAACTGTTTGATGCTTGTCTCGAAAGTACTATTCATGAAAACGTTTAGCTTGTGTGATTCATTGTTTACTCATTATCTATTTGGTAGCAAGCTATAGACCATTGACTTGGATCACTTAATTCATTTACATGTGCCTTACAATATTATATGATCAAGATTATGATGGTAGCATGTCACCTCAAAAATTATTTGTTTTTATCGTTTACCTACTCGAGGACGAGCAGGAACTAAGCTTGGGGATGCTGATACGTCTCAAACGTATCTATAATTTTTGATGTTCCATGCTAATAATATACCAATTGCTACATGTTTTGCATCTACTTTATATCACTTTTATACATTTTTCGGGACTAACCTATTAACAAGATGCCGAAGTGCCAGTTCCTGTTTTCTGCTGTTTTTGTATTCCAGAAAAGCTAGTCTGGAAATATTCTTGGAATTGGACGAAACTTCACGGAGGGTCCTATTTTACCAGAACACACCTGAAGGACCAAAGGAGCAACGGAGAAGAGCCAGGAGGGCTCCACACGCCACCAGGGCGCGCCCCCCCTCTGGCGCGCCGAGGGTGCGTGTGGGCCCCACGGGGGTCATCAGCCGCCGCCCTTTCGCCTACTTATTCCCCCGATGCAAAAACACTAGATACCCGAGCCATTATCCACGAAAAGTTTCAGAGACGCCGCCGCCGTCAACCCTAGCTCGGGAGGGTCCAGAACTCTTCCCGGCACCCTCCGGAGAGGGGAATCGTCACCGGAGGCTTCTACATCGCCATGCCTGCCTCCGGAGTGATGCGTGAGTAGTTCATCCTTGGACTACGGGTCCATAGCAGTAGCTAGATGGTTGTCTCTCCACTTTGTGCCATCATGTTTAGATCTTGTGAGCTGCCCTACATGATCAAGATCATATTATTGTAATGATACATGTTGTGTTTGCTGGAATCCGATGAATATTGAATACTATGTCAAGTTGATTATCAATCTATGCCCTATGTTATTTATGATCTTGCATGCTTTCCGTTACTAGTAGATGCTTTGGCCAAGTAGATGCTTGTAACTCCAAGAGAGAGTATTTATGCTAGATAGTGGGTTCATGCCTCCGGTAATCTGGGAGAGTGACAGCAACTTCTAAGATTGTGGATGTGCTGTTGCTACTAGGGGTAACCTAACGATGCTATGTCCAAGGGCATATGTACTTGTTTACATTACGCACTTTACTTAATGCAATTATCTGTTGCTTGCAACTTAATACCAACGGGGGACTCGGATGACAATCTGGCGGTGGATTATTAGTCATAGACGCTGTTGGATGACGGTCTATGTATCTTGTCGTAATGCCCAATTAAATATCATAATAGTCACCATGTCATGTATATGCATTGTCATGCGCTCAATATTTGTCAATTGCCCAGCTGTAATTTGTTCACCCAGCATGTTAGTTATCTTTTATGGAGAGACACCACTAGTGAATGATACGTCCAAAACGTATCTATAATTTTTGATTGTTTCATGCCATTTTTATACTTTTAGCACTTGTTTTTATATTAAGTTTATTATTTATTTGGACTAACCTACTAATGGTTGCAAAAGTGCACAATGTTCTTGTTTTACTCTTTGATGTGTAGGAATTATCAAGAATACAAGAGGAAACATTGTTGGAGTCGAATTTGGACTTTCCTGAAATCTGTCTGAAAGCTATTTTCAAAGATCGACCCGTTTCGGCCAGAAGATGACGTCAAATGGAAAAAGTCTAGTCGCGAAAGTTGCAGGGAATTTTCTGCTAATAATTCTGGAATTAAAATTCGGCCCAATCGGAGTCCGGACGGCGGAGAAAGCCCGATTTACCGAAGCCCTAGATGGAAATCCGAGAGTCCATATAAAGGAGAAAACCCTAGGTCGTGAGGGAGACCCCTACCCACGAATTTGCAGCCACCAAAGCCATGTTTTTGCCTCCCCCATGGATCCCATCTCCATGGGGGAGGGCTCCCAATAAGACATGAAGGAAGAGGGCTAAGGGGCGGCGCTCCCCCATGGAACCGGCGGCGCAGGAGGAGCCCCCTGCACCACCGACGGTGCCGGCGCCGCCCTGCGCCTCTCGCTGCCCTCTCCGCCGTCTTCACCGCCATCTCCACCGCCAATTCCTCCTTGTATACAGTGGTTCATCCTCCCACAAACCTCTGTACCGTCCTATGTAAACATGTTGTTTGATGCTATAATATTTATCCTATGATCTACGTCATGTTTCCGTAGTTTATTTGTTCTTAGATTGAATGGTTGAATATATTTGGTTCATTAGAGTTGTATGTTGATATGGTACTGTCCTTTGGTGTCCATTATATTGTGTGCGCATGGATCAAACACCCTAGGGTTGGTAGTATTTGTAAACGAAGCGGGGGGAGTTCTGCCGGAGTGACAGAAACCTGAGAACGCGAACCGGTTAGTTGCACGTATGGGAGTAAGAGGACCATGAACTTAAGGCTATGGTTGGGGAAACCTTAATGCATTGTTAGTATTTGCGGATGCCTGCTAACAATCCAATCATATAGTACTTGTAATCCCAAGTAGTGGAGTGCATGTATATTTAGCCTCTCCCACATAGAAAACTGCATCGAAGACAATGAACCCGATATCTTCACTCATTAATCTTGGACAAAGCCACCACAATTACCACCACTTTTCCACACTCATGGTACTGTTAGTTTATGATTACTTAGTATATTTTATTGCTGCAGCACTAACATTTACTTTCTTGTATTTATTATCTTGCAAAGCTATCTCTCATACCCGTATTATTACTCTAGTATTATTTCCTAGATAAAGCAAACGTTTTGTGTGCGTAGAGTTGTATCAGTGGTTGATAGAACTTGAGAGAATACTTATCCTACCTTTAGCTCCTTGTTGGGTTCGACACTCTTACTTATCGAAAAGGCTACACGCGATCCCCTATACTTGTGGGTTATCAAGACCTTTTCTGGCGCCGTTGCCGGGGAGCCATAGCGTAGGTTAATGTTCTTGTGTGCACTTGTTTGCTTTATCTCTAAGTAGTTTTTATTTTCAGTATTAAGTTGTTCTTTATCTTAATATGGATAGGGAATGCGAATTACAAAAAAAATTAGTTGTAGTTGTTATCTAAAAACGTTTTCAAAAAGAAAAGTGATTGGAAAGATGAGTAATGGTTAAATGGGGGTCGACCTTGAACACTTGTGTTCATGCCTATGAAACCAAAACAAATCTTTCCATGGAAGCTTTTCATCAAAAACTTGTAAATATTTAAATATTGTGTATATACCTCTGTACATAAAAATAAAATGCTAATTATAGTCTCTAGTTAATTGAAAGTTGATAGTTTTTTTGCTGTCCAGAAACAGATTTTTGTGCTCCACCGTATAAATGTTTAAAATCACCAGAACGTGATCTTGATCTGAAATTTTTTGAGTGCAAAGAAAAGCTTATTACCTTTCTTTCATTAGTTATAACTTTTCTGATTTGAATTATGTAAATATGTCTAAAAATTCGATCTTCACTGACTGTTTAAGTTTAGACAGATTTCTGTGCTTCTCTGTAAATAAAATCGTGATAAATCTCAGAATATTATTTTGACTTGAAATTTTTTGTGCATCAACCTGAGATCATAATCTGTCTTTCATTAGTTTTAAGTTTTTCATTTGAGCTACGTAACTATCTCGTTGAGTGTCATCTTTACAGACTGTTCAGTTTTGGCAGATTTCTATTTTGTTTATTTAAATATTGTACTTAGGGTTCAAAAGTTTCCTTAGTTTTTCGACGGACAACGGAAATAATAAGAAACCTCGGTATTACAGTGGCTAATGTTTAATAAATATTATGAAATTTGACAATACTTGAACATGAGTGGATTTTATTTAATGAGTACTAACCCTACTAATGAGTTTTGTGAAGTTTTATGTGGATGTAGCTATAAATCTAATCAATATGGTGATATGAGATGAACAAGAAGACGCAAGAGCTCAAGCTTGGGGTGTGTAGGTGCATCCCAAGAACATATTCAAGAAGATACAATCATCTAAGCTTGGGGATGCCCGAGTCATCCCCCTATTCATCAACTAACATGAGGTTGTCTCGTTCATACTCTATATTACCCGTCCACATGATATGTCTTAACTTGTATTATAATTGTTTTTTTATATGTCTTGGTTTTACCTTCTTTAGTTTTATTAGGCTCTTTATTTGGTTTTTATTGCTTCTTTACTTTCACTTATAAATTCAAAACAACAAAAATATTTTCTTTTGTTTTGCTTCTTTTGGTTCTTTATTTTGATTTTATTTGGTTTTTACTTTTGATTTTTATTTAGAGTTTTCCTTGCTGTAGCTAGCATGTTTAGGTCTTGCTTAGCCTCTGGTCTCTTAGTTTATAAAAATAAAGTACCAAGTTTTACCCTTTAGCTTAGTTGATACATATGTAAAAAGTGATTTTCTGTTTTCAGCATCTACTGCTCATTGCGCGATTTTACATATTTTACTGGAAGCTCTAAAAATCACGTTAAATTTACTGATGTTGTAGCACCTAATCCTCTGCATGTACAAAAATTGGCTAAAATTTCGGGCATGTTTAAGTGCACCTAAAAATTACGTTTTCCAGCTGCTGTTTTTCTGGACAGATTCTGACTTTTGTTGCAAGAGTGGCCTCTTTGCGTTTTCATTTGATTCTTAATGGTTCTTACCTTTCATTTAGAAGTTGGCCATTTAAGCAACCTCTCTGTAACTTAGAAACAAAATTTGATTTGGTTTAATAGCAGCACTTTGAAAATATTATGTATTGCAATAAGTGCCTAGCTAAAAGGCGTTAAAGAAAAGCGCTTATGGGAGGCAACCCATTATTTTTATTTCTGCAATTTTTCTTTTCTTGAGTCAAGGAGTTTGTTTACTTCTGTAGCAACTCCTTTGTATCTTTACTTTCATGCATTGTTGTGCCAAGAGTAGTCTCTAATGATAAGATGTTGCTAAAATTTTGATTGCTGCGCAGGAACAGATTTCTGCTGTTCACTGTACGAAATTCATAAAATCACCAGATTGTGAATTAAATCTGAAATTTTGTGCGTAATCCTTTATATGTATACATCTTTTGTTAGTTCAAAGTTTTTCGATCTGAGCAACGTAAGTGCCTCGAAAAAATTCGTCTTTGCGGACTGTTCTGTTTTAGACAGATTATGTCTTTTATTTTGCATTTCTCTTTTACTAGTGTTGAGTGGAATTCTTTTTTGGGTGGAAGAGCTTCACATAACATTAGTGGCAGTAGTTAATGTTTAAAGTAACGGTCATATTGCGTCCTTACAGAACATGTGAGTTTTTGATTGTGCACTAACCCTCTAATGAGATTTACTTTGAGTTTGGTGTGACGGAAGTTTTCAAGGGTCAAGAGGGAAGAGTGATATAATAGGATGGAGAAGAGTGAAGAGCTCAAGCTTGGGGATGCTCCCATGGATCTCCCCAGCATATTTCAAGAAGACTCAAGCGTCTAAGCTTGGGGATGCCCAAGGCATCCCCTTCTTCATCGTCAAAATTATCAGGTCATCTCTAGTGAAACTATATTTTTATTCTTTCACATCATATGTGCTGTTCTTGGAGCGTCTGTATCTTATTATTTATTTATTTATCTTAGCATCAAACACCAGTTACATTAATAAGTTGATCGTCACATATTTTATTTATCCTCTGTTCTCAACGTTTACTTGGTTAATGGATTATTTGTTGAAACTTAAAAATGATGTGTGAATGATATTGTTTAGTAGTTTATGTTTTTTATGGTTGGCCTCAACTAGCTAATAGTGCATATTATGATATTTTGATATCAACATGCATTGTCCTGTTCATAAGATGGTATGGTATTGTGGTATCCTCCTCTGAATATTCACTTGAATCGACTTGGCACATGCTCACACATGTTATGACTGAAAAATAAAAGTCAATTAAGCCTTGATGATCTATTTTGCCTCAGAGTTTTAGTATCATTTTTATGCCTCCGTTAATTTTATTTTGTCGCAAGCATGATTATGACCGTTATCGCTCTCTTGGTTGTCGCTTCCCAGTCTATTGCTAGCCTTCACTTGTACTGAGCGGGAATGCTGCTCGTGCATCCAAATCCTTAAAACCAAGTTATCCCAAAGAGTCCACCAAAAATTCCTATGCATGGTATTTCGAACCATTCCAAGTAAATTTGCATGTGCTACCTTTAAAACTTTCAAAATATTTCCCTTTTTGTGTCAATGTTTACCAGCTCATGAGGAAGTAGTGGGTTATGCTTTATTCTACTTATCAAATGGACTTTTACACCTGGACTAGCGGCATATACATCTGCTTATCCTTTAATTTTGCAAAAAGAGCTGGCAACGGGGTGCCCAGTCCCAATTAATTACAACTTTAACCATTAATTCTATTCACACTTTTGCCCTGATTCATCAGTAAGCAATGACAAACAGTGAAATACCTGCGTAGTCTCTAATGATAAGATGTTAAACATTAACTACTGCCACTAATGTTATGTGAAGCTCTTCCACCCAAAAAAGAATTCCACTCAACACTAGTAAAAGAGAAAATGCAAAATAAAAGACATAATCTGTCTAAAACAGAACAGTCCGCAAAGACGAATTTTTTCGAGGCACTTACGTTGCTCAGATCGAAAAACTTTGAACTAACAAAAGATGTATACATATGTAAGGATTACGCACAAAAAATTTCAGATTTAATTCACAATCTGGTGATTTTATGAATTTCGCACAGTGAACAGCAGAAATCTGTTCCTGCGCAGCAATCAAAATTTTAGCAACATCTTATCATTAGAGACTACTCTTGGCACATTAATTTGTTCACCCAGCATGTTAGTTATCTTTTATGGAGAGACACCACTAGTGAATGATACGTCCAAAACGTATCTATAATTTTTGATTGTTTCATGCCATTTTTATGCTTTTAGCACTTGTTTTTATATTAAGTTTATTATTTATTTGGACTAACCTACTAATGGTTGCAAAAGTGCACAATGTTCTTGTTTTACTCTTTGATGTGTAGGAATTATCAAGAATACAAGAGGAAACATTGTTGGAGTCGAATTTGGACTTTCCTAAAATATGTCCGAAAACTATTTTCAAAGATCGACCCGTTTCGGCCAGAATATGACGTCAAATGGAAAAGGTCTAGTCGCGAAAGTTGTAGGGAATTTTCTGCTAATAATTCTGGAATTAAAATTTGGCCCAATCGGAGTCCGGACGGCGGAGAAAAGCCCGATTTACCGAAGCCCTAGATGGAAATCCGAGAGTCCATATAAAGGAGGAAACCCTAGGTCGTGAGGGAGACCCCTACCCACGAATTTGCAGCCACCAAAGCCATGTTTTTGCCTCCCCCATGGATCCCATCTCCATGGGGAGGGCTCCCAAGAAGCCATGAAGAAAGAGGGCTAAGGGCGGCGCTCCCCCATGGAACCGGCGTCGCAGGAGGAGCCCCCTGCGCCACCGCCGTGCCGGCGCCGCCCTGCGCCTCTCGCTGCCCTCTCCGCCGTCTTCACCGCCATCTCCACCGCCAATTCCTCCTTATATACAGTGGTTCATCCTCCCACAAATCTCTGTACCGTCCTATGTAAACATGGTGTTTGATGCTATAATATTTATCCTATGATCTACGTCATGTTTCCGTAGTTTATTTGTTCTTAGATTGAATGGTTGAATATATTTGGTTCATTAGAGTTGTATGTTGATATGGTACTGTCCTTTGGTGTCCATTATATTTGTGCGCGCATGGATCAAACACCCTAGGGTTGGTAGTATTTGTAAACGAAGCGGGGGAAGTTCTGCCGAAGTGACAGAAACCTGAGAACGCGAACCGGTTAGTTGCACGTATGGGAGTAAGAGGACCATGAACTTAAGGCTATGGTTGGGGAAACCTTAATGCATTGTTAGTATTTGCGGATGCCTGCTAACAATCCAATCTTATAGTACTTGTAATCCCAAGTAGTGGAGTGCATGTATATTTAGCCTCTCCCACATAGAAAACTGCATCGAAGACAATGAACCCGATATCTTCACTCATTAATCTTGGACAAAGCCACCACAATTACCACCACTTTTCCACACTCATGGTACTGTTAGTTTATGATTACTTAGTATATTTTATTGCTGCAGCACTAACATTTACTTTCTTGTATTTATTATCTTGCAAAGCTATCTCTCATACCCGTATTATTACTCTAGTATTATTTCCTAGATAAAGCAAACGTTTTGTGTGCGTAGAGTTGTATCAGTGGTTGATAGAACTTGAGAGAATACTTATCCTACCTTTAGCTCCTCGTTGGGTTCGACACTCTTACTTATCGAAAAGGCTACACGCGATCCCCTATACTTGTGGGTTATCAGTGAACTGTGGACCCCGGTCCATTCTTTTACATTGATTAAACAACCACAAACTGCAAACATTGTTCTCTTTCATTTTCTGCAATTACACATCATTTTCCACACCATACGTTTAATCCTTTGTTTTCAGCAAGCCGGTGAGATTGACAACCTCACTGTTTCGTTGGGGCAAAGTAGTTTGATTGTGTTGTGTGCAGGTTCCACGTCAGCGCCAGAATCTCTGGTGTTGCGCCGCATCATATTTCGCCGTTGACAACCTTCAGAAACGCTGCTGCTCCTACTGGTTCGATTAAACCTTGGTTTCATACTGAGGGAAACTTGCTGCTGGACTGCATCATACCTTCCTCTTGGGGTCTCCCAACGAGCGTGTGTTTCACAGCCATCAACATGTGAGGTTTTGCCACCTAGAATTGATATTGCTAATTATCTTGTTCCTATGTGGCATGTTTCTCAAACAAGTTTCATATTTGCTTAAATGCCTTTTGTCTCTCTTCGTTTGGATCTTGTGTGTGAGAAAGTTTCTTAGTGCTTTGCATGATCGTTGATCTATTTAAAGCCGTCAAGAATCTCTATCTAAGCATGTGTTTCAATTCTTATCCTTTGCCATATGCTTAGTTGTTGTGAAGTTGGTCTTGAATATCATTCCTATTCACCACCGAGAAATATCTCCATATACTCCTTGTTCATGACAAGTGATACTCATAATTGTGGTGGAATTTGTAGACCATCTTCATGTTTGGCTCTTGCTTCGAATTGCCTTCTTTTATTGCCAATTTTTTTTATCGAACTCCTCTTTTGTCTTGCTTGTATCTTTTTGGATTTGTTGTGTTCTACCCAAAATTTGTTTTGTGCTTTCTTGAGTTAGGAAATGCAATGATCCCATCCTTGTGCATTCACATTCAAGTCATGCTTCTAGATGATGCACTATTCTTTGGGAAGCTATCCTACATTGAGTAGAACACTATTCCTTAAATTGGTATTGGATTTTATTGCTTTCCTTGAACATGACTAGTGTTTGAATAATATGTATGGAGAGTGATGATCCCATTTGTGTGCATTTGTATTCAAATGCAAGATCATAAATAATGCACAAATCTTGGGGGAGCAATCCTATATGCTTTTGAACTTTAGTTGTCTTCAATTGGCTTTTTATCCCGATGACATGTCTCTTTGGAAGACAAACATTTTTCGTCTTGGTACCTTGTGCCATCATGAAAAGTGTAGAGGGTTTGGTTTATACCTTGATGGTATTTTCATCAATTGCTACTTCACGTTCTTTTGGTATCTTTTCGAAGTAGTATCTTCAATCATGTGTTGATTTGGGTCTTTGATATAATTTGGGCAATTTGTTTTCTTGTCACACTTGTGTGTGCTTTGTTGGTTTACTTGGTGTTTTGTCCAAATTATATCTCGTTTGGTTCTTGAAAGTCATGTGCATGCATATTTATTATATGTATATCTTATGGCATCCTTACTTTCGTTGATCCAATATATAGGATAAACTCTATCAAATCCTAAATGGCTAATATGTGCATGAAATTCAATTTCATATCAATATGCACATATTTATGTGGAGTTTGTCCTATGTATTGTAGTTGCTCTAACTACTTGGGACCCAATGAGTTTGGGTACCATGTTGTACTTGAAATTGTTTTAGGTACACTTGAGATGCATTGGAAGCTTGTCTCATCTACAAGGAAGGTGTTGTCACCATGTGCTTATTAGAGCCAAGCTTGGATGATCATCTACAAGGAAGGTGTGGTGATCCTCATGACAAGCCCAAGTTCTTCGAAAATGGTTTTTGTTTGGAAAACTTGTTCGTTCTCGGCTTTGGAAATATTACCGGTCCACCTTCGAGATAGGGTCCACACCTTCCCATGTGTGGTATCCCCTCTATATTTGTGACCCTTTGTAGGAAAGCTCTTGTCGTTACCTTTCCAACGAAATTGGATTCACCTGTTTTGGAGTTCGAACGAGAAAGTTATTGCATTTCAGGCTTTGCTGGTTTGCTGGTTTTCCTGACCGGAGTCTCCGCTCCTCTGGGTCCGGAGTCTCCGTGGTTTCCAGTCCGGAGTCTCCGGTCCCTTGCTTTCGATGTTTCTCTGCCCCAGGACGGCGCTTGCGGGATAGGGGTCCGGAGTTGGTCCGGAGTTACCCCGGAGTCTCCGCCCGGCCGGAGTCTCCGGCCCTCGTGGTCCGGAGTCTCCAGTGCAAGTTTTCTGCAATCGGCTTTTTTCTGCTCTTCCGGGTCCGGAGTCTCCGCCCTTCTGGTCCGGAGTCTCCGCACTGGCCGGAGTCTCCGGCCTTCGTGGTCCGGAGTCTCCGGTGTAAGTTGGCTGCAACGGCTCTTTTTCTGGGAGGGGTATAAATACCCCTCCACCTTCCTCCAGCCAGCCAGCTTTTTCCAAGCACGTTTTCCCCCTCTCTCACCTCCATTGTTGACCTTGGAAAGCTTCCCTCTCTCCCAATTCCTCCCATGATTCTTGCATATCTTTGAGGGATTTGAGAGAGGAGATCTAGATCTACATTTACACCAATCCATCTCTCCTCTAAGTGAGGGGAACCTAGTAGATCTTGATCTTGGAGTTCTTGTGTGGTTCTCTTCTTTGTTCTTCCTCTCTTCTCCCCCATAAGCATTAGTTGCTTGTGGTGGGATTTGAGAGTGAAGGATTTGAGCACTTGTGCTCTTGCCATTGCTTTGTTGCATCGGTTTGTGCTCTCCACGAGGATTCGTGGAAGTTGAAAGCTTGTGAACTTGTTACTCTTGGGTCTTTGGACCCTAGACGCCCGTGTGGTGGTTGAGACCCTTGGTGGTCACTTGTAGCTGTTCGGGAGCCCCCAATCCCGTTGTGGGTTGTGCCCCGGATCGTTGTTGTAAAGGCTCCGGATTTCCGCCTCGAAGGATTCCGATAGTGGAAGGTGAACCAAACCTTTGTGGTGCGGTTCATCGGAGAAGAAGGTGAAACCTTTGTGGTTATTGAACCATTGTGTTGGTTCACACCTCACCAATGAGACGTACTCCCCTAAAAAGGAGGAACTCAGGAATACATCCTCGTCTCCGCGTGCCTCGGTTATTTCTATACCCGAGCTCTTTACTTATGCATTTTACATTGTGATAGCCTTCGTGATTGAAGTATTCTATATTGCTATCACCTTGTTGCTTGTCTTGCCTAGCTTAAGTTGTTGGTGCACATAGGTGAGCCTAGTATATTTAGATTGTTGGCTTGTTAATTTAAACACCTAGTTTTATTCCGCAATTATCAAGCCTAAACCGGAAAAGTTTTTAATCGCCTATTCATCCCCCTCTAGGCGACATCCTTGTCCTTTCAGAAACATCATAGTCCAACAAGGGAGGATAAAACCAAATGGGGAAAGGTTAGACCTCTCAATAAAAGAACAACCGGTAAAACCTCCAACATCAAAAACGCAACAAGATATCCACATGAAATCCGTTTTTGATGAACTAGAGCTTGGTATGGAGATGAACACAAGCTCTAAATTCACACATGGATAAAAGCCAAATAAGAACCAAGAAAGATGATATGCCAAGAATGCAAAGGTTTGAGCTCTCCACAAAGATGCGATCAAGTTACTCACTTGAGAGCCCATCTTGATAGTACGCCGTCTATCCTATAACCCGGTCTCTCACTAACACCATGAGACCGGTAAAATAGAAACCCTATCAAGATCATACCTTTGCCTTGCGCATTCCACTTGAGCTAGATGATGACGATCTTGATCTCTTCAAGTGGACCACCTTTCTTGATTACGCTTTGCGTGATGAAGATTCACATGTTGCTCCCCCATACTCCAATGTGGGAGAGCCTCTCATAGACACATCTTCACTTGACCAATATCTCCAAATGGGTGGCAAACTTCAAGCATATGATTTCTTTGAGATGCTTCTCTTGAACTTGCAATTATGCTCAACTCTACACATGACCATTCTTCATACCCTTGAATAGAGCATTGATCATCATGTAATCTTCTAGAGTCCAACACATGAACTCAAATCTTTTCCTATGGACAAGATCTACAAGAATATCTCAATGCAAATATTAGTACATAGGGATTGTCATTAATTACCAAAACCACACATGGAGGCACCATGCACTTTCACCCTCTTGATCTTTTGGTCCACACACTTCCTCCCACTTTACTAGATGGTATTTCTTTTTACCCTCTTCTTCATTCCAAAGCAATCTCTTCCTAAAAAGGTCCATTCTTTTGCAAGAACCTTTGGTTAAAAATAAAAAGGAGAGCATATATAAAGATACATTGCTAAGAAAAGACCTAATAGAAATTAATCTGTCACCATATGAAGTGTATTTACCCATCCAAGAACCGGACGTTTTCTCTACTTTATCCTCAGATGGTTTCCAGTCTATTTCCCTAAGCTTTTTATTATGCATTGTAAGACCTAAATATTTAAAAGGCAACACACCCTCAACACAAGTAAAAATTGTAGTAAACTCTAGTTTCCTATTTTTTTGCTTCTCCACACCAGAAAAACTCACTTTTCATAAAATTGATCTTAAGACTAGACAAATGCTCACAAATGCACAAATTTTTCTTTAAGTTTCTAGTAGAGTCCAAATCATCTTGAAACATAAAAATGGTCGTCTGCATATTGTAACATAACTAAACCATCATCTACTAAATCTGAAATTAGAGGTTTTATAGGACCATCATCCTTAGCTCTATCTACTACCACTGACAAAACATCTATAGCTATATAAACATAATTGGAGAAAAGGGATCTCCCTGTCTAAGGCCTTTTGTAGTCACAAAATAATTACCTATCTTGTCATTTACCATCACTGCCACTTTACCATTCTCTACATATTTCCTAACCCAACTAATAAAAGTTTCTGGAAAACCTTTAATTCTTAGAATATCAAACATAAAATTCTAATTTATTTTATCATAAGCCTTCACGAAGTCCACTTTGAAAAAGACAACATTTAACTTCCTAGTTTTTACTTCATGAAGAGCTTCGTGTAAAATAACAATACCATCTAGAATATTTCTACTCCTAATAAAAGCAGTTTGCACTGGTGCAATCATTTTCTCGGCTAGCTTTACCACCCTATTGTTAATGACTTTTGTAAAGATCTTGAAGATAACGTTTAACAAGAAGATCAGTCTGTACTGCTGTATACCATTAGCATCAGCGCTTTTCGGTAAAAAAGTTAAAACCCCATGATTAAATCTAGACAAATCCAACTCCCCTCTGCGAAACTCATGAAACAAATTTCATCAACTCACCACAGACTAGGGACCAAAACTTCTGATAAAATTCTATGGGTGGACCATCCGGTCCCGGTGCTTTATTAAGTTTCATGTTAAAAACAGCAAAGTTTACTTCCTCTACACTAAAAGGTTTTTCTAATTCAAATTTGTCCTCGTCATTTAAAACATTTTCTGAAGGGATATCTAAATCTACTCTAGCAGTTACAGGTAAGGGGCCAAAAAGATCTCTATAGAACGAAGTTGCATATTGTAAAATCTCTTCATCTCCCACTATGAGACGCTCTTCTTGGTTTAAACTTGTTATTTTGTTTTCCTTTTCCCGCCACCAGCTTTCGCCATGAAATAAGCAGTTAGAGTATTTCCTTGTACAAGGTCGGTTCCTTAGCTCTTTGGAACCACTTTACTTGCTCCTTTCTCCTGATCCTATGCAACAGTTCTTCCAGAGACTTCCTAATATTATAGTTCTCTACTGTGAGGCCAACCAACTCACTCTCTCTATCTATGTTATCAATAGCTATAGACAAGGCCTCCTTCTGTTTTTTTTGTAAAACGCTTGATAGTTAATATTCCACACTTTCAACACACTTCTAACTTTTATTCCCCTATTCTGCCATTTATCTATACTTTTTCTACCAAAATAAAAAGCACTCCAAACTTTACTGACTAATGCAAAAAGATCCTCTCTCAGGAACTAGTTGAGTTCAAATCTAAAAGGTTTGCTGATCTTATCTTGCTTAAGACCAAGATTTAAAACCAGGGAAGAATGATCTGAAGCATCTCTTGCCATCACATTAACAACTTCTCCCACTCTGTACAAAGTAAAAAATCTACCTGGTTTAGCAAGGATAGGATCTACTTGGTTGTTAGACCAAAGTGAATACCACCCAGGTAAGTCAGTCTCTTTCAAATCCCAATGTTCGATAATTACATTAAAAAAATTGACCACTTTTATAATCTTCTAACTTTATTGCAGTCACTAGCTTTCCTAATTAAATTAAAATCACCACCTATAATAAGAGGTACATTACTTAAACTAAAACATGGACTAGTTCTACCAAGAAAGCTTCTTTATCCAACCTAGATACTCTATGGAAAGCCTATAACATATTCTCCAACCCATATTTAGAAACTAATTCAAAATTATGAAGAGCACACCCAGAATTTGTGTCAAATATTAGTGTCTTAAGGAATCAGCTACACTATTTCCTCTAGCTCTATTTCTCCTGCTCCATGTTAACTTCATGATTGACGAAATGTGAATAATGCATCAAACCAAGCATCCTTTTTTTCCACGGTGGGAGGAGCCCATGGTTCCGCCCGACACGGGGGCCGGGTAGGGGACCTCTTCACGACGACCAAGGCATCCTACCGCGCCAGATGGCTGCTGGATCTGAATGAGGGCATGATGGAAGCACTGGAGTTCCAAGGCGCTGCAGTAGCTAGGGTGCTACCACGGACTATTTTTAAACTTAGTGTAGGCGTTTACATTTGGGTGCCTTCAGGTTGCCAGCTTTGAATTGAAGGAAATAAAAATAGTCCGTGGTAGCACCCTAGCTACTGCAGCGCCTTGGAACTCCAGTGCTTCCATCATGCCCTCATTCAGATCCAGCAGCCATCTGGCGCGGTAGGATGCCTTGGTCGTCGTGAAGAGGTCCCCCACCCGGCCCCCGTGTCGGGCGGAACCATGGGCTCCTCCCACCGTGGCGCCAGGCGCCAGGACGAGCGGTGTCGCGCCGGGCAGCTGGACGACGGCCGGTGCGGGGAGCACTCGCCTGCCGATCCACTTGAGCCAGCCCATTGGTCACGCAGAAGAAGTCTGCTAGGTGGAGAGCGGGCCACACCCAAATATAGCTGCCACATGGCGCCCCGAACCACATACATCCATAGCCGGGTTGGGGAGGGCAACTGCCCCCCTCCCCTTACTAACTTGGAGAGGCCAACAAAACAAATGAGCTTGCATGTACTCACATAACAATGCATAAGTGCTATGTGAAGCATACTCAGAAAACAGAGAACAAAGATCATTGCATACATGAAAAACGTTACAGTGCTGGCTTGGCACCTCGTAAGTGCCACTAAAATCACAATAGCAAACAGGACAATTCATCAAACAAGAACATAATGAAAACCTACAAAAATTACCTCGAGGTTTGGAACTTGGAAGACAATAATAGCCAATAGAGGTGGATAATTTTTTGCCTTTTTAAAGTTGCTGATGCCATGTACCAGAGAAGGGCAATGTGATTGACATACAAAAAGCTGAGTTTTCAATATTTTGAGAGTTCACTAAAGTGCCCACCACACAACATGCAGCATGACAAACCCGTGTGCATAATACAAAATGAATACAAATTAGGTATGGAAGAAGTAATCAAAATCAGCTCCGTGGCTTTTACTGGTGTGTTCTATTTATAAGGACGTCTTTGTTTTAGGTTCAAGTTGGTCCTTCATATCGCCTTCCCTGTACGGACAGTTCAGCTAAGCTCATCGCAATGTCAGCTCGCTCGCTGATAATACAGGTGCCATGGAAAAACTTCTGGTTAACAAATGGTGCAGAAATGAGAATGAATAGTATGTCCTCAAAAAACCAAGCCAAGCAACAAGTTAAGAATAATCATGTTTGAAATCATCAGGATTCTGTACACTGAAACATGTCCCAGCACCAACATCTAAATTTATGAACAGGCCATAGTCTGATAAAGATGTCTACACATTTGAAAGAAGAGAAACATGTGAAATGCTTGGATACGAGCGTCAAAAAGTAATCCTCAACAAAAATAGTTCAGAATTAAATCCTAACAACTATTTATAGATCTAACCGTCAAAAATAATTTTGATGATGTGGCTTGACATGGTGTCTCTACTAGACCCACCTCGTATCTTGCTTTTAGTATATACTAGCAAACTGCCCGTCCGTGCTTCGCTACGGGAGAAAAAACCAGAGTTTCAGTTTGGATTTAAATTTCGTAACGAATTATTTGTGAAGCGTTTTAAAAAGGGAAGAAAATGGTAGTGGCTTAATTGGGTCGTTAAATTATTTTTCAAATTTATAACTTTGGTTCCCCTGGACAGAGGATGTATTTCTTGACATTTAACAAAAGGATTCATTTTGAAAACATTTTTAGAACTCAAGTGTTGAATTATACGGCTGAAATGCATCTCTGTATGTTGATCAACTAAAACAGATGCAAAAAGGAGAAGTAATGATGCCAAATTAAACTACATGGTCAGAGCTTTGCGCTGATGTAAAGTTTGTTAAATTTGGAATTGTGGGTTGAAAGTTATGAATTTACAAAGTTTAGTGTGTTCTATGTTTATTTAAACAAAATTTACAAAGCAGATTAATCTCGGCTGTCCGTTGCAATTTAAACGGACGCTCCAGATTCTCCCGTACCTCTTCGGTGGAGTTCTTGCAAAAAGATCCGTGGGTTTTCGGTAAATCGCGAGTAAGTCAGTAGGACGTCTGCCCTGTGTATTGCGGGTTAGTTTCCCAGTTTGTCAGGGGGTTTTCTGCAAAAATGTAATTTTGAACCGGTACTCACTTCGGCGGTGGCAGCGGCTGTAATTTGGGCGAACACGCGAGGGCAAAATCAAAAAAAAAAAAGGGCGGACGGCAAGAAGCTTTGCTTCCTTTATTAGTAGGTATAGATTATAAAAGATTTGTATCATATAGTATCAATTTAACCGTTTTCGTTGAAATTTCTTTTGTATGCTACACGAGCTAATCAGCTAAACCATTATATTGTTCAAATTTATGAAAGTCATGTATCGAGCCCACGCACTTTGAAGCTGAAATCTTGTCGGCGCACCGCACCATTGGCGCTGCGCCATCCACGTCGTGAAAATACCCCTAAAGTTCGCACAAATTACCCACCACTGTCATTCATAAGTCAGATAACGTTTCGATTTTTTTCCCATCGCTGCTCACACCCTCGATCTCTTCGACCTTCTCTTTCTCCTCAGCCTCTCCCTCCGCGCCCGCCTTCGACCCCGCTCGCCTGCCTCAATCCCCTTCCTCAGTTCCCACGCCACCGGCGCCGCCATACCCACTGTCCTCCTTCCGGTGGTCGTCGCCACCCCACGAATCCGGCCGTCATCCCTTCCACCCACACCGCCATCGATCTTCTCTGAGATCGCCGGCTTGGATCGAGCGGCTCCTCGAATTACTTCCTCTATAATCACTCACGTGATGACCTCCCTCTCCCATAAGCTACAAAGGGCATGAGCAGACCATCCCTGCTCAGCGTGATCCACCCACAATCTGTTCCTCGCTGGCTAGCTACAAGCAGGCACATCCGCGGTCGCCCACGAGATCTGCCCTGATCTATTTCTCGCCGTCCTGTTCTGCGCCGATTCGTCCCTTGCCGGCCCGCTCTAGCCAACCCTGCTACACGCGCCGCTGGTTTTGTAGACCGGCCTGGCGATGCGTGACTACTCCCAGCTGCGTAGCCGCGTCCCGCGGCTCCACACAAAACTGAGACGGCCAGGTCAGTTGCACTTGCACAACATATACTCTGCTTTCGTACAATCCTTGGAGCGGGCTGTGCTCCTTACGCGTGAAGATTTGGAATTGAGTGGGGTGCTGCATGTACTAAAATCTGCACATGAGGATGGGTTCTGCTCGTGCTTCTCATTTTTTTCACTCCATTTGTTGCTGTCTCCTCGAAACAGGCCTCAATTCGTTGCTGTCATGAGGTGGAAGCGCTGGAGGCCTTGGTACCCACTTACCCAGGTGGCTGGGTGTTCAGGCGAGTGGACTGGGATGATAAGAATGCTTCAACTCACAACATCAAGATGAGTAAGGAGAAAACTAGCCCGGTAGGAAAAGAAAATGATACGTATATGAGAGGCATATTCGTCCTTGGAGTAGATGTACCCTATTATATAGTAAGATACTAGTTGAATTTTAGCGTGGCGTCACGCCACGCCCTTAGTTTTTTTTTGTGCTATATATATATATATTTTTTTGTTTTTTGTTAACCAAAATGTTGGCTAAATTGGTATGTTGAAACATTTGTTTGTTTTGTTATGAATAAGTAACATTTTTTGTGTGCATTTGTGATATGTTGTGTACAATATTCAAATAGTTGACGGCTTGAAATGCTCAAACATGTTTTTGTTTCGAAGTCAATATTTAATTGAAATCAGGACATTCCATTTGAAT
The DNA here is from genome assembly GCA_947311845.1 of Poa pratensis. Classification (NCBI taxonomy): domain Eukaryota; kingdom Viridiplantae; phylum Streptophyta; class Magnoliopsida; order Poales; family Poaceae; genus Poa; species Poa pratensis. Next base: position 29,599,676 of record CAMZMU010000044.1, on the reverse strand, counting down.
TTGATTCCATATTTGGGGAAAGTTTGCTCGTGTGGAGTCGAACTGTTAGCCAAATTGAAATGTTGAAATAAATTTGGTATTTGTTTCGAGTGCATTGCGAGTTTTTTTGGTGATTATTTTGGTTTTATTTTGTGGAATATCGGAATATTCGCTCAAATGTTGGACAAATTACAACTTGCGAAAATGTTTTTTTGTTTTGTTATTGTAAAGTTGAACAGTACTTGTATTCCTTAGATAAATGACGCCATTATTAAGTGAGACGTGAAGCACTTGGAGTATCGTAAAAAATTGACTCCATTATCATTTCTTTAAGAAATTGGAACATTGCATAAACTGTACTTCCTTTTTTATCTGTTTCTTTTGTTTAAACAGGACTCGGAATCCCGTTTTTTCTTTTTATGTAAGTAGAATTAGTAATTTAGTGTACGTATTGGCTCCGTAAGATTGTATACGTGATATGTCATATGGAAGATACTTGGCTAACATAGGCTTCGGCGTGAAATGTATCGTAATGAGTTGCATTAGAAGCTATACAATATCAGTAGAAATGACCAAATGATTGATCTGCTTAAATCTTTTGACAACTATAATTCAGTTTTAATAATTCATTTTTTTACACTCTGGTTGAGGAACTAATGCTTTAACCAGTGTGTAGCTGCTCCTGTAGGGGAACTAATGGTAGGTTCTTGCTATGGAATTGTACACGCCAACCTGAAACGAAGCAAATAAATTTTAAGGGCATAGAAAAAATTCAGCTGCCATATCAGTGAGCGAATACTGAATTTATTTTCTGATTAATAACAAATGACACCACACGCAAAAAAAGAGAAAGAAAAAAAAAGAGATAAGTTCACCCTTTCATGTTAAGAATATTGGCTTACATACATCTGGTGCCGTGCAGGAACAATTAATGCAACGCTCGCAAGCCATTCAACAATTACAGATGTGTATGTATTTCTGTCATAGAAAAGTTTAAAAATGAAATTAACAAACAGAAAATTTGAGGTGTTTTCGTGCAGGAGCACATGGCACGAATGGTTGAGCCTAGAACCAAAACATCCATCTACTTCTGCCCAGAAAGAATGAAGTATCCAAATTACAGGTAGTATAAATTTGTTTTCGTAGTTAGATCGAACCGAACAACATCATATTACATTGTGAAATCTAAACATAGTACACAAAGAAGGCAAAGTTTTATTAAAAAAGAGAGATTCAGTGAGAATTAATGTCCTCTGTGAAGGCAATGAAGAATAACTGTATAGTAAACATAAAACGGTCGGCAATTAAATCAGACTCTCCAACATAAAGTTGAAATAATTCAAAGTATATGGTCAGCAGGTCATTGCGGGTTTCTACATTTATGTACATGCAGCCAAATCATCCTCTTAACGCATGCAAGCGAATGATACACAGTGGACTAATAAACCGAATGAAAGCCAAACAAAAATGATCCTAGGGAGCATGGAGGTTCATAATTTACCTGATAAGCAAACAAAGAACTAAACGAAGGTAACCACATAATTCAGCCTGAATAGGGCATGCAAAATGATGAACGAACAGAAAAAGGAAGACACCCACACGTAGCTGCACAAACCTTTCTTCCTCAATGAATTTTAAAGCACCAATTCCTAAAGCAGATGTGATGTTACTTCATACTACTCATTTGGCATCACCATGCTGTAGTGTAAGTGTGCACGAAATTCACCTACACAGGGGACCAATACTAAGCGCCATGAGAAGGCTAGCAAGAAGGCAGAAAGCAATACTTGAACCAGAAGGTGTTGTGAAAATATAATTATTCACGGGGCCAAGTTCGAGTTCATTAAACCTTCATGTGAAATCAATGTAACGTACCACTGAGCCAATTTTGAGTTCAGTAAATCTAAGTGTGAAATCAGCGTAACCCAGTGAGCCAAATGCTTGCATACGCGAATAATATGTTGTCAGGTCATCATTGCATACGTGAATTATTTGTTGCGACGTAACCTCAAAGAAAATACAGCGTTTAGAAGATGTAGTAAGGTACCTTAAGGCATGAAGTCCCCTTTTGGAAGAAAAAAACCTTAAGGCGTGAATGCTCCGACAACTGTTTGAGCCTACAAAATTTTGCAAGGCGGCATCAATTAGTATATCCACGGAGAGGAGATTAAAATTAACTTAATCCTACCTAGCCTTTTATCTTGTAACTAAAACGAAGCACATAACCTTTGGTAGAAAGATAAAGATTCAGTAAACGCTCACGGAACCAATGCTTTAAGGTGTAAGAACACAAATGACTGCACCAAACGTCCAAACGTCACTTAATTGATCACAAGTCAACCAAATGTACATTAGGTGCATTGATTAAATAATTTGCACAAACCACACAACCGAGCCCATTTTCCAGCTTTGTGCATTCTGGAGTCTGGACAGTGTTATGTTGAGTAAGTGAAAGCCTTCTTTTCTCTAAGAAAACAACTCAAATGCCAGCAGCAGGTGAATTTTTTTACATTTTGAATGTATGCACTAAGGGAAGAGAGAAAGCGAAAGGAAGATGATCTCATCAATTTTACCAGTCCAATAGGACGACAAATGTTAAATTCCCGAATAAGCCAGCTGCTTAGTTTAGGAAGCTGTAACAAAATGAGCAATGTTTATATGTTCTCTGTAGTTTGTACGGATAAGTTTTGAACTGTAAGGAGTATCTAATCTTGTGGCCCGAATATCGTAAACTAAAATGCCAAGGGAAAATTAAACCTACAGTGCTGCATTGTTATATCACAATACATGGGAAGAAACTCCCCTTTACCCATGTTATTTTTCTTAAAGGAGAAAACCACTATAAGAAATATGACTCAGCCTCTACTATAGTGAAGTGGTAAATACTAATTATGTAGGACACTTACACAATTAACTGCCTTTTGGTGCGTGTCCATGTTGTGTCACCTGTTTATCATTGTTCTCTTTGATCACAAAGTAGGCCCCAACATATCCTGAGAAGAAGACACCCTCAGCACCTAACCTCCAGCTGAAATATAACAGGGCGTCGATAAACATTCATGACCGCAAGGAAGACTGACATATCCAGTAATTATATTTAGTCGATCATATGCTCATTCAAGCCCGCAGGTTCACAAACAAAATTACACTGTCATTGAATCAATCATATGGTACCTACCTTCTCTTGCAGTGGCACTCAAATTTTCCAATATTGCATCTGATCATCCACGATTGGGCGGGCCACCTTTTGCCCAGAACTGAACAACACGGAGCAACTGTAGTCAGTTAACCCCTATCGCTGATGACAGGGAGCTGTATACACTGATTAAAAAAACAATTATAATTTGTGGATAACAATCGTCTTAGTTTGCAAAGGGAAAACCAATAAATTCAATGATAAGTATACTACAATCGATTGCAGTATTCAATTGGAAGGCACCACACGAGTAAGGGGAAGCCACAATGAACCTGAATTGGAAGCCACAGCGACGACAACCTGGCCTCTAGGCCACCAAGAGACCAATTGTTCAAGTTTGCCTTGAGGCGGCAGGAGGGCACCGTTGTGTCAGTCTGCTAGAGATCGTCGGTTGGAGATCGCCAAACCTATGGCCGACTGTCTCCGCCCTCTTCTGGTCTGCCGCTGCCTGCCAAGGGAAATACGGCAGCGCCTTCCGCTTCCGCGCCGCCAACCGCCTCAGGAGGAGAGAGAAAAGGGAGCCACTCTGATGGCTGCTCGACGGCCAGGGAGGGAGAGGACGACGCCAGCCCCCAAGGGGGAGGACATGGGGATGACAGCTGCAGAAAGAATTGGGAAAGAAGATGGTGAGGGAGAGGAAGGGGATGGAGTTTTGCAGTGCGGAGGAGGAGAAGACCTGTTACATGTGAAGGCATGTTGTTGGCGCATGTTCTTCCGGCGACCCGTGCGAGCTCCTCCTCCTCCTTCAACATCTCCCGCCGTCCTTCCAGCAACCAGCGCGAGGTCCTCGTCCTTCATCATCTCTCCATGGCTGCTGAGGAGCTTCCAGCCCCGTCCATGTGAGCAGCTGATGTGAGCAGCTGCGGCGAGTAAGCCACCCAACCCTAGCATAGGTTTGGGTCGCGCGCGGCCGCGCCAGGAGGGGAAAAGCAAATCGAAGTGGAGGAGAAGGCGGAGCGTCGACCGGCACGTGGACTACGGCACAGGACGGCGGCGTAGATGGCCGGAGCACGCCGGAATCGGCCGGCGACGGCGAAGGCGAGCGGGGAGCGAGTCGACCGCGGGAGGGGAGAGAGGAGATGGGATGGGGAAAGTGGTCAGGACGGGTTTGCAAGAAGAATCTCCTATTTTGCGCTAATTTCAGTTTGGTCCTTTGTAGCGTGAAATGATGGACTGCGGGTTTTTTCGTCTGTTGGGGAAGGTTTTTTGCAAAACCGTCACGGACGTGTCCTGTGTGCCGTCCGATCGACGCCCGACAGCCGCAATTGAAGCACTGTAGAACACTGTAGCTGACTGTAGCTGCTACAGTCGCAGGGCCTCCCACAAATCGCGAAATATTCCAACTTTTATATACTTAGGATAGTCTCATTGTTGTCTAGCTAATCACTCTCTAGCCTAAGAGCTACGACATGTATGATATCTTAAAATCGAACATGGCATGTGAGCCTAATTCTCTTATGGTTTTGAAATATTGTTTACTGATTTTCCATGTAATTTAGCATATTTTAGCATGCATGATTTGCATACTGAATTTTCTAGATAACCATGATGCACACAAAGAAGATTTGAAATTAAGAGCTGAGTTTTTGGTTCTGTTTTGAGAAGATTGATGTCAATTGCTACAAGGGAACTAAATCTGAAGCAAATCCTAAAATATATTTCAAATGGTACATACCAAAACCAAAATGAAATATAAAATATTTTGAATGGTAGAAATTACATCATATTGTTTTCTAGGTTTGTGAGCACATATCAAATTATTTAAAACCGTGGCAACGCACGGGCACTTTTCCTAGTAGATTATAAAAGATTTGTATCATATAGTACTACCTCCGATCCATATTAGTGGGCACAACTTTGTCTAGATACACATGTATCTAGTCTAAATACTTAACTAGATACATATGAATTTAGACAAAGCTATGCCCACTGATATGGATCGGAGGGAGTATCAATTTAACCGTTTTCGTTGAAATTTCTTTGTATGCTACACGAGCTAATCAGCTAAACCATTATATTGTTCAAATTTATGAAAGTCATGTATCGAGCCCACGCACTTTGAAGCTGAAATCTTGTCGGCGCACCGCACCACTGGCGCCTGCGCCATCCACGTCGCTCGTCGACGAATCGTCGTCCTCGAACCTCACAGATTTCACCAAACCCGCGCACTGTGTGTGACAGTCACCTACTCCGATCGATCCACCCCAAACAGATCCCCGCAGCTTTAAACGCGCGCAGCGCAGAGCTCGCTCCATCCCTCCTTCCCACCGCCGGCCGCCGCGACAGCACGAGATTTCCTCCCTCCCAGTTGCCAGCGGCGCATGGACCCGCCGCCGCCGCAGCTGCGAGTTCTGGACAGCGTCAGGCTCTCCCCGGCGCAGCATCCGCCCGCGTCTTCCCTGCCGCTCTCCGGCCTCGACGCCGACCGCAACGTGCTCGACGTCTCCTTCCGCACCGTCCGCTTCTTCCCTCCCCACCCGGTCTCCCTCGACCCGCTCGACGTCCTCCAGGACGCGTTCGCCCCCGCGCTCGCCCTCTTCCCGCATCTCGCCGGCTCCCTCCGCGACGACGGCCGCGTCGTTTCTCCGCGACCGGCGATGACGCCGTGACCCTCGTCCTCGCCGCGTCCGACCTGTCGGCGGCGGACGTCGACGCGGACACGCCGGCCTCGCCGCTGCTCGACCGCCTCGCGCCGCGCGACGGGGACGGCGGGCCAGCGGCGCTCGCGCTCCAGGCTACGCGGTTCGCGTGCGGCGGCGTCGCGCTCGGGATGCGGGTGGCGCACGCGCTCTGCGACGGCGCGGGGTCCACCAAGTTCCTCGCCGCCGCCGCGCGGTTCGCGCGTCGGGAAGCGCAGCTGACTTCGCCGGTGTGGGAGCGGCAGGAACTCCTGGGCCCCCGGAACCCGCCGCGGGTATTGACCCCGTTCGACGCCGTCCTCGCCACCGACGATGACGTCGCGCGGCGCGGGCCGTACGGCGTGAAGAGCGACGAAGGACACGAGCGGCTCGCGAGGGTGTGCTTCCATGTCAGCGACGCGCGCGTGGAGGCACTCAGGGCGCAGCTCGCCGCCGACGCCGGCCTCAAGCTCACGACCTTCGAGGTTCTCGCCGCCTTCATCTGGCGCGCCAGGGTGAAGGCCAACGGGACCAGCCCCGACGAGGTGGTGAAGATGGTTTACTCCATGAACATCAGCGGGCTCCTCGACCCGCCGCTCCCCGAGGGGTACTGGGGCAACGTGTGCGTGCCGGTGTACGTGTCCCTCGCTGCCGGAGAACTCGTCGGCCGGCCGCTGGCGGAGACGGTATCTCTGGTCAAGAAGAGCAAGCAGGGTGTCGACGAGGAGTACGTGCGGTCCTACGTCGACTTCCAGGATCTGCACCGCGGGGAGGGCGTCACGGCGGGGCGCGGCGTGAGCGCGTTCACGGACTGGCGGCGGCTGGGCCACTCGGAGGTGGACTTCGGGTGGGGCGGCCCGGACGCCGTGCTGCCGCTCTCGTGGCGGCTGCTCGGGAGCGTGGAGCCGTGCTTCCTGCTGCCGTACGGCGCCGGGGACGAGCGGCGGCGGCGTGGGTTCAAGGTGTTCGTCGCGGTGCGGGAGGAGGCGGTGCCCCGGTTTAAAGAGGAAATGGAAGAGATACTGTTGCAACCTGAGCACAGTGACTGCATTTCAGTTGGAAAACTGTAAAATTGGGGATTATTTCAAATTCATCAGGAATTTATATTCAGGCAAATTTGTCAGTTTTCAGACAGCTACATTTGCACCACCTTCTCCTCTCATGAGTCTCGACGTTCAATCTGCATCTCGTTCTCTAAACCCTAAACTCCTCGCTGCAACCACGAATCAAACCCACTCGTCAACTCGTCGTGCCCCCTCAGCCAAATCAGCTTTTTTCTTTCGAAAAATGAGGGAAAACTCCTGGCCTATGAAACGATCTTGTGGTTTTTAGAAAATGAGATTCATTTGATAATTTCTAGCCTTGTGAGGTTCAACGGTCACGTATATGATTGGCGTAACCGTGCTAGTTTGCTGACACCTCTTCTGTAGACAATTCAACCAACATATTTGAAAGGAAAGTTGCACCGAGCCCACATCATTTATACATTCTAAACCCTCAATTTAAGGTTTGTGCAAAGCTTTCTCAAATTGTTGCGTCTTTTTGCTTCGATCCATCTTCTAGTTGTTGCGATATTTTCAGAATCTTCAGAAAACAAGACGTGTCTGATACTTGGGAGAGAGTCATTTCAGAAGATGGGCATATAAAAGCAAGAGAATATTGTGCAACATGCAACTACATCGATCACATCAATTTTTTGATTATGCTAAGGTTATGGAAAAAAGATGGAACTTAACTTTTTGCTCCAACAAAACCCTTATAATCCAGCAGACATATTACACATCCACACACAATAAATAGTAGAGATCCTAATCCTAACCAAAACCACTCTCATTAGATATGTGTGCAATCGCCCAAACAAAATATATTCTACATTGGTCACTTCGTGTTCCAGTGATAAAACAACAATGTTAAGAGACAAACGAAGAAAGAGTGCAAAAAAGAAAGAGAACTTCACAGGATGTATCATACACTGACCAACAATGGTTCCGCAGCGGGTTTCAAGCAGTGAGCGTAGGAACTTGAGGTTGTTGCTGCTTCCCTTGGTTCTTTCTCACATCCTTCGACTTTGCACTGGGAGGGCCGGCCACCTTTGGTTTCTGCTCCGGTTTCGCCATTGGTTTCTTGTCGGGAGAGGGAGATGACTTCTTCTTGTCGGGAGAGGGAGATGACTTCTTCTTGGGAACTTTCCGGCCATTATTGGTGTAGCTTAGACTGATTGCGCCTTGCAGCTTAAGAGCCGACTGGTTTGCACTGATGCTGTCTTTCTTTGACTGCCCTTTCTTCGAGGTTTCAGGGTGGGCCATTGATCGGGGCTCCCATGGCCGTGCAGCGATCCAGCGGTCCATCCAGCTCCAGCCCCAGCCACCGTTACCGACTCCGTAATTGAAGTTCCCTAGGCTTGTGGCAGACCTTGCCCTCCACTGCAAAAGGGCAGAACATATGTCTTACATTATCGAGATACAGTTACACTGCCCTATGGAAACAACTAATCATGAATTTTGAGCGAAATTATATGCGCTAAGTTTTGCACAACAACGAGTTGCAATATGAATATTAGTAAATAGGAATAGTATGAACCTGATGGTTAAACGCATATGCCATGGCTCGCTCACGCTTTACTGATGCTTCTTCCCTTAGATGTATCCTGGCAAGTATTTCATCCATAGTATTCGAGCCTCCATTCCACTCAACCTGATAAAACATGCCGATGAACAAAACGAAATGTCAAGGACCTCTTTTTTTTCCTCTAGTAAAGTTAGCCGATGATTACTTTGTGCTGTCAAAATAAAGTCGGCATAAAGAAGAAAATTACCTGCAAATTTTGTAATTTTGCATCAAGTTTTACTTGATTCTCTTGCTTCTTCTTCCTATTACGTCCTTCAGTAACCATGAAAGCACGACGGTTTCTTAGTTCAGCTTGTAGCTTGTTCCAAGACTGTATGTAGCTCAATGTGGCACTAGTCTGCTTGTTAACTGGATTGCTGTTCCCAATAATACGCAGTCTTTTAAGTCCCTTCAGACAACGGAGAGTTTTCCTTGCCTGCATTTAAGTTATGATTTATGCAGCGAAAATGCTATTTCTTAGCTATTGTCCCAGTTAAATAGTCAAAATGAGGGTGTTGCAACACATTATTGGTGTTACCTTGTAGCGCCGAAACGCATTCTGAATCCGGGTAGCCGCCCAATCTTCTAGTGCTGCGTTGTCTTCAGGGTCGCTGCTGGAAGAAGGACCAGTACTGGGCTTTTGCTGTGGCAGGTTAGCTCCATTGCGTAGAGCAGCAACCTTCATTGCAAAAGAAAGCATGTAAAAATGACTGTAGTTTAATGTTCTGTAAAGATTCATGACTTAATTCATCCAAAGATGTGTACATGTCCAGGTGAAAACCAACAATACACAATATATTTACTAATACGGCAATTTGTAGCTGGTATGACAATAAAAAAGCAAGACAAGTTTCATTGTCAATCTTGACCAGAATGTAGCAGTATTTACTAATACGGCAATTTTGTACCACAAGGAGGAGTCACGAAATGGATGTTAGGCAATTGACGTCTCGAAGTTGACGTGGCAGAAAAAAAATGTTATGAAGGACTAATTCAACAGTCAAGTCTTATTTTGCTGAACACGTTTCAACAGTCAAGTTACTTTCACAGACCAGTCCAATGTCCATGTCCAAAAGTGATATTTGGCCATACCAATGGCAGGGCAAATACCACAACTCCAGGTTCTTCTTTCCAAGGAACACAAGTCTCTGGATTTTCGTAAATTAATCTAACACAATATGTTGATTGTTGCACAGTAAAGAATGGTCATACAATTTCGGTCTTCCCAACCACAAAACACCAAAGATTGACAAGACGACTCAGCTACCAAAGAGCAATATTTTGATGTTTAGCACAGTATCAAACATCCATCTTGACGATTTCAAATCTCCTGATGTCAGTTAGAAGGGTCTGCTAGCTGGTAGTTTACCAAAATACCAAACACGTAGGCGTAGGCAAGAGGTTCCTATCCCAGAATCCACGGCAGCACCCAACACACACAAGTTTTAGACATACTGTTCTACAAGTCAGTATCAAGGGCGCCTTTCCATTATTGCCATCGGCAAACAAGAAGCTTTCCCCGCGGCCAACTTTTCATTATGATGGCCACATCAACAAGACACCCAAATTGCAGCGGAGAGGCCAGTGTCGCCAGTCCTGGCCCTTGTTAATAATGAATAATGATGGAATGTGACGGAATGAAATCGATGGCATCTTTTTTTCTCAGGTTGCTTAGAAGACATGCAAGGCAGTCGGGGGATGCAGGACTTGGAAGTTTTGGGTTAAAGGAGGATTTAAAGATTGCTACTTGTAATATTTTTCTTGTCTTCTCGAGACCGGGAAAGGAAAAGGCAGGGCAATGGAGGGGGTACCTTTGCGTGCTTTGACTTTCCCCGTTTCGACTTCTTCTTGTTGATGATCGTCTTGAACCAGTCCCCAGACCCCATGGCTTCTTCAACCCGGAGTTCACCTCAGGAGACTAGATTGTGTTCTTCAAATCCTCTTTGTCTTGCCTTTAAAAAAATCCTCTTGCCTAGATCACATGAAAATGAAAGGGGAATTAATTATCCACGGACGTTTATATGGTCAAGAAGACGGACAGAAATCACAGCACAAGATGGCGCAACACGGCTTGTTTGGAAATTAGTACTGCAGATGAATAAGTTCAGTGTCCTGTTCTCAATCTCTGTCACACTGTATCTCAAGTAAAAGGCCAAATATGTACATACAGTAAGTAACCAAACCCATGTTTCTGAATTACTATGAACATGCACCACCAACAGCAAACATCAGAACTGAACCCTTGTCCTTTCTAAAATAAATCGCAAGAAAACTGCATCCAGAAACCTTCAGAAACTGAACAAAAATGGCAGGTCAACAAGACAGAACCCAAGAAGAACCCTGACGGAGATCTCTCAGAGTTCCTAGAAGAAAGATTGGAGCTTTCTCCCTCTAACCTGACAGAGTTGTTCAGAACTCTGCAAGAATGAAATCAAATCGAACCCATGGCTCGTCCATGGCAGGTCACAGGACAGGGGAGGAGCGCCCAAGAATCAGGCGCAGAGCAGGGAAAGAGCAGAAGCTAAGTACCAGGTGGGCGGTGGCAGTCCTGAATCCGATGAGGAGTTGCTCTCAGAAGGGCGGGCGCGGGGGAGCTGGGGAGAAGGAGGCACCCGTTGGAAGAAACTGATCTCCTCCTCGTCCACCTCGTGCGGTCGCGTGGGGAGGGAGACGGAGATAGTGGTGGGAGGGAAGGTGGAAAGGTGCAGGGTTCTCTTCTCTGCTCTTCCCTTCCTTGGAGTTGGGTGTAATAAGTTCAGATCAAGCCAACGAGCAGACCTTCCTTCGCCAGTGTGTGCTCCCCCGTCGCCCCTTCATGATGGCTCTGCTGACCTGCTGAAATTTATTTTCTTATTTTTTCACAGTGTGAATTGTGAAATGGAACTACTTTTATTGTAGTGGGATTATCACCGGAGTTAAATATACCTTTGTTCTGATCTTGCTGCCATAGAAAATGGGGACACAGGGGTAACTCCTTTTGACTTTGATGGGGATCCACTTCGCCGGAGGGCATGGATCTTCTGCAGATTGCTGCATTGTACTTGTTGTCCATGTGCAGACTGGTTTACTAGGCATCGGACTATGTGTCAGGATCCGTTAGTAAATATATCTATACCTCTTATAAAGCAAAACCCAACTAAGTGTATTAATTATTTTCCTATCTCAACATGCAACCTATCCACATCATCCATGCTATTAGCTAATTAATTATCCATGTCATCTCCACTAATATTTATTATTAATATTCACATGCAAGATACACATCATACTTTCCTCCAACCATCTAATACTTCACATCAATAATTTATAATACACACATTTCATGTCTATGAAATTTAGTATATCGACTATGACCAATTGATTTCTACATTTTTATTTGGAGAACATAATATGTCATAACTTTTATACCCTTTTGTTTACACAATATAGTTTCTAAAGTGATCCCGCTGCAACGCACGGGGTATCTTCTAGTTATTTTAAAAAAGTTGCCCACTTTTGTTCACAAGTTCAGAATTTTATTTAAGAACACAATACTCACAAAAACTCGCGCACGAACATTCTCCTTATGAACACCTCTGGAAAATTGAATTGTCCGTAAGTTTTTAAGATTGACGAAGTCACTGCAGACGTCTCGTTATCGTCGGGAAACTTCGTATCCCACCGAGAAAATATTCCGCCCTTATGCACCTTTGGATACTTGGACAATTTTTTTTAATGAAAACACGGGTTGTGTGCAAAATTTTGATGCAGAGGCTGGGGCGATGCTCCCATTTCTAAAAAAACACATATGTGTCAACTTGGGATCTAAACTCTCATGTGCTGAGGTACAATTACCCTCTTAACTATCCCACCATATGTTGATTCGCCATAAGTTCAGACTTTTGATTCTACCGGTTGGTTTATGAATCTTAACACGATATCAGGGCAGATGTCTTAGGTTTAAATCTCGTCTTTCACAGTTTAATGAAAAGAAAATTGCTCTTGCCACACGGGATGTTATCATATATGTGGATTGTCCACCTTCTTTTCATCAGCTCCGACTTTTAGCTCTACTCGCTATTGCATTTTACTTAACACATTAATATGCAAACACTGAATATAATAATATCATTAGCGTATATGTTGATTAACTTCCACTATGATTATAAGCTAATTAGAAAGACTCTGGTGAAAACTGTATGAACGAGGCGACAATTTGAACACCGGTGCATTGAACAAAATTGGCGCGGTAGGATACATAAAGAAGTGTGGACCCAAAGTTGTAGGGAGCAACTTGTTTCTTGGATGTTCCTCACGCACATAAGACTGCCCTTTTTCTTAGGTTCCTATGCTGGTATCTGAATCTGAATATGGCCTTCTCTTTAGAAGAATCCTATGCTGCCGATTTGGCTGACCAGCTTGGGTGAAGAAGCTAGGGAGCATCAGATGGGATAAGAATAAGATGAGGATTGAGGAAGAGAGCTGAGCACGTCGGATCCCCGACGGTTGGTATGTTTACGATTGTGTTGCTGTCTTTGCTGCCGTGGCTGGCTGGCGCCAATAGCGACGGCGGAGCCGATGAGGAAGAAGGAAGGCTCTCACCGCACCTGATGATACTCCGAGGCCGATGCCTTGGTTGGTCGCACGTTTTCCCTGCTACCCTTCCGATCGCGGGTTCCGACAGTTGCATGGCTATCTTTCCTGCTATAAAAAATGCAATCTTTTCTCTGAGACTAATAAAAAAATGCAAAATCGGCTCTATGCAAAACACGACTGTCGGAGATGGCCTTATTTCTTTTTAAACACTGGGTACAGAGCCGGGAGACAATCTCAACTTTGGTCAAACAAAGATCGGAGACACAAAACTCACAAGTTTCGCCACGAAGCCATATATGTCCGAGTTTCATCAGACGGATCAAAGGAGGATCTGGAGAACAAAAGTACGCTACGGCGTTATCCACTACGAAGAATGACGCCACGGTAGACAAACGCTAATCACGCCAAACCTAATGCATGAAGATCAATACCACCCTTCAACTCGTCGACGCCACTGGAGGAAGAACATCTCCTCATCGACGCGGATGCCCCCAACTTGACCGGTGACGAAGAACTCGAAAACTACACATGCAAGACCTGGACGATCAAGTTATCATATTAACTTGGGTTATGCCAACTATACAGGACACAGACCGGACACACAAATCTAGATTCCCCCATCCTCCCAACACCATAGCGGTCGGCGAAGGAACAGCGCCTGCCAAGAGAAAGAGCGGGTCGCCTCATGATCGCTAACCCTCAATACTTACGTTTGTTTTAAAGATCTAAATTTATTGACGGAGCCATGCTAGTAGATATGTCGGATTATAATTTCAAAAAAAACAAATGTCGGATTATTACATCTCCAAAACAAAATGTCAGAGTAGATGCGTTGTTTATCACAACTTGTACCTCACGGTCGTCCTTTGTGAATTCGGTGTCGCACTGAGAAAGCGAAGGGGGAGCCAAAATGGTGTAGCACGTGAGCGGGACAACAGGCCAAACTCGTTCGGGTCTATTCGCTGTTTTGACGCCTTTTGTCTACAGCTGTGTATACACCAGTTACTCTTCTTATTTAAAGCGAGAGATATGTCAAACAATCGGTTTGCTCAAGATTTGTTCGGTTTTGGATGCGTAATCAAGATCTCTCTCCCTCACGTTGCTTCTCGCCCAAAGCGACGCGGCAGCCGGGTAGCTGATCCGCGTGGCGATGTTTGCCTGGTAGCACGTTTAAATTCGTAAAAAATACTGATTCTTGAGAGCTTATATATGGCTACTTCTAGCTGGTACTATTTCTGATACTAACGATGTACATCGCACGTGCCTCTAAAACATAACGACGTCAAATATAAAATAACTGAAAATTTGGGGTACTTGGCACCATTTTTTTGATTTTAGTAATTTTCGAATAAACGGCATGGCGGCCCCAATAGTTTAGAAAAGTACCGAATGGGGAGGCGACTAAAAGAAGAATACGTAGTGCAATTCCTCATGGTTTGATTAAAGGGGTGGTCGTGACTAATTATTGGAGTATTGTCTTTACTATATCTATATTCAACTAAATTTTCTTTAGCCACCTGATCCTATTGGATGGCTGAGCTGATTTGTATCCAGGTGTACCATATATCCACCATTTACTGTGAAAAAAAATTAAATGGAGCATAAACCTTCAAACGATCATAACTAAGGGATAAATGAGGCAAGATTCAAGTGGGGTAAACGTTCTCGCAAGATTGCAAAGTGGAATTCGATCATTTGCTACATGAACTAATGAAGTGCCAGCCAGTCAACAACTATGATTCTAGCGAAAAACTAATTCACAACTCTGTGCTGCACTAGGTTGTGTTGAATAAAGCCCATGCAACTCCAGTTAAAGCTAACGACCGAGAAATATCCAAGATACTCCATTAATTTGCGCCGTGATGCGCCTAATTTGGCTGCATGATTTGCTGCTGGTGGCTGCTTACTATCGTGGAGACAGGCCATCGAGATCACGCGCGTACAATCATGATGGGTGATGATGGATACGTTTCCATTCATATGTGTGCATGCAGTGCAATGCAAGGTATAATGTGAAAATTGTCTGGTGGATGTGCGCGAGTACTAACCTGAATGCAATCTATCGGTCGGCACGATCAAGGGATTGAATCAGTTGGGAGACTTGTTCAATCAAGAAAATGTTGAAAGCAAACAACAATTTTTTACTGTCTGGTTTGTAATTTAACCATGTATATATTGCACATTTACAGCAAATTTTTAACGTTGTAAATGGAACTAGTGTGAGCCATTTGTCTATCGATGGTGCGGCGTCCTTCGAGCCAGGACGAGGGGACAATGTGCTCTCTTCGGTGATGGGCCTTCTTCCGATGGTTTGCCATCCCCACTTGGTGGCTCAACATTGCTCCTCCTAGTTCATCGAGAGCTCTGGTGGATGAAGACTTAGACTTCCATAGGTTGTGCTTCATGTTTTTTCTTTCCTTTTTATGTTCTTGTGGTTGTCCGTGCTCGTTGTTAGCCTTTCTTGCCGCACCTTAGCGTGTGCTCTCTATGTAAGCTGGTTTTCACCAGCACCTTCTCTCACTTCTAACTGTTGGCCGACCGGGCATTATCAATTTAATGTTGGACGAAACCTTTTTATCAAAAAAAAAAACTCGCCCTACTTTTGCCAGGCCACACATCGCCAGCTTTGGTGTATGCACTGGTGCTCGTATCAAGAATTCAAGATAGCAGTTCATACTAAAAAATTGTTGAATGATGACCTGGATTATGATCGGCGGCTATATAGTCACCGCCGAAATCTCCCTGCCGGCTGGACCTGTTCCTGATGAGTTACGTGCATGCACGTCGGTATGAACCGTCGGTTACAGACATGGAACTAACCTACGAAACAAGCTTTCGCCCAGCTTTATAAATAAAGCAGCAACCATCATACAACCACGCATACAAACACAACACCACACAAGCTGGGGCCAACAGCAAACAACCGTCCAAAACAGAAACAAAAGGAGACATAGGTGGGAAGACTAAACTAGGGTGACCCGCAACCGTTACGCCTCTCCGGAAGATTACCACCACGCTCCTAGCGTTGAATCGTCGAGTACCAAGAAGCACCTTCAAGAAGGAAAGCAATCGCTGCTGCCCGGACCATTACTGGTCCTAGGGTTTCCCCCGACACTCACGGGGCAATGGATAGAGGGTGGCCACGACGCCCTTCAAGAAGGGATGATGTCACCCGAAGGTGGCACCGCGTCGATGTCGAGCCGACAAGGATTTCTCCCGATAGCCATATCCAAACCCCAGACGATCCATGGCATAGGAGCCCCGCGAGGACGAAGCCTCGTCAACCCGGACTCTTCGCCCACCAACTTGCGCCACTACGGTTACAGAGCCGCCACCAGCATCATCTCCCCGAGGAAACCAACACGAGGTCTGCGAGACGAAGATGAGAAGTAGCTCGACTCGGGGTAAGCGGAAACCGCGGCCGCGCGGGAGGGAACTGCCTCCACCGTCGAAACAGTAGTCGACCGGACGCAGCTACAAGGCACACCGGTCCCCTTTAGGTCTAGCCACCTGCCAGTCCCAAGGGGTCCAGCCGGGCCCAGATTGGGTCCGTAAAGCCCGCAGCCGCGCTGCAACCGGGGCGGCCGTCGTCGCTGCTGCACCCCTGCACGAGCACCGTCATCTACACCTGCAGATCGAGGCAACAGAGCAGGCCCGCCCGCGAACCCAGATCGGGCCCAAAGGGCCCAGATCTGGGCCGACGGGCAAGCTGGCGCCGCCCTGCCGCTGCTCGCCGCCCCGCCGTGCAGTGCGCCTCAATGAACTGCGGGAGCGCCGCCGTGCCATCTCCACCGGCCGGAGCCGCCCGTCCGCCGCCCAAGACGCGCCGCCGCCGGAGGAGAGCACCCCGCGAGCCCTCCCACGGCGCGGGTAGAGGACGTCCGCCGCCGCCGGCCCCAGCCCGAGCCGCGCTCGGCTGGCGCGCCGACGGCGGCGACAGGGGAAGGGCGGAACTGGGGGTCGGGGGAAGAAGAACCTAAAGCCGCGCCGGCCGCCGCGGGGGCGGCGCGGACGCGGCGGGTGGGGGGGGGGGGAGGGAGGAGGGCCGCGCGGCGGCGGGGGAAGGGCCGGCGGCGGGGGAGACGCCGGAGACGGGGCGGTAGGCGGCGGCGCCCTAGGAGTCGCGGGAGCGAGGCCCTAGGGTTTTTTTTTTCCCCTCAATGTGTCTGACTTGGAACTAACTATAAAGACAGATTGCTTAGCATCTAACTATGACAACAATGTACATACAATAATTAGATTGGTATAACCGATTGTTGGTCATCTTAATTAACTGACGTACAACTAATTCTTATTCTAATTATGCTACGGACAAGTCATGCATTTTGTATATGAAGATTTGGATATTTGTCAACTGGGAATTAGGACGACATATATAGCTGTTGCTGCTTGCTGCGGCCAACCATGGCGACAACACAACCGCCATATACATGAAACGGAAAGATATAGAGATATTGTTGTCTGTTGACCAAATATTCATAAGAAAGGAGACGAGAGTGACAGGCCAGTATGACGATTTAGCAGTTTGGGAATTTTATTTAAGAAGAATTAATGGTTTGATTAATAAAATACTAATGTATCTGCATTACGATTACGAATCATGTGGGCGTGAGTGACAATATGAAACAAAATATTAGTACTTTAGTGTTCAAAAATAGTGTAGTACTTTGAGAGAAAGGTTGGATACAGATGACAGTTTGTCGGCAGCATCAACGCGTTGCGCCACCCAACCGCAGCGTACAAACTAATTTTCGTACCGTCTGATGATTTCATCTGTACTTTAGGCTGGTCTTTCCGTTCTAGTTTTGCAGGTTAGGCTAAGATATCTTTTCTAAATCAGCATGCTTGCTTTATTATATTCGAATATTCCAGGAGATACAAACAAACATCAGGTGGTTGGGGGAGCAAAATATGGCTTCCAACACCAAAAGACAGCTACGAGCTAGCTAGGCTATCAGTATCAGCATCGGTGTTTGAAACTCTATTATCATGAACGAAAAATTTCTCACAACAGCGGATGCCAGCTTCTAATCTCCTAGCTAGGGAGTTGTTTAGCACGTCATTCGGAGGCCACCTTGAGCATCAACGCTGAAGATCATTTAGATCATTTGCTAAGACCAAAAAAACCTCGTGGCAAGCCAAATTAAGCCTCTCCAGCGTCAGATAGTCTTTCCACAGATTTGAGTTCAGCCAAGAAACTTTTGGACGAAATTAAGATTGACAAGCGACTCTGAAATTCAGTTCCATGAATCGGCGGCTTCCTCTGAGCTAGTCAGCTAGCGGTCCAGATTGCGCATAGCGTGATTATCAGTTTGGTGCAATCAATATGAGTGAATGACTCTCCATCGCCGCAAATTACTCTGATGGTTCCATGGTAGCGCCGCCAGCCCGTCGACATGGCCGTCGGCGTATGATATGCCGTCGGCATAGATTTGACACAGACTGCAGGTCATGTCTGCGTGTGGGGCTTGTATCCAGACTGCAGGTCATGTTATAAAACAATTCGATGATGCCATTACCTGGATTATGATCAGATGGCTAATCACTGTCGAGATCGAGAAAATTTCAAAAACCACCACAATTGCGGTTAGGGTTTCGGAAAACCACCGGGATACGTTAGGGTTTCAAAAAACCACCGGTCTAGAGCTAATTACTTTCAAAGAGCCACCACTTGTTCGTTAACCGTCCGAGGCGTTCAGTTAAGCACGAATCTGACAGAGGGGCCCAGTTTAAGGCGTGACGTGGCAAATTAAGACAGCGCGCCGTTAACGGCGCGGTCGTTGCCCTAACTTACCCCCGTTTGGATAGCCCACTGGCTCGCGCATTCATTCCCCTCCCGTGCGAAGAGGCTAACCATGGCGGCGGCGAGTTCATCCGGAGCGAGCTCTCTGGGCGGCGCCGGCACCGGAGACGACGGCGGAGAGGCCGGAGACGGCGGCGGAGAGTTAACCCACGGTGGCGCAGTCGTAGGTGGTGGCGTTGCTGATGGGGACGACTGCATCGGGAGCTCGAAGCCGGCCGGCGTGAAGCAAGTTTCGTCGGCGAAGGCTGCCGCGGCCCGCGTCTGGAAGGAGCAGCCATCCCAGAGCCACGCGTGGACCACCGGATGGGGAGGCGTCGAGTAAGAATCCGCACCCTTCTCTGCTCTGTTCTCTTTGATTTTAGATCTGGCACTAGGGTATGTAGGCAGATAGGAAATTAAACATGTATTTCTCAATCTCCGCAGTCTTGATGATGAAGGTGTGTTGATACCAAGCCAAGAATGTGTTCAGTTAACTGAGGATTCAGAGATGCTTTATTTGGAGACCCAACAGAGCAACAATGCGCATTCAGAGCAGCAACTTATTCCTGTTCTTGAACCAGAAGTTGAGTATTTATTCACTCAACAGAGCTCCAGCAAGGGTAAAGGCAAGCTGGCTGAAGAACCACTAGATGTTGACACTGATTCGCAAGAGGATTCAGGAGATGATGGTTGGTTCAGTCATCAAGGGTGAGAAGACCTTCTGTCTTAGGAAAATGCAGTTAGATCATACATGTGCTCCTTTAGGTGAAAAGTGCAAGGTGACAGGTGAATGGGTAGCAAAAATGTGTGAGTCCAGTATAAGAATAGACCTGAGGACTGGGATGGAGGCTGTGAGAGAGACAACAAAGGAGAAGTATGGAGTTGAAGTGCACAAGATGATGGCATATAGAGCAAAGAAGAAAGCTTTGGAGGTGGTCTTGGGTGATCAGATTGAACAGTACAAGCGATTGAGGGATTACCTACAGACTGTTCTTGACACCAATCCTGGCTCTAGATGTATTGTGACTACTAAAATGGTTGCAACTGAGCCAAGCAGGAACCCTCGTTTTCATGGTCTGTTTTACTGTCTTGGAGCGTCTATACAAGGTTTCCTTAATGGTTGCAGGCCATTTATTGGTAAGTGTATTCACATTCTGTACTAAGACTTGTTAGTGTACATTCATTGCTGCTTGCCTAACATTTATGTGTTTCCTTTGCAGGTTTGGATGGGTGTTTTGTTAAGCTGACCACAGGCCAACAGATCCTTGCTGCTACTGGAAGGGATGGGAACAACAACATTTCCCCCTGGCTTTTGGACTGGTTGACAAGGAGGAGACAGCCAGCTGGGCTTGGTTTCTTACACAGCTTAAATATGCTATTGGGGGAGAGAGAGGGAAGTTTGGCTTGTACACCATCATTTCTGATAGGCAGAAGGTAAAAACAATCGACAATCTACCTCTAGTTGTGTCATTTATCGACAATCGACAAATTTATCGACAATCTACCTCTAGTTGTGTCATTTATTGACAATCGACAAATGTATCGACAATCTACCTCTAGTTGTGTCATTTTCTGACATACATCTAACTTTTTTGCAAAATAGGGCCTGCTAAATGCAATCAACCAGGTGTTTCCCAACTGCCCACAAAGGTACTGTCTAAGGCACATATATGCGAATTTTCAAATTGCTGGGTTCAGAGGGGAAGAGCTGAAAAAAATCATGGATGAGGCTAGCTATTCTTACACTCAACATGGGTTTGATGTTGCAATGGAGAAAATGAAGGAGGAGAGTGAAGCTGCATGGGAGTGGTTAATGAAAATCCCTGTCTCAGCTTGGGCTAGATATGCCATGGATGTGAACTGCAAAACTGATTTGGTGGTAAACAATCTCAGTGAGGTCTTCAATAGAATGATACTTGATGTCAGAGCCAAACCAGTACAAACTATGTTTGATGGCATCAGGAAAAAACTTATGGCCAGAAATGATGACAAGAGAACAGGAGCAGAGAGAGCTCGATGGGAGATCACCCCAACTTACTCAGAAATATTAGAAGAAAACAAAAAATGGTCTAGGCCTTGCAGAGCAAGGAAAGCAACAGATGGCTTGTGGGAAGTAAGCAGTGGAGTGGACAGGCAGTATGCTGTGAGCTTGACCAGCAGGACATGTGGATGCAGGCGATGGGACATGACTGGAATACCTTGCAGTCATGCAATTGCAGCCATTTACAAGTCGTACCAGCATCCAGAAGACTTTGTGCATGATTTCTTCAAGAAAGAAATGTACAAAGAGGCATATGGTCCAGTGATTCAACCTGTTCCTGGAAAAGACTGCTGGACAAAAACAGATACACCTGACATAGAGCCTCCTGTATTTGAAGTTTCTTTGGGTAGAAATCAAAGCAAGAGAAGGAAGGGCAAGTATGAAGTTCCAGCACCAAAGCAGACATCAAGAATGGGCACAATTACTTGTAGCAATTGTGGCCTGCTTGGGCACAGATACACTAGTTGTGCAACACCACTGAAACCATCTCTACAGATCAGGAAAAACAGTCACCAGGTTTCCTTTGACTTACTATTTATCTCTTTCATATGCTATTTTCATTTGACTTACTAACATAGGCACTGACTATTTATTTATTTAATGCAGGAAAACAGAGCTCAACTATCAGAGAGTTCAACTGCTGCAGCTCCATCTGCTGGTACTACTGCCCCACCACCTCCAACTGCTCCATCTACTACAGCTCCATCTGCTGCAAGGAGGGCAGCTCGTGCAGCTCCTGTAGCAACTGCAACTCCAGAAGCCGCATGCCAATCTGCAGCAAGGAGGGCAGCTCAGGCACCAGCTGCAACTGCACAGGCTGCAGGCAAATCTGCAACAAGGAGGGCAGCTAAAGCTAAAACAGCTCCGCAACATCTGCACCAACAGCTGCACAACCATTCAGAGCTCCAAGGCCAGCAAGACAGAGACAGGGCAGCTCCAGACTGAAGGGTTACTTCACAGCAAGCAACATTGACAAATTGACCTTGAAGGACATCAAGAGGCAGAACAAGGAAGCTGAATGAATATTCACCTGTCAGCAAGCAAGTTATGAAGTTGAACCTTATATTATTCTGTGTGTCGATCCCTTTGAAAAACATATTATGTATGCACCTTTATGTCCCAGTTGGTCTGTTCCAACTGGTGTGTGTTGAACCATTTCGTCTTATGTGCTGAACTTGGTTTGTATTATGTTGAACCTTATATTATTATGTGAACCTATGTTTGAAATCTCCTGTTTGTTCTACCATGTTGTTGTTTTCTTTTCAGTCATCAGTTTGTTGAATTACCAGTTTCTTTTCAGTCATCAGTTTGTGATGCACCTATCTGAATTTCACTGCGACTGGTGGTTCCTTGAAACCCTAAACCTGAATAGTGGTGGGTTTTTGTGAAACCGCACCGTTAACGGCGCGCTGTCTTAATTTGCCACGTCACGCCTTAAACTGGGCCCCTCTGTCAGATTCGTGCTTAACTGAGCGCCTCGGACGGTTAACGAAGAAGTGGTGGCTCTTTGAAAGTAATTAGCTCTAGACCGGTGGTTTTTTGAAACCCTAACGTATCCCGGTGGTTTTCCGAAACCCTAGCCGCAATTGTGGTGGTTTTTTGTAATTTACTCGTCGAGATCTTCCTGCTGGACCTGCTCTTGACTTACCTGCATCCACGACGTCGCCAAGAGCCGTCGGCTGGGGCTTCCAATTAGTTTGTAATTGCATAAAGACACATTGCTTAACTAGCATCTAGCTGCGTGATAATCAGTGTAATATACAATAATTAGTTTGGTATAACCGATTGTGGTTCCCCTTGATGAACTGACGGCTAACTCTGTTTCCAACGTTGCATAGTTCGTCATGCATGCATCTTGTATAAGTACCAGTGGACATCTGAATCAGCTGGAAATAGGGACATAGCTGTTGCTGGCTTGCTGCCGCCAATCATGAGGACAACACAACCGCTATATAATTATAAAATGAACTGCAAAGATACAGAGATACTCTTGGGAGAATATTCATGATAAGAAATGAGACGAGAGTGACAGGCCAGCATGACGACGTAGCAGTTTGGGATTTTGAAAATACGAATATGGTTTGATTAATCATGCTAAGGTACTTGCATTACGATCACGAAATCATGGGCGCGCGTGAGTGACAATATGAAATAGAACTGAAATGATATAGTAGTACTTGAAGGTGAAAGGTTAGATACAGCTGATTTGTCGGCAGCATAAAACGCGTTACTCCTCAATTGCAGCCTTTGTGTTTTTAAAAGATAATTGGAGCGTGTGTTACTTAAAAAACAGAGTTTTGGTTACAGACGCCATTACAATCTTTTCGAGCCGATTCGGGGGGAGGAACCGTTTTCTGTGACGCACCCTCACACCACTCTCTACCCCCTAGACCGGCCAGCTGATGAGCCCTACCTGGTGCTGATTTAGGTGGCAATATGAAACAATAAAACAGTGCTATGTACTGTTGAGAGAAAAGTTGGATACAGATATGGTTTGCCAGCGGCATAAACTCGGTAGGCCGTCCAACTGCAGCGTGTAAAATTTCATTCCGGGTGATGATTTCATCTGTAAGAGGAGTTTGTGATGCACGGGTAGACCTTCAAAATTATCAAGCCCGGCCTGACCCAAAGCATACGCCAGCTTCTGTTGGCTATCCCTGGCTCCTTAAGGAGATTGCAGTCAAGAAACTGCAGTTTCAGAAGGTTCTGTAATGTTTGGTCACGAGAAGAGGGAGTCGAATGGAGAAGCGCACGGACTAGCAAAGGCTGCTTCGGTGCTGCCTGTTCGACACCATATTTGGCTGGTAAATCCTCCGGGCCTTCTTGGTTCCAAACAGGCACGGATATAAGATGCTCAACACGGCATTCAGGAAAAATCACCCAGAACATGATAAGACAGCAACTTCCTGCATTTACACCATTTCTGCCTAACAGAGCCTAGATTCTATGTTTAAGAAGAAGAAGAAAGGAGACCAAGGAAAAAACAAGCACTACCTGCAAACATGCAGATTTATCTCACTGGTCACTATTCACAACTTCCACAGCCAATCTTCGTTCATCTGCCCCCATCTAATCCTATGTTTTATGTGACAAAAAAAAAATCTAGGAACAATACCAGCCAACCTAAACGAATAAATAGAAGGGGTAGAGCAGCTACCGCCAGTTTAACCCTGGAGAACTCCCAACGGCCCGAGCATCGGCCAGCGAAAGAGCCATGGCCAGCATCATCTGCTCTTCAAAGTTATCAGGGACGTTGCTGCCCGAACCAATGCTGGATACATCTGAAGCAGCCAAATTGGCAGCCCCAGCCTCCACTGTAACATCAGAGCCAGCAAAACTGGTGCTGGCCTCCGCCACCTCCGACCACCCGTCATTATTAGAGTACTCCACACCCTCTCTTGTTTGCCGTGTTCTGCTGTTTGATGGTTCCTCAACTCTTGCGCCTGAGGAACTGCTCCCAGCTATGCTCATATCCTCTGTAAAAGACCTTTCTGACCTGCTGAGAACATCATGTCTTGATGTTTGGCAAGTGGCAGTGCTGGAAGAATCTCCAAGCATATGTTGTTGCTCGGCTAATGCTGCGACCGCACAAGCAAACCCACCGGAAGGGGCTCCTTCAGTTGAAGCCGTCACAGATGCATCATGACCACTTGGAGGAGTTGTTGGTGGTACAGCACCTACAATGCCCGGATTTCCCAAGGCTTCCTGATCCTGTTCATGGTAATTTTAACAAGATGATTAGTCTGTCTTTCCTATAAACGATGCCGGTCCACAAATTAAGTGGTGAACAACAGTAAGTTCTAACTTAATTTGCACGTAACTAAGAAGGATATTTAACCAACTTATAGGAAATGGCAGGGCACATGATGATTGAATGAAAAGTAGCTATTATGTCAGATGGTAAACAGGAAAGCATGTACCTAGTATGGGAAAGTCATATTATTTAGACTGCATACAATCATAATGCATTACAAAATATATAGACCTGTTTTAAAATTAACCGACGAGTTCTTTAAGAAAAAGAAAGAAAAAACAGCTTATATAGATTGAGTATTTTGGAAAGCATGTTCAACAATATCTTAACATACTTGTACAGAGAGCCAAATCGCTTCCATTAACATAACTTCTTCAAGATCCATGTCGAAATGATTTTCCCTGCATTTTTCAGGAACTCGTCAGTAATGGCAATAATACAAAATACCAACAGTTGTGATATAGACGGGTGTAGTTAATAAGAGGAAAGGGGATGACAACAAGTGTGTTTTCACTAGAACACTTCTGATAGTTTCGTGAGAAGGGAACACATCTTAGATGGCTTAGTGACAAAGAGAGCTAATGCAAATCATGCCACATAAGGGAACCCCCCGAAATGACAAAGAGAGCTAATGCAAACTAAAGCAAAACAAATAAAATGCTCACATAAGGGATAAAGCTTCGGGCATGTTTGGTTTGTATGGATAAGCTTAGGGCATGTTTGGTTTGTACACAAACCATGCCACACTTTGCCAAACCACAAGTTAGGCAAAAGTTCAACCAAGTTACCCGTTTGGTTCACTGTCACACTTGTGGCAAAATTCCTTTACTATTTATGGGCCCTACATGTCACTCACTAAGAAAAGTGTGGCGCTAATTTTGGTCGCACCAACCTTACGCATGCTTGGCTAAAAAGTGTGGCAAATGGTGGCAACCTTATAGTACACCAACCAAGCATGCTCTTCATTCTCTAATAGGACCTAAGGAACAGGTGAAGAACAGCGCAATTCTGTTTTCAAGCCAAAACCTATGAACCTTAAAGCAGGTGCTCTTCGTTCTGGAAAGACTTTCCTGGAAGACTATCAAACAACAGATGCTTCCAGTGTATTCACATACGAAAACCCTCAGATAAGGATGAGTTGTACTTGTAACTTGTAAAACAAACAGTAGTCAGCCTTTTTTTTATTTCAGTTCAGGATATATGCCATATCATTGTACTGCCTAGTAATGAAATCGGTTGAACATAATACATAGGTAGAGATTCTCTAATAGTTTTAGATTTTAATACAACTAAACTTAAGATCTTCTAGAAAAGTCAAAGGCAGAACTAGTTAATCACTTGGAATACATATATATGTATAGCTCATCACTTGGAATACATATATATGTATAGCTAAACTAAGGTGCAACAAGAGTTAGGTGTATTAATTTGATCATTCAATAACCATTTAGCTTCAAGTCAAGAGCAGCATAATCAAGGTTGGGCATCTCCAACATATTCAATTCGGTGATCAGAAAAAAAAAAGACAAAATCCTAAACCAGTAGTAATATTGTCTACATTATATTGCCAGGACCTTAAGTGACAGCAAAGACGACAACATGTATGTACATAACTGATATATTTTTGTTATTAATTACCAGACCATTGCTACTGTATCAGTTGGAGAGAATGCACAGCCATCTATCAGGAAGTCACATTTCCTATCAGGTGATAACTAAGGATATTTTGACTACAGATAAGTACAAATAGTACGGTATCAAAATTCCGAATCAGGTGCAACTGAGCATTAACGGTACTTTGCCCACGAATATTTCAGTGAGGGTCCAAACCACTGAAGCAACAATATTAATTGCAGTACTGCAAGATAATTTTACCTAGAAAGCACAAAAAGTCCCCAATGCATTGATGTGTCCATAACAAAACATCTTGAAAAGGATAGAAGGCGTGAAATGGTTAACAAGCACTTACCGCATCTGCTTTAAGCGTTCAGCGTTCCTCAATAGCAACTCCGAATGCTGTACTTGACCTGACTGCACATCGTTGCCTTGAGCGCTGACTACAGCTATCAGCAAAAAAGATATAGTCAGTCAGCAACTACACAACAACAACAACAAAAAGCAGAGAGAGAAACAAACAACAATCACACACCCGGGGTGGACGCGCCGCCTGTATCACAGCAATCAACTTGATCAGCTGTTATTCCATCGGTCGAAGCAGCAGCAGTCTGCTTATTCTTCAGCCGCTCCGCGTCGTCCTGGATTTCCTGATGCCGCATCTTGATCTGCGCCATGATCACCCTCTGCTCCTCCTACACAGAATCACCAGGTCCACCCAGTCGGCACAACAAAAACAGAACAGAAAGCGGACAGCACCAACCAACCAAACAGTTTGACAGGCACTCACAATCTGCTCAACGCCCTTCTCCTCCTTGGTCTTGACGCCGCGGTACTCCACGCATAATTCAGCATCTTGCAGTACGGGCACCTTAACAGTCAAGGAAAAAGTGATCCACAACACAAGCGCGCATAGAACATGGTGCGCCGGAATGGTAACATCGGAACAAAGAGCAGCCGTCGACAGAATCTACTATCCGAGGATGGGAAGCAATGAGAAATGGGGGTAGGATACTGCGTGGGCCGGCACGAGGTGGGCGACTTCATCTGGAGGAAACACTCTGCACGCACAACAGGAGAGGAAGTCAGCCAAGTCAAACGCGACGTAGCCGAAGGCGGCAGCGTGAAGGACACGCCCATAATCCCAAACTGTCGATAACTCACCGGTGCAAATCCCCTTGGCGCAGCACTTGGACCGGTTCAGGCTAGGATAGAACTGAATAACAATCGCTAATTATTACGTTGTCATGATTAATGGATCCAGGGGGAAATTGGGACGGGAGGTTAAGGGAGCGGGACTGAATGACTGACCAGGAAGCAGATGGGGCACTCGTCGAGGTCTGCGCGCGGGTCGTCGGCGCCCGGGTGGCAGGGCGCGAGCTTGGCCTCGATGATGAGGCGGCGCAGATTCCTGAGGTCGATGTCCGGGTGCGGGTAGAGCCCCTGCGGCGCCGTGTACCGCTCGTCCACCGGCGGCCGCCGCCGCCGCCCCCCGACCCGGTTCCCCATCCCGCACCACCACCACCAGAAAAGGCAGGCAGGCAGGCAGGCAGCAACCCTTCCAACCCCCGCCGACTCCTGCCTGTACTAAACCCTCAACGGCCAGCCGCTCCAACCCACCCACCCAGCACCTACCCGGCAGCTCTTCAACCCCCGAAAAACAAGCGCAGGGGGCGGTGGGCGGCGCCGGCGTGGAAGGCGACGAGGGGGAAGACGACAGGGAAGAGAAGTGGGGAGGATTTGTGACGGTACGATCTCCCTCTCTCTCTCTCTCTCGACTCAATCGCTTTCTGGCTTCGCCGTTGCCAGAAACCGCACGCCTATAGCAGCGCCCAAAGCAGCAGATTCTTCCACGCTCCCTCCCTGGACCCTGGTGGATTAGGTTTTTATTCGTACCTCGCCCTCTGGGCTCTGGCTTATGTAATCTCTCTGATTTATCGGGTCAAACACTCAATCGCTGCTAACTAATTCTTCGTGCTTACTTCTATAATCTCGCTGCGTGTGGGACCCCACTACGCCGTATCTCCAGCGCGGCAGCAGCAGATTTGGCAACAGACGACGTGATGATTGGAGGGTACAATGGTTCCAGATAAGAGTACGGGAGAAGAAGTCTTCAAGCAAGCAACAATCAATCGTGCTACATAGGAGAGTTGTGTCCTCAGCTGCAGCTGCTCCTGCGTGATTGGGGATTTTGATTTGACAGTCACTCTGATTTTGACGGTCACTGCTTTTTTCGGGACTTCCGATTTTTCTTTCAAAGAATTATCGTGAGACGTACTTCCTCCCTCTTTACCGAATTACTCTCTCAGTTCCAAATTAATTGACATACATTTGTCTAGATATAAATTTATCTAGACACTAAACAAGTATACATACATTCATATTTGTACAAATGCAAGTCAACTATGTCGACTAATTCGGACAGAGGGAGTACAAAATAAGCCAAGTACATAAAAGTTACATCCGGTCAACCGGCCATTAGAGTGAGCCGTCGACACGCCGTTGTCTTTCCAAACCTGACTTTGTCGATGACATTCGGAAAGTCCCCGTGCATGTGTCAATCAGCAGCGCTCGGGAGGAACAGTGATGTGTCATCGAACTCTTGAATCTGCTACAGCAAGCATGTAACACATGTAGACAATGTAAGATCCACCCCACTCCAAGGTGACCAGACGATTCCCCGTCCTCCTTAATGGCACAGATAAGCATAACGTTGCGGTTGATCAAACTCTAACTCTAAGTTTAGCAGGGACGGTCCTAGATTTTTTTACTGTTTTATGAAGTTGCTGAAGTTAAATATCTTTCTTTAAAAAATATGTATAAAGATCAAGGGCTTGGATTTCTAAATTTTGATTGGGGGGCATAGGCCCAGCTCGACTATAATTGGGATCAGTCACCCCAATCACGTTGAGCACAGTTTTGAGATCCTCACCCCCTCCTGTTTAGCGACAAGTAGGGGAGGTTGACACACAAGATTGTTAGAGGACACAGAGGAAACGAGCGTGGACATGATTTGTTTCTAGATGGCTGAAGACGTCGCTAGCTCATATGATCCTACTCCCTCCGTTTTCAAATATAACATGTTTTAGGTGTTTCACTTATTATTTAGATGCATACTAAAATGAGTGAACATGCACACTAAAACGTGTCTAGATACATTTTTTTGCGAATAGGACCCTGGCATTAAAATAGACATCGAACAGTACAAAACACGTTAACAAAAACGAAAATTGCATCGAAATTCTTGAGATGCCCTTCATCTTTAACCTCTAGACCGTGTCGACGGCGCGCCGCCGCTGCCGCTCCTCGCAGAGCCGCGGCCTGACATTGTTGGTTGCGGACGGGAAGTCGCCGAACGGGTCTACAAGACCACTTCCGTCCCGGAGCCGAAAACGAAGGAAGAACTGCCAATGAATCTCCTTGACGATCCGGAGAACGCCATCGCCAGAAATGTCTTGATATATTTGTATATATGTTAACGTGGACAAATGCTAAAACACTTTTACATTAAACAACGGAGGGAGTATGTCACTTCTGAATTGTTCTGAATTGTTAGCGGTTACATCCACGCGGTTGAACTTACTTAACCGTGTACACAGTTGTGCGAGTATTATTGTTTTTTAGAAATGCCGTGTATGTGCTCCGTCCGTGTGAGGAAATGGTCAGTACGTTCGTGGTGACCACCAAACTGTTGACCTGCCGGTTCTTCTTCGAGAATTTTTTTAAAATAATATTATTTTTAACAGTAATTTCGCCTAATAGCACGCGTGGTGCTGTTATTTGAAAAATAGGGCGGCGTCGGCCCGGAGCGAGCCGAAAGTCAGGTTTCGGCCTGGAGGGGACCGAAAGTTGGGTGTCGGTACGCTAAGCGACGAGAGCTGCATGCAGCTCTGCGCGCGCGGCAGGCGGGGCCCGCGTGTTTCGGCGCGGAGCGAGCCGAAAGCAACTTTCGGCCTGGAGGGGGCCGAAAGCTAGCAGATCCCGTCGACGCGCCTCCTTTCTTCTCCCCTTTCTTCTCTTCTTCCTTCCTTGGTTCCTCTTCCTCCTCTCCTCTTCCTGCTCTTCCTCCCTCCACCAAATCCAGTCCAAAAATTTGTGCTGCCACAGATTTGATCGGTAAAAAAGAGAGAGGAGGGACGGGGCATCCAGGATCTGTGGATGGGATAGCTTTTCGTGGAGTCGTTTTGAGGTGTGGAGGTGGAGGATTGGGAGCAATGGTGGTCAACAATGGTGCCTAGTGATGGTACAAGTTGTTGTTTGAGAAGGTGGTGTTGTGGTGGAGCAGTGGTGGCGGTAGATTGAAGCCGGAGAGCGGCGCTGACCGGATCGACACGCGTCAAGGGTAAACCCTTATTAGTCACTAGATAATTATTGTTTAGTGTAATAATACTCTGTTAGTGGACGGGTGCATATTAAGTATTTTGTTGGTGGCTGCGTTAGTAGTAGTGTAGACAATTTTAGTCAGTGGATTCGTTAGTATTACTGTCGGAATAATTTATTTGGTGGATGCGTTAATATTATAGTAGTATTATTTTGTTGATTAATGCAGTGTAGAAATTTTGCGATCGGTTAGAATAAATATTATTCATTGGGCGTCATATTTTTCAGTGATCGGCATCTGATGATGCTATAAATTTGTTTAGGTCATGGAAGTGGTTGATGTTCTTGTGCACTATGGCGCCGGTAATGTCGGTGTATCCGAGTTAGGTGTTGATTTGAGTGAATTTGGGAATATGTTGATTCAGCTTACAGACCCAGTGAATTTGAGAATAGCTGCCATTCAGCAGTATTTCACGATAAATTTCGGGTTTGATCCTAATATCTGGGCTGTTAAGATTCAATCTGTATGGAGCAAATCCCGTACAAATATTTTTCGCGAGTTGTTGCCGCTTGATCGGACAAGTCAGTGGACATCTTGGCTAGCATCATGCAAACGCCGAGGTACACAACCTGAAATCCTGCTGGTATTTTATCTGATAGAGAACAATTTGGAACACGGTGGCGGGGTCCTGAGCATGGAGAGAGTAGTCAGTGTACTGGCTCAGAGAATGTTGATTTGTTTGGCTCCATGGAAAATATTTCTGATAATTATGAGCCGGCACTTAGTAGTCAGTCGGCAGGACCAGCGCATGTAGGGGAGGCAGATGGGGATGAGTACGCAGGAACATTGCAGGAACAGATGTTGGACGAAGATGAGGATGGCCTTGCAGAAGATCTTGATTCTGATAATGAAAATGATGGTCATGATCAAGATGACGAAGAGGATGTTGACGATGGGCCTATTCCTGACTATTGGAATGAGGACAAGTCGAACATGACAGTCGTGCAAGACGGAAACTCTTCGTCATGGGAGTATCACATGAATAATATTCAAGTTGGTGCTCAGTACAGCACAAAGCAGCAGCTTAGGGAAGCCGTGATTAAGTGGGCATTGTCCACGCAAAGGGTTTTCCGCACTGAAGTCTCGAACAAGCAATATTTGACTATGAGTTGTGCTGATATTACCTGTCCAGGAAGGGTGCATGGTCACTTACCGAAGTATGACGTGATGTGGGTGGTTTCAGGCTTCGAGCCGCACACTTGTGAAATATCGAGTACATTGAAAGACCATCCAAACCTGACTTCAACTCTCATTGCACGCCTCTTGTACGATGAGATAGTGCGGACAAAAGACATGGTGGCGAGAAACATCATCTCGACAGTTAAGGCTAGATGGAAAACAACCATTAAGTATGGGAAGGCATGGAGAGCAAAGCAGAAGGCTCTGGAGGAGAGGTTTGGGACATTTTATGATGCATACGATAATGTTGTCCATCAAATTACCACATTGAGCGAGAGGAATCCTGGCACCCATGTAGCTTTGCAATTATTTAAGATTCCCGAGGAGCCAAACTATTCTGTATTTTGCAGGATGTTCTTCTCGTTCGCAATATGCATCGAATCTTTCAAACATTGTCGTCCAGTGCTCTGCATCGATGGCACATTTCTGACAGGCAAGTACAAGGGACAGATACTGACCGCCATTGGTGTGGATGGTAACCAACAGATCGTTCCTATTGCCTTTGCCTTCGTAGAGGGTGAGAATTATGAGAGCTGGTTATTCTTTCTGAGGGAATTAAAAAAGGGGGTCGTGGAGGATCGGCCAAACGTGTGCATTCTTCATGACAGACATCCAGGTATGTTGAAAGCAATCAAGGCACTACAGCAGCCTGCTGGGGACGAACCTGTACCATGGACTGACTTGCAGAGCCGATGGTGTATGCGTCATCTCGCTGCGAATTTTTACTCATGTTTTAAGAGTAAGCGGCTGATGAATCTGTTCAAAAGACTCTGCAATATGAATCAGGAAAGGAAGTACAATTTTCTGTGGGAAATACTCACTGAATTCACGAACAAACAAGTGAAGGAAAGAAGAGCTGCACAGGCAACCGCGATCGCTACGCAGTTGAGAGCTGCACAGATGGCTGGACGTGACTTGCTTGACGACACGATTGATGCCAAGCATCGGGCTAGGATTTGGGAGTCTTGCCGTTAGTTTACTTTGCAATTTATTATGAAGTACTTAATTAATCTATACTATGCAGATGGCTGGACGTGACTTGCTTGACGACACGATTGAGGCCAAGCATCGGGCTAGGATTTGGGAGTCTGGTACACAACCACCAGTGTTGCGTACTCGGACTCCAGGAGCTAATTGGGCGCTGCACCCCGCTTGGGTTGATCGGTACGTGAAACCTTATGTTCAATTATAAGAATCACTAGTACGCTAAAAATTGCTGACAGACTCGGGTCTTCTGTATGCAGGCTGGCTTGGTCTGGTCTGTTACCACTTGCTCGTCTAGTTGAGATGAGTCCAGAGCTGTCGGTTGAGATTCAGCCAGAGGCTGACGGACAGGAGGCCCAGCGCCTCCACCGTAGTGCTAGTAGTCGTGTCGGCGTGGACAAGTCATTGGTGAGCTGCTTAGTTGATCGGTGGAGGCCCGAGACCCACACGTTCCACTTTCCGTGGGGGAGATGGCACCTACTCTTCAGGATGTGTCATACTTGTTGGGACTTCCTTTGTCGGGCGAGGTGATTGGACCGACGGACTCTCCAGTCGGTTGGCGTGACGCCATGTAGGCACGGTTCGCAGGCGTGCATCCGGAGAATCCAGAGTTGGTGTACAGTTCTCACGGTGTGAGACAGGCATGGCTGAACAATTTTCAGGTAAACCCATCGTTATTTCTAATGTTTAGTCTTTATCGATCGGTATGTCAATACTAACTGAAATTCTTATTCATTGCAGATTAATAACTTAGGGTACCCTGAGATGGCTTTGAGTCAGCCGCAGATTACTAGAAGTCTGGAGGCCTATCTACTGTGGCTATTTGGCAAGGTGATGTTCACTGAGACTCACCAGGACACAATTACTGCACGCTGGATACCTGTGGCGCACGAGATTGCAGAGGCGCAGAGGGAAGCGCACCTTTGGTCTTGGGAGAGGTTCCCTGTTGGTCGACCTGACGTGAATGCGCACATCCCCTGGGACTACACACTCATGGAGCATAACCTAGCCGAAGCGCCTACGTTTGGCAGCACATGGGCACAGCGAGAGGTAAACATTTACATCATTTAGTTGTGTTCGCTCGACTTACTTTGTTATTTTACGGTCAACTAACTAGTTTGTTTATGTACAGAGAAGATTCAGGGGAGTCCAAGTCAGGAATTGTTATAGAGCATTCACTGAGTGGTTCGATGCGCTTCAGGACCACCAGGTTATATGGGAGCCATACGGGGATGTCGCAAGGCAGAGTAGATTCCCCGGCGGGCTTTCTGACCTGTGCACGAGAGATCGGAGGTACTGGTTGACTACAGCTCGTATTGTGTTCGACGTCTCGGTGGAGCAGATGGCACAACACCGGATCATGAGACAGTTTGGAGGACGGCAGTTGCCGGTGCCTCCTACTCGACCTCAACTCCCTTCCCACGTGCACAGGTAACTCTTCTAGATGAAACTATTTTTTCTATTTTGTGTATGCATCCAGTTGTTTTTAATTGCTCTACATGTATATATGCTACAGGTTAAGTCGTCAAGGAGACAGACCACTTGCAACTTGGCTACAGAAGCTCCAACCGTACATGGTAGAATGGGCGACTGCGACCGCGATTGAAAATCTATGGCTGGACAATGAGGCGTTTGTGCCTGCTGATTTTGATCAGTACCTCCAGACATACAGACAATCCACTCGCATACGGTTACTTCCGACGCTACAGCCTGATCAGATGCAGCCAGCAAGTGTGATCGACATGTACCCACTACACGGTATTGGGGGGCCGCGGTACTCTGCGGTACGTACTAAATTTATGTGCCTCCATTGCATAATCTATGCCTTCATACAAATTTCTAACATTTTTCCCTTACTAAACAGGCTGAGCAGATAGCAGAGATTCAGCGTGATGTTAGTAGGTACAACCCGCCACCTGAGTGCAGGCCATGGTTCAGACGACTAGAGGACAAGTTACGACGTGTGTACAGTGTGCTTACCTGTTCCGGTGTTGCCGATGTTGCGCCACGCCAGCCACCTCCGCGTCCTCCGCGCCACTCTACACCCACTCCGGATGCACAGGTATCACCTTCCGCACACTACACACATCGACACGACCCGAGACCTCGTTTTACACCTCCTCAGCCTAGGAGCACACAACCTACGTTCGAGGTCGGTTCATCATCTCACCAGCCGGAGCATTTCGAGCCGGGTCCTTCTCAGCCAGTTCCTTCCCAGCCGGGTACTTCGTCCTGGGTCATGCCCCCTCATATGATGATGCAGCAGCCTGGTATGCATCAGTGGGGCATGCCACGTGATCAAGGTTTCAGGCAACACCCTAGTATGTACGGTCAACCGTCTTATGCAGAGATGATTTGGAGCGGGGTTGCACCGCCTATGACTCAGCCAATGCTAGATCTCGGTTAGTATGCTTTATTTTTTCCCACATATTACTCTTGTTCACCAACATCACATACTAACATACTATCATTTGCAGGTGGAGGTGGTTCGGCATACAACTCTCCACGATTTGACCAGGAGAATCCGATGTACTGTACGCCACCGCCCGTCACACAGCCTACGCAGGACGAGGACGAGGAGTCGCCGCTGCAAGGTAGTGGGACGCAGCCGCGACAGGATGACGTGGACTTGACAGTGCCTCGTCAATTGAGGTTAGCTCACAGGTACGGCAGGTCAACGCCCGTCCAGCCCCCTCCTCGTCAGGCTCGGCCACGCAGGGGTCAGTGATATATTTGGGACATACTCGTACTTAGGTGTATGAGACATATCCGTATATCTATTTTTATGTGAGACATATTCATATTTATGTTCGTCTGTACGAGACATATTATAATCTATGTACGAGACATATTATTATCTATGTACGAGACATATTATAATTGATACGAAACATCCCACATTGAATCGATAAATTAATTTAACATACAACTAGAGATCTACGTTACAACTTCACTAGTTCTAAATACTGGATAGAACAAATTAAGGTACAACTTCAAATTACGATACAACACAAGTAAAACAAAGACTCTACCTATCTCCCATCGATGCAGCCTGCACCACCCGCCGTGTTGCCACCCTTGCCCTTTGACGAAGATTCTGCCTTCTTGCCTTTGCCCTTGGACGAAGCTTCAGCCTTCTTGCCATTACCCTTGCTCGATGCTTCAGCCTTCTTCTCCTTGCCCTTGCTCAGTGCTTCAACCCTCCTTTCCTTTGACGACGGCATGAAATCGTCGTCATCATCGCTGTCAACTACCCAGAGACAGGAACGACCGTACGAAGCACGGTCAGCTTCAGTTAGGTAGAACGGACTATTCGTAACTTTCCTGTCAAACTTATCTGCAAGACTGAGCATTTCTGCACGAATTTGGAGCGGAGTCCTATACGAAAACCCATCGCGGCATAGCTTCGCCCCGAGCAAAGCGAGATGACTCTCAGTGTGCAAAATTTCTTCAAGTGGAACTACCGTACCATCTACCTTCAAATTGCTCGAAAGCCTGGCGAGATGCTCGGATGCGGAAATGTGAAACCCGGACACACACTTCTCGTAAGGACCAATACACACCATGCTTGCGCTCAAGTGAGTACCATGCCTACTTTCGACTGGGTTTTATAGAACTACCGGTGGCGACATTTGGCGGGAAACGGTGGCGGCATTTGGCGGGAAACGGTGGCGGGAACCGGTGGCGGCATTTGGCGGGAAACGGTGGCGGGAACGATAGCGCTCAAGTGGCGGCATTTGCGGGAAACGGTGGCGGGAACGATAGCGGGAAATATTTTGGCCGGAAAAAACTGTCTGCTTAGGTTTCGGCTCGGCCTAGGCCGAAAGTCTCTGTTTTCTGACACGGGCCCGCCGTGGCCATGCAGCCGTCGGCGCTTTGCAGGCCGAATGCAGGTTTCGGCTCCTGGTAGGCCGAAAGTAGACTTTCGGCCCGGGCCAGGCCGAAAGTTGCAACTTTCGGCTCCCTCCGGGACGACGGCGCGCTAGTTTTCAATTTTTGCTGACGCGTATACTACCTTCCGAAATAGTCATTAAAAATAATATTATTAAAAAAAATCTCGTTCTTCTTCCTTCGTTCAGCGTATCATCATCAGAAATTTTCAAGTTGTTCGTTCCGGCCAGTGTATATGTATATTTTTCGATAAAGAGTGTATGTATATATATACAACAACAAAAAATTGCACACGCAACGTTACGTACCTAGAGCGGTCCCGGGAGGATGGGCGGTGACAGCCAGCCTAGCTCGGATTTTGGAGTTTGCCGTGCAAACGTTGGAGTGATCGACGAGTGGCGACAGCGACACTGAGGCTGCTCACCGACAGCCGGCCACCGCTTGTTGTAGTATTGTTGCGTCACGTAGATCAACGGTGCTAGCTGTGATTTATTTTGCCAAGTGGATTTTTCTTTTCTTTTTTGAGGGGTGCCACACTTTATTAGAATTCAATCACATAGGGGATACAAAAGCCTTCTGCCAGCCAGACACGGCGACCTGGAACATCTAACACAGCACTTCTAGCTAAACTATGTGCTTCTTTATTATGGACTCTAAGCTCATGGCGAAAGGACATAAAATCAAAGCTCCTCTTCGCATCATTTATCTCTCGCACCACCTATGCGTAAGCTCCCATGGTTCCAGCCTCTAAGTTGTTGATAACAGACCGGCAATCACTCGCCACCATCACTCGGCGAGCTAAGATGTCGCTTGCAAGCGCAATTGCCTCGCGGCATACAAGCGCTTCCAAGGTTTCAGGATCCGTCTTCCCCGGAAAGGTTAGGGAAGATGCACCCATGAAAACTCCACTATCTATTCGCAAAAAAAAAAAAAAAAAAAAAAAGAAAAAAAAGAAAACTCCACTATCTGACCGGGCGACAGCAGCCATTGCCCCGCGCCCTGTCGCCTTCCCCACCGCCGCGTCCACATTAATCTTGGTCAGGCCCTGCGGCGGTGGTAACCATCCTTGCGCCCTCTGCGTGCAGCTAGAGGTCTTCGGCTTCCCGACCTTCTTGGTGCTCTGATTGAGGTCGTCGATAAACCTTTCGACAAAAAGGTATGTAGACATCGGCTTTGATACTCGTCCTCGTGTATCGCCTTCCGCCGTGCATGCCAAACTGCCCAAAGAGTAACAAAAACCCTTGTCTGGTCTTCATGTTTGAGCGTCTCCATCATCGTAGCCAGCCAAAGTCTAGCATTCCCCTCCCCCGAGCAGCTCATATGCTCGGTAATGTCCGCATCCACCAGCGCCCATACGCAGCGCGACATAGTACCGTCAAGCAGCGCATGCCTCCATGAATCCACAGCCCCACACAGTTTACAGTGATCATAATCAGTCATGTGTCTGTGTCTTCTCACATCGTTCGTCGGCAGAGATTGGTTAGCTAACCTCCACAAGAACATCCGCACCTTGGATGGGACCTGTACCCTCCAAAGTGAGGTCCATGTCTTCTCCACTCGTGTGCCATCCGAGCTCCCAGCTCGTTCTTCTAGCCACGCCTCCCTCTTCTCCCTTGTGCCCACTAACATCCGGTATGCAGACCGCACCGAGAACACGCCCTTGCGATCATAGTGCCACGCCCAGAAGTCCTCTTGCCGGCGATGACTAAGAGGGATCTCCAGTATGGACTCCACATCCATAGGTAGAAGGCATTGTCGGAGCTTGTCTTCCTTCCACGAAGCCATGGTCGCGTCAATAAAGTCCGCAACCCTGGCTGGCGGCGTCTTCGTGATGCATGCGATAGGCCGTAGTGAACCATCCCTTGGTATCCACTGGTCGTTGAAAGGATCCGTGCCTTCCCCCGTGCCAATTCGCTTGATAAGCCCTTGCTTGAGGACTTGCAGTCCATCAAAAATTCCCCTCCATACCTGAGAGGGTGCGGGACTCAGCCGTGCCTGCAATAAGCTGGTTTCCGGGAAATAGACAGCTTTTAGAACCCTTGCACTCAGAGTAGTAGGGTCTTGCATCAGCCGCCAGCCTTGCTTAGCTAGGAGTGCGACATTGAAGAGACCAATGTCTCTAAAACCCAGCCCGCCCATGTGTTTTGGTTTGCACATTTCCTTCCATGCAACCCAACATGTCTTCCTCTCCCCATTTTTGCTTCCCCACCAGAACTTTCTGATCATTGAGTTGATGTGAGCGCATAAACCCTCTGGCAACCGGAAACACGCCATGGAAAATATCGGTATCGCTTGAGCAACCGATTTGATGAGTACATCCTTGCCTCCTGAAGACAAGAAACGTTCCATCCATCCTTGGATCCCTTGATGTACTTGAAAACATTTCCCTTCGATCTTCCCACATCAGCGGGCATCCCTAAGTACTTCTCACTTAGGCTTTCATTGTGCACATCGAGGGTGGTCTTCACTCCCTCTTTAATCGCACTCGGGCATCTCTTACTAAAAAAGATAGAAGATTTATCCCGATTTATCCTTTGGCCCGACGCCAAACAATATTTGTCCAGTAGCTCATGGACTTTCCCCGCACTCTCCGTATCCGCCAAACAATGTCTCTAAAACTAACATAATTCTTTCAAATTAAAATCTAGACGTAGATCTAGTACGTAGGGTGGCACGCCGGGCACCGGCAGTTGGGGCAGGAGCCGGCCCTTGCGGCGGCGAGCACAGGACCCCGGCGGCAGCTGGAGCAGATGCAGTAGAGGTAGCCGGTGGTCGGCGCAGGAGGTTGGGCGGTGGCGGTGGCGGCGGAGGCTATGTCTGCCGCAATGGCGAGCTGCATGTGGCCGGGATCCCACTCCGGCGTCGGCGGCTAGTCCTCGAAGCCGTCATCATCACCATCAACCTTCTCCGCCTCTTGTTGAGGTTGCGGCAGAAGAGGTTGCACGCGGCCTTGTTCTGATCTTGCACGACGAGCCTGCTCCGCCGCCTCGTAGCGAACCCTCTCCCTTTCCATGCCCGCCGCGAAGTCCTCGTCGGAGGTGTTGGTGAGGACGTCGTCGTCGGAGCCGAACCAGTCCGCAGGCGGCTCGCGGGCGATGAACGAGTGGAGGCGGTAGGCGTGCTCTAGCTCGATCTGCTTGTCCTAGTACTCCGAGTTCGGCTCGAACCTGACGTCGTCGAACAGCTCCGACGGCATGATCTGCATACACGAGGCGATGTAGGCGAGGCGCGCCTGGCCGGCCAGCCTTGGTGCAACCGGGACGTGCACTGGGTTCGTCTCCCATCCTTCGGGTAGGCTGCAGTTCGCCGGCACCGCGTGTTGGTGCGGACGAGCTCGCGCGCCTCGGCTTCCGTGAGTAGGTTCGCCGGTGGCGGAGGAGGTGGCGGAACAGACGAGCCCGCCTCGTGGTCGTTCCGCAATGGCCGGGTTGCCTCCAACGCGCGGCGAGAGTCACGCAGCGCCGCCTGCACGGCTTGATTGTCGCGGCGGCGCCGGCGGGCCGCCGTTGCCGCCAAGACCTCTTCCTCCGTGGGGAGCCACCGGGGAGGGGCCATGGCTAGGTGGTGGAGTGGAGATGTTTGTGGTGGAGACGGCGAGGAACCCGCTCTATATAGCGGCCGGGGAGGCGAACGGATGAGATCGTCTTAAACTCCGGCCGGCCAACGGCTCGCCTGCCACACCATTAACGCCGACGCTTCAAAAGGCGCGCTCGCCTGCAACGCCGCCGTGGCGCAGACGCTTCCTTGCCGCAGAGAGGTGAAGCGATGCGTCGCTGCGTCCGGCTAGGAAACCGAGACGCCGCCCGACATTAATTTAGCTGACCAGGCCCCTCCCTGCCCTCCCCTCTCACTGCCAGGCGTGGCCCGCGCGTCGGAGGCGGACGTGGCGTCGCGTTTCGTTCCGTCCGGGGCCGCCCCAAGCCTCCCCAAATTGAGGGCGTGGGCTGGGCGTGCCGGACACAAAACTGGGACGCGCCGGACCGAAATCGAGTTTGGGCGGCGCGAGTGGGGCAGAAATTGTGTCCGGCACGCCCCAAACGCCTTTGGGCGGCCGTTTGGGCGCCCCGACTGGAGATGCTCTTAGTTAAACAATATTCCTGCCATCGTTTTTGTATTAGGCTATTAGCTCCAACACGTAGGAAAAAAAAATCTCGTTGATCAATGCACGCCACTCTTAATCCTTTAGAAAAGTTTACGATCGCACTAGCCACCGAGTTTGCAACTCGATTAATCTTGGTAAACTTGAAATCCTAAAAGGTGGTGCATCACCGCATCTTTTTTCAAATCAACATACACACACAAATCTTGACTCTTGTGGGTAGTCTACGTGGATCAGCTGTGCACTTGAATGTGGAAGCAACTAACTTAAATGCTTGCTTTTCTGTAATATTGCAATGCTTACAAAAGACAAAAACAAGTAAAATGTAGACCACCTAAATATGACATAAATGTAAGTGTGAAATCTTCAAACAAGGAAATATTTTCAAATAGTATTTTGAATTACATTACACATACGTCTTCATCCTTTTGAGAATGAATGATTCACGGCGATCCGGTACCCTAGTTACCACTAGTAATCGTGCACATGCAATGCACGTGATGATTAAGATAACATTTGCAAACACAAAAAGATTAAATTGAAAACATAATTTCAAATCTTGTCCATACATCTACAACTTTACAGTGCTAAGATGCATTCATACAACAGCGCTCAGGATTCTATTAAGCTACCATGTAAAAAATGGCATGCTTTTGGTGATAAATAACAGACCCTCGTCATCTCGTACATACAATTATATGTAGAAAAGGCATAGGGATCTGGCGAACACAAGTGCTACATATTGCTTTTCTTTCATAGGTCACACAATAATTAACCTGAACGATAAGCCTCGCTTTCAGTATAAGTTCTACAAATTGCTTTCCTTTGAGATGTCTCAGGTATGACATAAACTCAACAAATATAACAATTCAGTTTGATGGTTAAGAAAGAAAATATCAGATGTTGTTGGAGCTCAGTTGATTGTCCTCATCATTCTACTGTAAAATGACTTATGCATGTTTATCTAGCAGTGGATAACTGATATAAGCACACCACGATTAAGCATGTGAAAAACAGCACATTTTAGGCAATCGGTGCCAACTGATCCCTCCAATACGATATTCATTTTACAAACAGAAATGACAAGGTTTGTTTTTCTTAAACTGCGGGTATACAATGCAAGAATAAGTCTGTATTAACCATCTAAGAGGCAGTTCATCCAGCTATACTAAATCCAACTGAAAAGGACAACAATTATAAATAGCTAAGCTGCTCACTGCTCACGGCTTCATGCATATATTCTCCATGGATGCTATGGTCTTATTGCCCCTGAATCAAAAAAAATCAAAAAAAAAAGAGTCTGACATCGCTGAACACATCATATGTAAATCCAAAGGCTGCACCATGCATGGACAGAAAAATCATTCATAGACAAACGGCAGGTGCATATCGTATACTTAACCACTACCAAAATAGCAAATAATGCTGATCCAATCGGATCAAACTCCACTCCTTAAAACAAAAGGCTACTTAAAACAAAAGGCTACATCTGAACTATATTGCACAAGCTACTAACCTTCTTGGGAACCTGGATCATCCTCCATGTGCAAGGTTCCAGCGTTGCTCCTGCTCAGATATCATGTCCGGTAACTTCTACTTTTCAATCTACAAAGACAGTGATATGAAAATGTAATCTATCTGAGAAGGCTATTTCAGAGAAGAAAGTCAAAAGGAATCCTAAAAGTCAGAAAGGCAAGGACATAGTTCTAAAGAACTATCTGATGTTTCTGTGGCATTTATTTTCTAAAGCCAAGGGCAGATGCAGCTAGCCAAGCAACACAATGATGTGCACCACCGGCTGCACAAATGAATGGACTTGTATACTTACTTTACCAATTCCGATACATGTGCTAACAAAGTTCATTATCTATGTGAAAATAGCAGCAGGATACAAAAAAGGGGAAGCATGATAATTTCAAGTTTCGTCATTCCGAAAACAACATTGTAGGAAATAACCTAGGTCATTTCGCAATTAAGAGAAATCGAATCAAGACCACATATGTAGGCATAAAATCTGATCTCAAGATATCAGAAACATGGGTTGCCGTATATTGACCATGTAAGGTAAATCCAATGCAAATTCAGTCAGCAAGTTGTAGATATAAAATTTGTTTTCAGGTCGCAGTGTTATGAAAATTAAAATCTAATATCAGATCCATTGACGCAAATCCATGTGCACTCACATGCCCAAGATGCAGGGCAACACGGCTCGAAGCAAGCTTTCAAACATGAACTATGCTTCTGTAGCCTTTGACATAATTCAATTAGCACAATGAATACTGACGTACCAATGAGGCACATATGAGTATGTGAGTAATTTGATTTATAAAGATGTGCAATATGAATACTGACGTGCACAAACTTTGAGGCAATATCTATAATTGATGGGAAACGTACCAATGAGGCACTATGGGTTAAGAATTGAACTGAACCATGCATTGTGCAGTGCAGACATTTACTGAATAGTGAAGTACAACATCACTTGTGCACGATCACAAATTCTGGAGTGTAGTAATGTGAAATAAAATAAACATATGGGCAAGGATAATAGATTGGAGAACAACCTAAATATCCAACAACCAAGAGAAATTAATGTTTCTAGCAGCCAAGATCGAAATAGCTGAACATATGAAACCAAACTGGTACCATCCGTTAACTGTGAGCGGGAGCAGCGGCAACAAGCCTCTGAAATAAGAATATGTAATTAATCTTGAGCATTCAAAGTTCATATGCATAGCATGATTATATAGATAAGCTGTATGGAGTGCCGAGTGTCCCATAGTTATCGGTTCACGGCTATTTAAATACCTAACACCAAGCAAGCAAGCTTTGTTAACTCCAGCAGGAAAAATAAACTGTTATGCCCCAGTCAAACAGAAGTAAACGTTTGATGTTCCAATGTGAATGAAAATTTTGGCAGGAGCCTCTACTCTTAGCACTTCCGCAAGGAGCATTACTAACCTCCTTCCGTTGCCTTCTATTGCGACCAATCCTCTGTTGCAGCCTCTTTTTGCTAACGGGCTATACGTTGCCTTTGTA
The DNA here is from genome assembly GCA_947311845.1 of Poa pratensis. NCBI lineage: Eukaryota > Viridiplantae > Streptophyta > Magnoliopsida > Poales > Poaceae > Poa > Poa pratensis. The sequence continues at coordinate 29,555,937 of CAMZMU010000044.1, read as the reverse complement.
TATACTCCGCCTTTTTCTCGTCAGTCAGTCGAGCATACCAACTTTGTCCACTCTTCTGTTTTTGACCTCCACGAATCTGATTATTATGATTGTTTGGTAGGTCTGTACCCGGGCCACACTGAGCAGACGGTGTGTAAGATGCACCTGTCGAGAGATACATTGCTGCAGCCCACAATATGATCAACACCTGAACATCTCAAATAGTCAAAGATAGATAGAGATCAGCAATATAATATGTTTAAAGTTATAAATTATGATGTCACATATTATCCTACCCACTAATTGGGTGACTGAACCTGCTGCAAGGAAATTTATCTGGGCTTTCGGAACAGGTCGCATTCTTCCTGCAATTTCCTGCATCTCCCTTGCATCATTTATGTATCAAGTAATAGTTCTGAATTTGTATCAGCAAACTGAGATGCATAGTTTCGTTGAACAACTGGAGAATAGATGCACCTACAAATTAATTCTAGATGGAAAATCAGTATTTCATACATATACTTCCATTCTACACGACAACCTATGTGACGCTTTGAAATATCATCTTTATTCCTGGCATACCACTCTCTATTCCTCTGCCTCTTGAGTTCTTTAGGATCTGCAAATATAGCACAATTTAATATATACACACATGTCACATGGTAATAACCGCAGAAGCTATTGTTCCTCACCTTGGTTTTGCCCGTTAGTTATGTCCTGAAACGGAGTGCGCTGTGAAGATGACATGCGTGTTCTGCTTAGTCTGTGGGGGAAAAGTAACTGGTATTCAGAAATCCATCCTCTCTGAAATTGTGGTACCACTAAAATTTAAACATGAGAAGCTTAAAGCACAATGCTATGTAGAACAAAGTTAAGTTGACAATATTACAGTCAGTATGCGCATCATTTTCATCTGCAGAACAATTGTGAAAACAAACCAGCAGATGTATCCGTGAATCATGCCTCGAACCCTGTTTGACTGATTATGACACAGTGGATACATGCTTGACATAGATCGTATCAAAAAAATTGATGAATCTATATAATACTTCCAGAACATTTTTCAAAAGCTGTGTCTATCTATATGGAGTCTACATTATTTTACCCCTCACGTGATCAGCAATGCAAATTCATATCACAGATCCCTAATTGGTTGCAGAAAACTATCTAAGTGCATGATCGAAGAACCAAATGTATTAGATGGCACTTTATCACATCAAACCAATGGTTCTTCCAGTACACTACCTAAGTACTTAGCGGAACAAAATTCAGATGAAGCTGACAGAATATCAAACTAACCAACAGCAGGTCTGTAAGTGGTAGGCGTTGTACCTGGCGGAGGCGTGCGTGGATGCTCAGGTGGCGGCGGCGTCCCTCGCGGCGACGGGCGTGGATGCGCAGGTGGCGGCGGCGTACCTGGCGACGATTTGCGTGGATGCGCAGGGGGCCGGCGGCGGGCGTGGATGCGGCGGCGGCGGCGCGCGTGGAGACGGCGGCCGCCGGGTCTAGAAGTGGTCGGCGGCGCGCGTGGATGCGGCGGCGGCACCGCGCGTATAGACGACGGCCGCCCATCTAGAAGTGGTCGGCGGCGCGCGTGGAGACGCCGGCCGTCCGGCATGGGGGGCGCGGGTGCGGCTCCGTTTGGCGGTGGTCAGACAATTTGGGAGTCGAAGAATTGCGTAGGCGCTCCTCCGATGGGTGGCGATTAGGAGCACGGGGAAGACCTGGAAGTTACCAGGGTCAAGTGAAGCGGCGCTGGCTCTCCTCTAGCCCGCTCCTCTCCATCGACGGCCACCCCGGCGGCCTCCTCCCTCGTCGGCTGCCACCCGGCGCCGGCGCCCACCTCCCCCTTCCCCTCCTCCCCATGGCTGGTCGTTCCCCTCTTCGGCCGGCGACCGCCTGCGCATGGCCCGCGTGCTGCGCTGGCAGCAGCGGTCCACTTCAAGCCCTCTGTCCGTGGCTCAGCGACTCGTCGGAGAGACGAACGTCCGGTGGTCTCGGGCCTTGGGATCTCCTCCTCTTCCGCCTCCGCATTCTCGGGCCCGCGCAGCCCTGGCGTCGATTCTGGCGCGGCCTTCCCCGGAGCAGAGAACGCCAACGGCCGGCCGGTACAAGATCGTCCGAACGGCGGCGACGCGTGGGCGGGCGGCGGAGGGCCGCAACGGCGCGTGGGTGGGCGGCGGCGGTTGTGCAGGAGTGGCGCATGGTGGGCGGCGGTTGTGCAGACTATCGGTGGAGGGCTTCGTCTCTTTAGTTTTTCTTTTCTTTTTGTGCGGTGCACATCATACAACATTGCACAAATCTGAGACGTTGGATCATGCCTGATGGACGGTTCAGATCTTCCGGATCTGACAGACTCTCTCTTTTAATATTAGTGGAGATGTTGCAGAGTATCTTGCTTGCAAGTTGGGGCCCAACCCACCCATCGAGCCCATAATCCGGGTCGATCAATTTTGACTACTTTTCTATATATCATTGGCTAAACATTTCTGGATATTGCAATTTCTTAGTAGAGAAATATCCTACTTTGCTGAGATCTGACACTACAATTATTTGAATTATCTTCTGGCCTTGAAATCATCAGAACAGATTGAAATTTTATATAAAAGTCGTATTAAACTCTACAATGAGAATCAAGGATTGTCAACGCATAGAATTCCACTCTTTACTCGCACTCGTGCATTTGTGATACCAGTTACCCCATCTAACATTCGTCGATATTACCCGGTTTAAGAACCTCCGTCCATCTTTCTAGGGTGTGTGACGGTTGGGCTAGGTGTAAGGTGATAATAAATGCTAGAGGATACAAGGAGGATGAGGAGGAGTGTAATGTATGGAGAAGAGAAGGGTAGACATGATCATCGATGACGCCCTCCAAGTTTTACAGATTTTTGGAGCCACATTGACCGAACATGCTGGTCCTATCTAATAGAACGGGCAAAATTCTAAAACATGGTTCCAAGTTTCTTATATGAGGTAAATATTGTCCAACGATGTTGACTCGTTCTATATTCATGATCAATACTATACGAATTCATAGTCGTATTTAGCCCAATGTCTCTCCGACTCTATTTCGGATAAAAGATATTCTATGATACTTGATGCGTCCTTATCTATACCATCTGCGGCCTAATACTACTTTCTTTGAGTGAAGCGCCCCTACAATTATAGTGTTTGAGTTGGTAGAAACAAAAAAAGATGACATAAGACGTCCTAAAATTAGAGGTTGTCTACATGTTTGGTGTAAGGGACAAAATGAAGAGGAATATAATGGATATTTTCCACCAACAAAGACATTCTGTATCCATTCCGAACTGAATGATGATAGGAAAGCATGACCATAAGTTTAGAAGTGAATTTTATCCCATCATGTATTTCTAATAAAGACTCCTACCAAACTACTATTTCTTGTCACCATCTCGTCCTTCTGACCAAACACTAAACCTAGGCCTCTTTCTTCCCTACTTAAGAAGAACATAAAGGATGCCATGCAGTTACAGTTGAGCTCCATGCTGTTTCCACATCAACATATCAGGTAGTCATTCAAAACCGCTTTTTTCTTCGTCATCATCCTCTCATGTCATCAAACCATTATTACCATGATTCATCATGAAACACCTCTCCTCTTACCGCTACGTCATCTTCATTCCCGCGGTTGTGACAACACCCGAGTACATATACATGCAACTATATATAACTATAACCTGCATAGCAAACTTTGTCGAGGAGTAAATATACAATCCACTGTACATATCACAAGTCCTTGTAGGATGAACCCGCGTTCTTACCGTCAACGTTGGTCCATCGCACGAACATTGTCCTCTATATATTTGAAATCGATGTTGCCCGTATCCGCAATCGCATCCAGCTCCATATGTCTCCGACTCCGATTCGGATTAATAAAAAAATGGTCTGTGCGCATGACGAGCAATATTGTCCGCGCCATACACCATTTTCTTCGAGGGAGGCATCCATGAGGCCATGACCATGATGACCATTGCTGGTACCACAAGAAACAACATCAAAATGTTCTACAATGAGAGGGTGCCCACATGTTTGGTGACACTAGAGGATATAAAACCAAGTTTAGTAAACATTTTCCGCTAATATATTCTCTATCTATATCTAGCCAAATGCTTACAAGAAAACATTGTCCTATGCGTTTATTTATAGCTGCGTGTACCCGTAGCCGCCCTCGTGCCGGCAGCCCGGTACGGTAGCCACTCTCCCTCTGGCTTGCTGCTGTGCCCACTCGCCAACTCGCACGCGCGCCATTCTCTTCCTTCTCCCACGCAGGTAGGCAGGCCAGCGAGTGGCCACAGGCCGGCACGTAGGGCTGGACTAACGAGCTGCTCGGATCGTTAAGGCTCGGCTCGTTAAGGCTCGAGATCGTTAAGACTCAGATCGTTAAGCTTGTTAAGAATAACGAGCTGAAATTAAAGCTCGGCTCGGTTCGTTAGACGTTCACGAGCGCTCGCGAGCAGCTCGTTAAGACTCGTTAAGAAGATGTAAAAAAACTTAAAATGCATCTGAAAAGATTTCAGCCATAAAACGTATAAAAGTAGTTTAAAAATGACAAATCGACAACAAATAGTTCACAAACTCATAGTAGTTTCACACACTCAAATGAAAATAAATATTGCTAACTAGTTAATCGTTGGATGGGCTACAACATATAGATTTATAGCCATGCTGCCACGACGCTAACGATCTTAACGAGTAGCTCACGAAACTCGTTATTTTGATTGTTAAGCTCGTTAGTATTAACGAGCTAAAATTGTTGCTCGGCTCGGTTCGTTAAGATAACGAGTCGAGCACAAACGAGTCGAGTTACCGAGCGCTCAATAAGCTTAACGAAATTCGAGCTTTATGTCCAGCCCTACCGGCACGGCAGCCCAGAAAGAGAAGGAAAAAAAAAGAGAGGAGAGACAGGGAGCTACCAGCCAGCCTAAACAAGAGGCGGAAAGCGACCAAATCTCGCAACGAACTCCACCACCACCGCTCCCCACCCCCGCGCGCGATCCGAACCCGGCGATGGACGGCGGGGCGCAGCCGCCGGACGCGGAGATGGCGGAGGCCGGGGGCCGCTGCCGCCGCGGCGGCCGGGGCCGCGCCGATGGAGAACATCCAGGCCACGCTCAGCCACGGCGGGAGGTTCATCCAGTACAACATCTTCGGCAACGTCTTCGAGGTCACCGTCAAGTACAAGCCCCCATCCTCCCCATCGGCAAGGGCGCCTACGGCATCGTCTGGTACCACGCCCTCCCCCCCTCCCTCTCCTCCCTCTCCCCCACGCCTGACTCCGATTCCCGCCTGCAGCTCCGCGCTCAACTCCGACACGGGGGAGCAGGTGGCCATCAAGAAGATCGCCAACGCCTTCGACAACAAGATCGACGCCAAGCGCACGCTGAGGGAGATCAAGCTGCTGCGCCACATGGACCACGAGAATGTCAGTCACTCCCCGATCCGCCCACCTCTTGCCAATCCTTTTGCTTACTTTTTCCTCCCTGCGCTTGCCTAGATTTGTATCAGAATCATTTTGTCCCTGGGTGGTTCGTTACGTTGGTTGCATTAAATACGGCGGGGGCAGGCGGTGGTGGTGGGTTAGCTCGCTGCCGAATGATTGAGTTCGTGAGGCTGATTTGGGGATCACTTTTACTTCCTGTTTGGCTGAGATGTGCTCATGTGCGAGGGCTTCTGGAATAGTAATTCTGGACATGCCTTTAAAGAGCCCAGCAACCTTTTTGGGATGCGATTCATTGTCTTCTTGAACGAGCTTGCCTGGGGGGAATAAGTGCTATGTGGACATGCCTGGAGCAGCAGCACATGATGCTCTCGCTCCTAGTGCTAGATGCTCATCTCAAAGGGAAAGGCACCTCAGGACCAACCTGGGTGTGGCCTTTTTGCTAGCTACTTGAGGTCCAGTGGGAATGTAGTGGAAGCCCAGTTCCTAGGGAGACTACTGTTGGAAAGCTGTACGATCGATCTTCTGTTCAGATGTTGGATTTGGAATTGAATCCATTTCATTCATGTTATGTAGTACCTAGTAAGCAAGGGAATCCACCTCTGAATTGTGCATTTTGTGAAGACAGTTATCCTATTGCTAGAAGTAGATTAGGGATGGACCTTCACAGCCTGCCCTTGGACGCCGCAGCATGCTCTGAAATGAGCTGAGTTGAAGTTAGATGGCGATAAACAATCTGTTATCAATAAAAACATGCAGAGATCTCTCATAGTTTTATGCAGAACTGGACTCTGTTTCGCTTTCTTATTCTTTGTTTCATCAAGCATCTCCGTTTGGAGATTGTGTATTCTCATTCTTATCGTGGAAGGTTTTCACAAAGTAAAACTGGTTTCCCGCTAGTATCGCACACATGCAAGTGTTTCATCTTTTAATGCTCCACTGGAGTAGGCAAACATTTTTCGGTGTTTTATCTGGCATTTTAATGCTCCACTGGAGCAGGCAAACATTTTTGGGTGTTTTACCGTTGGACAGTTAGTTGCGGATCATTGGATTAGGCAAGGTCTGATTAATAACTTAGCGGAAATGCTTGTCAATGCACGTGCTTACACGTCAGCTGGAAATGTATCACCTGGCGTAGCTACTATTAAGGCAGAAGTTTGCCCTTACGTGATCCTGTACGTTCCTTTTCTTTAGATGGTTAGGATCTTCTGCCCATATACAACGGTTCCGATTACCAAGCCGTGTGGGCCCACATAAAGCCTATGATAGCTTCTTCCCCCTTCGATCACATGTTTACCTTCTCCTGGTTTTAGAAAAGAAAATCCATACCTGCGTAAAAGAGTCCCGAGAAACGACGAACTTCGCCAGCTTTGATCTCGGTTCGCAACCCAAACACCGTCACATGATTTGGCCCGCAGCTAGCAGCCGTGTAGACGGACAAGCACGTGCGGTGACCACGTGCGGCTACAGACTTAGTAAGTTGGCGAAATGGCGGAAATGCTTATCATTGCACGTGCTTATACATCAGCGGAAATGTATCACCTGGCCTAGCTACCATTATGGCAGAAGTTTGCCCTTACGTGATCCTGTACGTTGCTTTTCTTTAGATGGTCAGGATCTCCTGTCCATATATAACGGTTCCGATTACCAAGCCTTGTGGGCCCACATAAAACCCATGATAGTTTCTTCCCCTTCGATCACATGTTCACTTTCTCCTGGTCTTAGAAAAGAAAATCCATACCTGCGTAAAAGAGTCCTGAGAAACAACGAATCTCACCAGCTTCGATCTCGGTTCGCAACCCAAACACCATCACATGATTTGGCTCGCAGCTAGCACTTAGTAAGTTGGCGAAATGGCGGATGCCAACATGCATAAGCGCCTGTGGGAGAGCACATGTAGCGCAAAGGCATAGCTTTGATGACCACGGATGAGCATTCCAGACAAGAGGCGGCTGATATGGTGATAGGTGATGGGCGCAACTGCTGAACTTTCAGCGTGGCGACACCGTCAGGTGGCACAATAGCTAACTCTGGCGATGCACAGAGCATAAGCTGCATTAACCCGTTGTGGGTTCCCAGCCAGCAGATTATACTTTTCAGTTCGGTGGTCTTAAGGCCTGGTAAACGAACCATAGCACGTGGATGAAAGATCCTGACCATGTAAAGGGAAGCAGCACATAGGAACGCTAACGGCACACATCTGCCTATATAGTAGCTACATTAGGTGATACACATCCCCTCAGCTATTTCTGTCCAAAACTTTCATAACTGTAGGTTGCAAGTCCTGAAGCAATACTTTCCCAATTTGGAGATCCTTTGTTCCTGTAGCTATATTGGAAGCCTCTGTTGTAAGGGAAAAGACATAGTTTTCGGTGCTCCTGGGAGAACAGAACTCATGTCAGCTTTCGTACCGTACTTTACGCTTTTGCTATTTGAAAATTTGAATGTATCATATTTGTACAATCTGTGGTATGTGCACTACTACAAAAGCAGTCGGAACATGTGCAAGCAAAAAAACATTTTAGGTTGTCATCGCCACTACCTGCATCTTTGGATCATATTTCATATGGTGCTTTCAGAAGTACTACTTGGTGCAGATTCTCAGTGGTTATTATTCGTTTGCCTCTTTGTTTGGACATTATGTCTTGGTTGTCTTTTGGTGAATCATATAACCAAGTTATTTATGTTGTGCTATCGTTATGCAGTACTATATATGGGAAAACATGTTTAACCTAAAAAGATGCCAACATCATCAATATGTGATTGGACGCATCTCAGCTGCCAGTTCTAATAAATGTTGGTTCTGTAGTGTCCAAAACAAGTTGGAAACGGAAACACTACCTGGTAGAAGTTTCCATGCAACTTTTTTTCCGAGAAAATGCAACATACTTGCGTTTCATTTCTTTGAAAAGGTAGGAGAAATACAGACAAACCACTAACGGCAAAAAACCCAGAAGAGCAAGTAGAAGCGTAAACAACGGCTTTGGTGAACATCCCATGAATTGGGCAGAGCTAGCCTAAGCCCAGCTGCGCCAGCGCGCGCCCAAAGCTTTGCTTCCTCATTGATCCTAGCGACCAGCGACTGAGTGCATGGTCTGGCATTGTCAAAGGTGCACTTATTGCGTTGCTTCCAGATCAGCCAGCTGGTGAGCTGTGTCATCGAGTCGAGCCCTTTGCACGGGGGCTTTGGAGAGCTGCAGCGGGCAGCATGCCACCAGTCCGTAAGCTTCTCCCCACGTGCCGGCGCCTGACAAGTTGCTCAGATCCAAGCGAGAGCCTCAAATCAGACTTGTCGAGAAAAGGAGCAGTCCACAAGCAGGCGTTGCATCGCTCCTGCTCTTGACTGCAGAGAAGGCACGCGGCTCATGGGGCAGACCACGCCGTTCAAGCCTCTCAGCTGTTCAGCAGCGGTCTACATCAGCCAGCCAGAAGAACAATTTGACTCTCCGTGGCCCCAAGCCTCTCAGCTGTTCAGCAGCGGTCTACATCAGCCAGCCAGAAGAACAATTTGACTCTCCGTGGCGCCCTTGTTTTCCAGTTCAACTTCCAGGAGTCACAGCTCAGAACACCTTAGTTCAGCCGCATAGCAAACAAAAGTTAAATGAAGTGTATGTGCTTTCAGCTTGCCATTATTTCCGGGTTTTCAGCTTTCCATGATCTTTGACTTTATTTCAATTCATTCAAGACGAGATAAAGTTGACCCAGGCTATCAAATATACATGCAGATGTCAAATTGTACCTTTTTTTGTGATAAATACATCACCTCTTAGTGCATAGTTTTGTGTGCAAGATGTGAAAACTAAACATTATTGCAGGTTTGCAGGCCTGTTGCTGATAACCATAGTTATTGCCTTGTTGGAAACATTTTTCAAGTATGAATTCGTACTACAAAATATTTTGTTTACACGAGTCCATTTCTTATGCAGATTGTTGCAATAAGGGATATTATTCCTCCTGCACAGAGGAATTCATTCAACGATGTCTATATTGCATATGAATTGATGGACACTGATCTGCATCAGATTATTCGCTCAAATCAAGCTTTATCGGAGGAGCATTGCCAGGTACTTTTTAGTTATTTCAATAGAAGAGTAAAACCTTTCCTTTCCAGTTGTTAGATAAGTTTGGTTATCTATTATATTATTTGTTTGGCCATAGAAATTCTTGTACTGCTATGATCTGAATTCATCCCATTCCATGATATATTATACTGTCAATTGTCTGTTTCAGTTTTTTTTTTTTGCCTCAGCCCCATGCATACTGTTTCAGATAAAATATATTCTCCGAAGTAATACATGATATCCATAGCCTCTCCCCTTTTTGTTTCTGGCCAGCTTGAATCATCGTGCTAATTTGGTAGTCTAGGACTATGTGCTCTAACTAAGTTTGCATGATATATAGTATCAACATTGACCTAAGAGGTCGAATTATTGAGGTATATTAATACAACTGTCGGTTGATGGTTTGCTTCTCTGTAATACAATGAAAATTGGATGATACATCGACATAAGTGAACTGTAATACATTGAACAAGTACCTATTTGTATTGCACCTTTTTAAAATGATTCATCATATTTACATCAGAGGAAATTGGCATTAATGGACTTACAAGATATGACCTGAACAAAACCGTTATTGGATATCCAGTAATGCAAAATGGTTCAGTTAGACTCTTCATTGAACCTCTGAACATTCGATCGAGCAAGGGGATCGATTGAACAAGTTTATCACATATAGTACATGCCTGAGAGACGACATCTAAGTATATTATTTAGTGCTAGCCATCTCGTTTTCTATTCTTTGTCAAACACCTGTGCGTCGTCATTGCTAAGGGATGACTCCCTGAACAGAAGCAATTTTTCGATATCAGCGCGGTCTCTTTTGATAACAATACCATATCTTGCTAATGGTAAATCATGTTCTTGTTTTTGCAAATTCCATCTCTAATCCTTGGTGAACATGTTCCATGAAGAGACTTTGATATAATATGCCTGCACTGTCAGTGCCTACTTGGGTTTCTAGCATAAAAAATGTTGACGATACGCCTGAGCAATCAGTGGATTTCTCACTGACTTCTAGGATTGTCACCTGTTTCATTTCTATTGATTTTGTTCTTTCTAGTTTTTTTTTCATCGTGCACACTTCTGTCTTGTTGTGAGAAATTGTACTTAATCTGGTATGACTGTTTTGTGTAATTGTTCATTATTGTGCAGTATTTCCTTTATCAAATTCTCCGCGGCTTGAAGTATATACATTCAGCAAATGTTCTCCACCGAGACTTGAAGCCTAGCAATCTTCTTTTGAATGCAAACTGTGACCTAAAAATATGCGATTTTGGGCTTGCTCGTACCACCTCAGAAACTGATTTTATGACCGAGTATGTTGTGACAAGATGGTACAGGGCACCAGAGCTTCTGCTGAACTCCTCCGAATACACTGCAGCAATTGATGTGTGGTCTGTGGGATGTATTTTTATGGAACTGATGGACCGGAAACCTTTATTCCCGGGAAGAGACCATGTCCATCAACTACGTCTACTAATGGAGGTTAGACAGTACCCTATGAGCTTCTTTTATATCGAATGTATGAAATTATGTCGCGAGGTAGTATTTTAGCATAATAGTAGTTTTGAGACTGTGATATGGAAGTATCTAGTATGATCATAGTTTGTTCTGAAAGTAGAGGGATTTGAGCACTTTTCTAGTACCCATCTAGAATAAGTACTTATCTGGTGCACATAAATGCATTTTTAAATTCCCTCATGGTATTTCTTTCTTGCAGCTCATTGGGACACCTAATGAGGCTGATTTGGATTTTGTAAATGAAAATGCAAGAAGATATATCCGCCAACTTCCCCGTCATGCAAGTCAGTCGCTTTCTGAAAAATTTCCACATGTTCACCCTTCAGCAATTGACTTGGTTGAGAAGATGCTGACTTTCGATCCTAGACAGAGAATAACAGGTAAGTTTTGGCATGTATTTTATAGACTTAACCATCCCATCCATCTGCTGTACGGTGACAGAGCGTTAATTACTTGTTTTTGCCATCAAGACTCATGATCCTATCTTCCAAACAGCAAATTTAGAAAAGGCTTCTAAGCTGCTCAAGCTAAGCTTTCTTGCGTCATGAATATATTAACTTAGAACTTCATTGTGATCTGTTAATTATTTGTAACCGGAAAAATTTGTATGTTTACGCTATCCTAGCGTTCTATTAGCTAACATCACTTCCAACATTCCAATATAAAAAGTAAGAAAACTGGGCAAGGTTTACAAAGTTCATTGGTCTCTTAATTTATGCGAAGGGCATTAGTCTGAAGTGGGAATGCTAAAATAGTCGTTGGTGTCTGTTGGATGCTGTTTCTAGTGTTTATGATCGACAGTTTTGACTTGCAAAATAAACTCCCCAAGATTCATGTCACTGATTGTTCTCTTTCCTTGCCTCCATTTTTTTCTGGCCAGTTGAAGGTGCACTTGCACATCCATACTTAGCATCGCTGCATGACATAAGTGACGAGCCAGTCTGCACGATGCCCTTCAGCTTTGACTTCGAGCAGTATGCATTGTCAGAAGAGCAAATGAAGGATCTAATCCACCAAGAGGCCCTTGCATTCAACCCTGATTACCAGTAGCTGGAGTTGAGTTTCTGCCTTTGATCGGCTTCATTCACATGGAAAGTTTTTCCTCCTGCCGCCATAAAAAGGTCGCTGCCACTGACCGCCAGCTGTAAATAATTGCCTCACCTGAAGATCAAAAGGTGGTGTGTTAAGGGTAGATGACAAGAGCTTGTGGTGGTCAAATTTCCGCGTAGCTATGGATGTTTGTGCTTGTGTATGTTGTCTTTACATGAATTTTTTTCTTCTCATTAAAATGTTTCAGCATTGTCCGTAAGAAAAGGTAGTTCATGAACGATGACTGCCTAATTTCGATGGCTGTCATGGGATTTTTAGATTCTTGGTCGATTAAGATTTATTGTGTTGACCTAATGTTGCTCGACTTATATTTTTCTGTTGAAGTCCTGGTTGATGAACGCTGACTGGCCATGATTCAGTTCTTGCTGTTGGACATTGAAGTGGAACTGTATTTCTGAGCTTTAGCCCAAATCTTGAGCTCTTGCTTAGTAACTGCATTTTTCATGTTATGTGAAGCGGGAGCGGGCGAGTTATTGTTGACCGTTGTGACCGCTGCAATTTCTGCATAACAATGTTGTAGATTGCTTATAGGTGGATCCTGGATGACACCTTATTCAGATATATGAGCGGCACGTTTCCAACGGCAGCACACTTAAACTTTTTGTTTTTGAAAATGCACACTTAACATTATTACTATGAAGATGAACCATGGATTCCATTATAGCTAGTACTACCTTTTGACACTTGTCTGCCGGAATACCTAATCATATTTGCCTCCAACAGAAGTTGAGGCAATCATCTCTCAACAAATACAACAAGGTACTACAACCCGTCTCTTTCTAGCTCCCGACTCCCAAACAACCACGTCTGAACTGGAAAACATCTGCAAATATGTGTATCATTATTTCCTGCAGATCTGGAGCACGAATACATTTCTCTGTGAAGATAAACAACACATGACATCCAAGCAACAACATAATAAACAATTGACTTTTAGCAATCAATTTATTGATCACTCCTTCGTTGTTTCCTAAAAGAATTATGGCCTACCATATCTTGGAACATTGACAAAACCTCTGTTGCTTAGGCAAAAGCTGGAAACAGAAGCTGCTAAGAAATGACTGATTACTAACCATGGCGGATGTCTGCATACGCAGAGCAAATCTTACAGGTTGGCGTGCAAACATGTTTGCTTCATGCTGTCCGCGACATGGGCGATAACGCCGGCACCAGCGTTGTGAAGCCACTCATTCTTAACCTGCATTGATACAGCGTGCTCTAATGAATTTGAAGATGGACTCAAGCAGAAAACGTCTTGTGGTGCACATCTACATACATGTATGTTGTTGTGAGCAGAGTAAGGCCACAATGACGCATGGAAGTTGACATCTACTTTCTTCCAACCCACTCTCTGCAAGCCATGAATCATCTCCTCTGTTTCCGAACAAATAGATGGTTTTCAAATGTGCAAAAGGGAAAAAAATTGTACAACTGGCGCTGCAAAATTCCTACCTACCTTCCATCATTTTGTGATATTCCTCGGTGTTTTCCATGTTCGGTCTACTCTGTGCAGCTTCTTTAGCTCTGGCAGCTCGCGAAGGAAAATGGGGACCGTCAGACGATACGGTGAACAGTATTCCACATTCACAATGTGCTTGTAACCACCAACTGAACGATGCAAGGGCTGTGTATAGGAGCAAGTAAACAGTTACTCAAAGTGCCACTCACCCAGTACCTCAATTTAGTAGCTGCCATCGAGTCCTAGTGGAAGTTAAGTACCTTTCTAAGGTCCAATTCTCTCCTTATTGAAGATGTTTTCCAACCAACCATATCTGGTATAGAGGCTCAGGAAAACAAGTACACAGAAAACAAAAATAGTTCGGTTGCTCACATGTTGCGGATCAAGTTTAGGAAATACTCTGGTACGGAGGATACGATCATATGAAACATTAGCATACAAAATGCGGTTCTTAAAAGCTGCCAGTGCAGATCTGTTAAACAATGATGAAACATTATTTTTCTACCGAATAAATTAGCCTGTCAGTGATATGTATTTCTCACTTACATAAACTGTTTGTCCTCATGATCTGATGTCATTAGTAGAAGAAGCGGTGGCTTGCTAGGTTCACCATCAGTAAGAAAGAGTTGAGCACCAGTGCGACCGACAATGAAGGGAGCCAAAGGTGCAGCAAGTTTCTCTAGAATTGACAGCCCTTGGAGAAATGGAAGCTGATAATTGGCAAAGCGAGAAAATATGTATGCAATTAACATACTGTTTGGCATAAAGATGTTACAATAGTATCTCAATTTTCTCCATGAGCAATCACAAGTATATTTCATCAGAAGTTGACTAGATAGCTTCGGCTCCTTCAACCTCAAAAAATTCTTAATAGGCCACTAAAATCCATAAGGATCCAAACAAGAGTATTTGCTTCCAAGGCAACCAGGATTGGGTGGAAAGTAAAAAGAAGTCGAAAAATATAATTTAACATGTGCTGGAGACCCACCTGATTTTTCCCTCGAACACCAAGATGCGGTGTTGCCAGTGTAATAAAATTAATTGGCTCCAACCCAGCAATGACACCTAGTCCTGGAGTGGGTCCTGATATTTCAGATCCTCCAGTTGTTGGCATGACACTAACACCACTTCTTGTTTCTTTTGTTTTCAGTGAATATAGTATAGAAATAGCATATCTAGCAAACAAACCACCCAAAGAATGTGCTATGAAGGAAATCTTTCGCAGGCCAGCCATCTTCTGAACAACATCCAAGACCTGCTTCCATATGGAATAATTATGCATGCTTCGTAAACAGTTAATACATGAAAAACAGCACAGAGCAGTCTCTACTACATACTTCTTGGGCTAACCTTCTTCCAGCTACATCGATCCCGTCAAAAGTTTTGACGTAGATATTTGATGAACTAGCTGCAAAGAAATAGTTTGTCCATTTATGTCTGAAATTTTTCTTTCACAACTGAAAATCTTTGTGCTATGCTAAAACTGTGGGTGCCAATTTCATCTCTTAACAACAATGTTCTTTTTTGTGTGCATCCAATTCCATTTCTGCACATCTTGCTCCTAACATTTATATCTCAGAAGCAAAATGGATGAATAGGTGGTAGGGGAGATATTAGCCTCGAGTTCACTAAACGAATGTAGTTCAAATATACACATACCATAGATGAAGAAATTGCCACCTAGCCGCTTGTTCAGCACTGCTTCACCATATGTCCAGTCACTAGGGCTACATTCAGAGAACATAGGGAAACTATCAGTAAAAAAGCCTGCCTCAAACGTACATACACCTCTTAGCATTTTGCGAAGTTTTACTATTTCTTATTTTCTTTTACAAATACGATGTGTACTTTGAGTTGGGCTGGGTGACGAGGTTCACTTTTGTTGCGACGCTTTTGACCTCTTGTTATCAGTGAAATGATATTCAAAGCTTTTGCATATTGGCAAAAAGTATGGCAGATAGTACAGATGGTGCATTTTAAAAACCGGACGAAGAAAATCAAAGAGTGCAGTCAGTAGTTGCCATAAGATCAGATCTTCCCTCTGGCAACCGTTAGGGCTTTCCCCAGACTTGGAAGTGATCACACACCTATTCTGTGGGAATCAGGTTGAATGATCCCGCCTAAGCCTGCCCTATATAGATTTGAAAAATGGTGGTTAATGCGATCAGACTTTCATGACCTAGTGGTCAAAAACTGGTCTGCGCCCACTAAGAGAGGTTCCTCCATTGATATTTGGCAACAAAAAGTTAGAAGGTTCAGAAAAGTCTCTAAAGGCTGGAGTATGAACATAGAAGCAGAGCTTAGGAATTTAAAAAAGATTTAATGGAGGAATACGACGCTCTAGATATAAAATCTGAGACAGACGAACTTTCCAATGTGGAACAGCTTCGTTTGAAAGAAATTTATGCTGAAATGCATAATATCTGGCTTAAGGAAGAAGTTAAAGCCAAGCAACGATCTAGAGATAGAGATGTGAAGGAAGGGGATAGAAACAACAGCATATTTCCATGCTGTGGCGAATCAGAGGAGGAGGAAAACTCTGGTTCACTCTCTTGACGGGCCTGAAGGGCCGGTTACAGATGAGAAAGACATGCTTAAGTTAGCTACGGATTTTTACAAAGATCTGTTTAAGAAAGAGGAGACTCCAGAAGTCACTCTGCAGGAGGACTTCTTCTCTCCTGATGAAAAAGTAACTCAGGCACAAAATCAGCTTTTAGAGGAACCTTTCTCTGAAGAGGAGATCAAAAAAGCTGTTTTTGGGTCTTACTCCGATGGTGCCCCCGGCCCAGATGGACTTCCGTTCCTTTTTTATCAAAAATTCTGGGACGTTATTAAAACAGATCTTCTAGCCATGTTCAATGATTTTTATGAAGGAAACTTGGACATTTTTAGATTAAACTTTGCTATCCTTACTCTGGTTCCAAAAGAACCTGAGGCCAGTAGCATGAAAAAATTCAGACCCATTAGCCTCTTGAACTGCTCCTTTAAAATTTTCACTAAGGTTCTCACTAATAGACTTGGGTTGATTATGGAACAACTGACTTCGACCAATCAATCCGCTTTCATAAAAGGCAGGTTCATCCTTGAGAGTGTAGTCACTGCACATGAGGTGTTACACTCAGTAGTTCAAGGGAAGAAACAGGGTTTGGTCATTAAGTTAGACTACGAAAAAGCTTTTGACAAAGTAAGTCTAGATTTTCTGCTTGACTTGCTTCGAAAAAGAGGCTTTGGTGCCAGGACCTTTGCCTGGATCAAAGCTATTGTTCAGAATGGCTCTGTGGGAGTCAAGCTGAACAATATCATTGGGCCTTATTTCGAGACTGGCAAAGGGCTGAGGCAAGGAGACCCCCTGTCTCCTTTGCTTTTTAATTTCGTAGTAGATGTTTTAACCAGAATGCTGATTAAAGCTTCTAATGCAGATCTTATTAGAGGACTCTGTACTGAGATTTGCCCAGGTGGTGTCATCTGCCTGCAATATGCGGATGACACCATCTTGTTCTCGGAAAAGGATCCTATCCTGGCCACTAACCTTAAGTGGGTCCTTACATGCTTTGAGCAGGTCTCGGGCATGCGGATTAACTACAGTAAAAGCGAGTTAATCCCTTTAGGCTTAGAAACTAGTGAGGTCCAGTCTTTTGCTGAGATCTTGGGGTGTGCTGTTGGCAATTTCCCCATTAAGTACTTAGGTATCCCTTTACATTATGAAAAGCTGCAGAGAGAGGATATTCAACCTCTCATTGATAAGATTTTAAAAAGAATAGCTGGCTGGAGAGGAAAGCTCCTCTCCTATGCAGCAAGATTGACTCTGATTAGAACATGCCTGGCCAGCATACCCATCTACCTTTTATCTTTTTTCAAATTTCCCAAATGGGCACTGGATCTTATCAATACCAAATGGCAAATTGCCTCTAGAATGATTTTGAGGGGCATAGGAAGCTTCATCTTGCCAATTGGAGTTTGATTTGCCAGAAAAAGGAATACGGTGGTTCAGGTATCCCGAACCTAGCCAATGTTAACCTTTGCCTCCTCAGCTCCTGGATTAAGAGATACATCCAGGGAGATGGCAAAATTTGGAAAAATATGGTAGATGCTAAGTACAGTACTCAAAATCCGAACATCTTCTGTAGTAAAACTGTTGGGGTTTCCAATTTTTGGAAAGGTGTTATGTGGGCTGTCCACAACATCAAGTTCGGATATAGATGGAAACCTAGAAATGGAGAGAAAATCAGGTTTTGGGAGGATACGTGGTTCGGGACTTCCCCCTTGGCTGTCCAATTTTTTGACTTGTACATTATCTGCAATGAGCAGAATAAAACTATCAAGCAAGTCTGGGTAGATGGTCAGCTTAGGATCCCTTTTAGGCGAAATTTCTCTCCACTTTGATGCAAAAGTGGCATGAGTTAGAAGGTGTTGCAAGCTGCATTGCTCTGAATTCGGAGTCAGATGCGCTGGTCTGGCAGTGCGACAGCAAAGGGGTTTATTCTACTTCCTCTCTGTACGCTGTCATCAACTTTGGTGGGGTTCAACCTGTGTTCATTCCGAGCATTTGGAACCTTCATATTCCACCTAGGGTGCACATCTTTGTCTGGCTCTTAGCCCATAATAAGCTAATGACTAGAGATAACCTTAAAAAAAGGCATATGAACAAACCTGAGGACTGTGTTTTCTGCTCTGAGTCTGAATCAATTTCCCATTATTCTTTCAGTGCATTGTGGCTAAACAAATCTGGCATTTCATTTCCAACTTCTTTGATATGCAAGTTGGTAATGATTATTTCTCTATTGCTCGATTCTGGGTAGCTAACAAGAAACATGCAGTACTTAACTCAGTTAGTTCAGCAGCTCTTTGGTGTCTCTGGAAATGCAGGAATGACCTAATTTTTAATGGTCTTCCATGGATTAATATTCTTCAGGTGTGGAGGATGATCTTGAACACACTGAAAATATGGAGAATCATCTTCAAGGAGGAGATGCTGCTGAAGATGGATCTCTTCTGTGCAAAGGTGGAGTCGCTGCTGAACAGCCCCTTGCTGCTGGAGAGTGGCTGATCCCAGGCGTCGACCTCTCTCGCACTCCCGCTGCCGGCCCTGTCGGGAGGACCATATCCCCAGTGCTGAAGAAGACGGCGCTGCAAGGGACCTGGACTACTCCGACGTCTACTCTCGACCCAGGCCATCACACCCAGTGGCGGAGGCAGGGGGGACCAGCAGGGGCCTTGCCCCCCCCCCCCCCCCCCCCCCCCCCCCCCCCCCCCCCCCCCCCCCCCCCCCCCCCCCCCCCCCCCCCCCCCCCCCCCCCCCCCCCCCCCCCCCCCCCCCCCCCCCCCCCCCCCCCCCCCCCCCCCGAGATTTGATATTTCTGTGTAAGTCCCTGCATGCATATGCTAAATCCAGTGTATTTTCCGCTCTGGCCCCCCTTGTACTATTTTTCCGGCTCCGCCACTGATCACCCCCGTCTAGGGACGCGTGATGCCTCAAAGCGAAGCTCCACTGCTGAAGTTTCGCCTTCGGGGCTTTAGCTCATTTTGTTTTTGGAAAACCCTCTCTGCTTGTTCTGGCAGATGGTTTCTCTCTCGCTGCTACTCTTTCTTTACCTGCCTTTATATTTCTCCGCTGATAAACATGCTTCTGCATGAGACTCCTAGTTTGTAGACCTGACCTTCGGGTTTTGTTGATCAATGGAACCGGGGAGGAGCTCCCTGTTATTCTAAAAAGTAGTTGCCATAAGCACCCATATTCATATGTTATAATGCAACACTACCATCAATGAGCGAGAATGTCTTCTGAATTGTAATTTCATACCAATCAAACCAAAAATTAGGCCAGGTCAAAAGTAAACATGCAACCAGTAATAATGATATTAAATTCGTGACTTTTAGAGAAAGAGGCACAGAGCGATGGTTTCGATATATAGCTGGATATGTAGTTCATCTTTTGTTTATAAACTACTATGACAGGACTAGGATCTACGACTGTTACCTTGCCATAATACCATGAACCAAAATAAGGAGATGGTCTGGTCCTTGGTTGCTTTTGGATTCTTCCATGGATGAACAAGGTACAGGAGCGCCCCTGCTGGTGGACACTTGGCCGGAACAAAGGTATTTCGTGGTGGTCGATCCTGCACAAACAAAGCGGTGCTATAATTTCAGTGCACTTCAATAAGCCAGCATTTGAAAACTATATATTTGGTGAAAAGCGTCGTTGGAGTCTCGTTAATTCGACTTGGTTAACGACTGCCCTGTGTCATACAGACGAAGTGAAACCTTGGATTGGTTAACGACTGCCCTGTGCCTTCATACAGTCTCTATTGTTTGAAGAATTCAGACACAGCACCCTTCCCATGAGCAGAGATACTGTATTCCAGGCACACTGAGATGTCACTTGATCCACAAAATCATCTCGTCGCTTAATAACTGAAATTTTTCCTGACCAAATCCCCCAGAACCAATTATCCAACCCGGTCAAGCCACCAGGCATATGAGGCACCAAACTATGGAACCGCAGCTACGAAATTATCAGTGCACGCTAATCCCCGCGAGAACTACCTTCATAGCACCCTAAACCGCAACCCAAAAATCAATCCGATTATTATTCCCCATTCCCCAGAGCCGTAGAGTCTTCTTCAACAGAGCGCCAACGCTACGGCAGAAACCGAAATGGAAATATTTGAATTCTCAAGGGGAGGTGCGACGGAGAAGAACGTACCTGACGGGCCGCCGGCGCCGCTCCGGGGACGGGCGTGGCTGGAAGGGTACGCGCGGAGGCGGCGATAGTTATAGGAACGGTGGTGGTGGTGCCAAGGAGAGCAAAGCGCGGACGCCATCCCGCCCGCGCGTCAGCCGCAGTTATCACCGCCGCCGCGGGGATCGATGGAATACGGCGGCCGACGAGAGGTTGACGCGCGTGCGGACGACGGCACGACGCGGCGGGTTCGGCACGATGGGCGGACACGGCGTCGCCGCCGATGCCCGACCGTTGAATTCGCCGCGGACAGTCGGCAGTTCAAACGGCTAGATCAGTACTTGTTTTTTTAGGGTGAATGGCTCGATCGAGCGGAGTGAGCTCGTATCTCGTTTTTTTCTTTTCTTTGGAAAATGGATCATTCCTTGAGGGTTCAAAACAAAAGGAAAATCGGATTAAAAAAAGGAGAATGATTTAGGTATGCTAAATCCAATATTTTTTAAAACCCTAATGCCCCGCTTGGTAACGCAGTCGATTTTTCCGGCCGTAACGATCGGGGGTCTGTTTTCTAGTGCACAGCGAAACCGGCGCTAAAAATACTGGCCTTAAATACGACAATCCAATCAGGGCTTAAGACAGTTGTACAACAATCGGGCTCTTTCCCAGGTGGGTGACCATTGCCACGGTTACGCGTCGATGCGTAAGCGTATGTGTGTTCTCTTCACCCTCACTTTTCATGTTCGTTCCGGCTAAGACCGGGTCCTCCTCTTCGGCAGAGTCTAGAGGGTGCAACGGCAGAGTCCTTCTCCTCTTTGTTGTATCATGAGTTGGAAACAGTCTCTTCATGTCGGCGCCGACGTGGACCTCGTCTTCGGCAGCGTGGTTGGCCAGCGGGAGGATGGTTTATTTGATTGGTTTCTCCTTTTATATAGTATTTGTAGGCTTAGTTTTAGGCTTGCCATGGTGGCGTAAGGGTTCATGGTCGTTCCAATCAACTTTGGAACCAATACATATATAATTTATACTAGACGTTTATACTTTCGTAACGCTTATTCTTACGATGTTATTGTGTTAATCAATACAGTTTTTTATTACCAAGATTGCATAGTTAACCAAATTAAAAAACATTTTCGATCATTAGTCCTAGTGTTGTTTATTATACGATTGTATTGCATATAATTGCAAAGTTTGTGAGTGCTAAATTTATATTGTATGTTCTAGTAATAATTCTTCCCAAACTATTTTGTTTAGTGTATATATGTATCTGTGTTAGTAGACACCCTATTCTGCACCCAGGTGCAGAATAAGTTATTTTGCACCTGAGGTTTTTTTTACATTGTTTTATAAAAAAATATTTATCATCCAAATAAATACATTCATGTTGTCCGACAATAAAAAGATCTACATAAGAAATGCAATATATGAGTCATAACAGTGTAATAATAGCTAAAAATGTGTCTTTTACATCATTTTTTTTAACGCCACATAAAAAAGTTTTACGTCATGTTAAATTTTCTTTATGTTCTTATTAACTTAGGAAGTATGGCAACTTTACGTGACGTAAAAATTCTTTACGGTTCAAAAGATACGGGGTGGGTGTAGAATAACTATTCTACTCCTTGGGAGTCAAACTATTCTACTCCTTGGGAGTCAAATAGCGCATATATACTTAAATATCGTTAATCACCGTGATAGAGACATCTAGAGCGTACATGCGAACACATATCTTTGTACTGGTTCTAGTATAATTATTCGGTAAGTATAATTAGAATTACCTCTACAGTATATATTGAACCATCGAAAAAATAGGTCTTGCAAGTTTGGTTCACTAATAACAGGTGCTCTCTGTGAATGGTATTGAAATGGTCTGTACTATACTACTAATTGATGAAAATAAAGTTTTTGTAGATTCTACTTCTGATTATGTTGTCTCAACTTAAATGTGTTTGGCTTCATTCAGTGTATGTAAGTACTTCTGCCAATTTCTCATATTGGATTTAAACATGGATGCATACTAATAATCGATGAAAATATTTCTTTCATATATTCTACTTTTGGTTATTTTGTCATGCTCGTCTTTAATGTTTCTCCTTTCCACCAATGTATATAAACGCTTTAGCCAATTCCCACATCTAATTTAACCATGGATATTTAGGTGGAGCTGCGCGATCTTATGGATTTTGGATGCAATCTTCTGGAGACGGTCACACATGATTTATTCAACTGGTGTGGCTAGAGGTCCAATAATAAAATCCGCGATGCACAATAGCTACATGTTTTTTGTTTCTTTGGTTGATCTTTGTACCCTCTCTTTGTAACCCGTGTTTTGTAATACTTTCAATGTTAATCTTGCAATAAACCTGGTTCCGATGCAAAGGTGGGGGTATTTTCCTTTTCGATGAAACGTAACACAAATTTCAGTGCAATGTTTTGAACATCCATCGAAGAGAGATATCATCCAACTAAACTCCCTATCGCAAGTAATTTGGACTTGATTATGCAAATCGAGTGTTTCCACATATCAATAATCATTTGGGCGTAACATAAAAAAATGGTAGTTATGACTATAATTTAGTATTAGGGCCCTCCACCTCTCGGGGCCCGCGGTCGCCCCGTCTGTCCTAGTTGTATTGTAACTTGCACTGAGCCAGCCGAGTGAGGCCTGCTTCAGCGAATATACTTGTGTTGGTACGAAGTTATCGCGAATCATGTTGTTTGAACAGAATTTCAACGGAATCTTACGTAACTTTAGATGAATGATGATTCCAGACAATCCAAATTTGACGCAAATGGATCCACATAGTACTTGCACCGTGTAGACTAAGACATAACCTAGTAGCGAGTAAGGGTTGATGCCTTCTTCTCACCGCAGTTCAACTCCTTGTGATTGCAATTAAATTTGATGGTGTTGCATCACTCTTGTACAAAAAAATGCTGCATGCGGATCCTTGAACTACGGCACTGATTTGTGTAGTCCTTGCAACGTAGTAAAAGCGTCTGGATGCTGCTTTCCGCATCTCTCCTCCAGCCCGAGCTGACCCCATCGATCAAAAAGGAGCTCAGCACTGTAACGCGACGCCGAGACCTGACGCCGCACGCCTCTGATCGAGGCCACCACCACCCCTGTTCCACTTGCGCTCCCAATCGATCATGGCGTCCACGAAAGCGCTGCCGTGCGGCACCGATCCTATCCATCCCCAGCCGCGCGTTAGTTTCTGGCCTAGCTAGGAAACGCCAACTTTCTCTGTGCAGTGCAAGTGGCCTCAGCTCTATACGCACGTAGCGTAGCTGCTGCTAGTGCATGGCACACGCAAACGCAACAACCCATATGCGTATTCGTGTCGACAGATCGAGTTCTTGGGCCCCCGGAGATTTCGGCTTTCGCGTCATGGTTTTCCCCATGCATGGATGGATAGGGTGGTGGATCATGGATGTCCCTGTCAGTGTGTAGGGGTCCGGCCGGCGGATAAGGTGACAAGCTACTCGGTTTTGTTTACTTGCTACCTCCTCACTCCTGAAATAACTGTCTCAAATTTATCTAGAAATATATGTATCACGTATCTAAATATATTCACTTTTGATAAATTTAAGATAGTTATTCTGGGATGTATGGAGTATATATCAGTTCTCAAGTCACCAGAACTCTCTATTATCAGTTTTCATAAAAAATATATTCTCAAGTCACCATGACCAAAGTGGCAAAGACGAAGAGGATAGCAAGACCAATGGATCTCGACGGCTCCTATTGAGTTGGAGATCTCAACTGATGATGGAGGCTAAGTTTGGATATGGAGAAGACTATGTACCGAATGGTCGGTGTTTTGTAGCAGTCTCGGTAAGCGGGGGCGGAAACACAAGGACACTTATTCTTGGGGTGCTCTTTGGGCACAAAGTCTCAACTTTCGGGATGAAACCCCTAGGTCTAACCTTTGTCTTTGTGTTTTCTTCCGGTGGCTTGGGGTGCTCTTTGCACTTTTCTGGGTCCCTTTGTAATTTCTGGTTTCTTTTGGACCTTGTTGTAAAAGTGTGCTGAGCTTCCTAATATATGCGTCGGATCCTCCTAAAAAAAAACCCTAGGTCTAACCTTTATTGGTTGTACCTAGCAGTGACAGATCTCTATTTGTCTCCCTGCTGAAGGCATTGTCTGGAATTCAGCCCAACTTTTTTCGGGGTGAAAACTCATGATCTATAATCAGGCGACGGCGGTGTTTGTGCACGGTTCCCTTCTTGGAGGAGTCGTTTCTGGAGAACCTTTTTAACTGTCCGGGTGTGTCTTATGGTGGTGGTAGTTTCTGCTGCTTCGATGATCAGTTCGACGTTTTTCTTTCTTTGGTTGTGTGCATCCTTATATCTCGACTAGCTCCTGATATTATGTTGTTGCAAACTATGGGTGTATTTGATATCTTCTTGATATAATCCTCTTTATCAAAAAAAAAAAAATGTAGCAAGACACATCACATGATTTAATAACGAGGAGTTCAGGCCCCCAAAGCTGTCGCGGAGCCAGATCGGACTAGGGCTTGGGTGGGGTAGCTCCTGCCCAGCCATTTGCCGACCTCGGGCCGGCGAAAGTCAAGATTGAAAGGTGGAAGCGACAACTCGAAGGCGCACGAACCCCGGCGTGCACGCCGTCGCTTCCGTACGTGGCTGGCCCCCTCCATAATTGGCCTCTCCCCTGCCTTTCCTTGTGGTTGTGGATAACAAAGCGGCCGTGACTGGAGTTCGACCATCGCCAGTGGGCGAGGGGGCGAGCACCTGTTGTGTTCACCTCGATCGACCGGTCCCCCGTCCGTCCGTCCGGTCCGGCCGGCCTTTGTCCTCGGCGCGACGGCGACGGCGACGGCGACGGCGACGCGGAAGGATCGCTGCGGTGGATGCCGTTGGCGCCGTTGAAAAGATCGAGCACGGCGGCCACATGCATGTATGCGATGCCATGTGATCGCCGGGCGGAGGGCGACGCACGGCCAGGCCGGTCGCCGTCTTATCGCGAGCAGGGGAGGGGATCAGGATCGATCACGTGGAGGTGGGGCTCGCGCGCCACGTCCACCGCCGGCCTAAGTATGGTCGCTTTCGCCGTGGATGAGGACTTGCGAAGGATCCGCTAGCCGGCCAGAATCTATATCTGTCGATTAAAACAGGATAAAAATGAGCATGAACACACGTACCCTTTACCTTCCGTACGTATTCTCGAGATTCCAGCAGAACATTTGTGCAGATCGACTGGGTGCGAATTACAAGCTATGCTCCCTCAGTCCACGGTTAAATGTCAGGCAACATATGCTATTCAAACTTATGAATTTGGTAATGTAACTTTGACAGCATCCCACCCACATTTTGTTGACCAAAATGATGGTCACTATACTAACCAGCCATGTGCATTCGATGGCCCGTTAAAAAAAAGCGAACGATGTCATGCTACACTACGTCGAACACGACATAAATTTTCATATGCTACTCGTGAGGTCAGTGTTATATACTAGCTGTGCTTCATTATATTAAGGAAGTGATCCCCCAACTTGGAAGTGGTTTGTGTTATAAATTTTGTTTCTCGGTCTAATCCTTACCGTCTTCTCTTTTGCGACGACCGTCTCAATCTTATCCGGATATTACTACATTTTAGATTTTGCACAGAAGAAGAGGCTGATTTTAATATTAGAAGGCAAATGTTGATTGCCCCCGTTGATTCTTGTCTGGTATAAAAGGTTGGGAACGAAAAAGCATGGTAGCATAAACAATGGTAGAGAGAAGGCGAGCCCTCTATGTCATCTTGAAAAGACGATAAATATAGGTCAATCATGTATTATCGCTTCATTTCTAGAAATAAATTATGATTAATATAATTTTAGTTTAAATCCTTTTAATAAGAGAAGGCATAAAGTATAATGAAGAAAATAGTCTCCTCTTAATTCTAAGAGATCATGCTTTACTAGTTAAAAGAAGACAACGTTCGTTTTTTTTTCTTCATTTTCTCTCCTCCAACTAAGAAAAACCAATGTGGCAGCTCTAGCATGCCTTAGAGTCACCTCAATCTTTCATCATTACCACATCATGCATACTGAACTTCAACGTGGCTAACCGCATTCAGAATCACATTACGTATAATGGAGAAAATGACTACATACATATCCAAACGTGTGATAACTAGGTTTTGTTTCAGTTGTGCGCAATTTTAGCTTCAGCGATACATTCTACACCTAAAGGTGCCAATATTTGTGTAGTTCAATAAGCCTGATATAATTCGCAACTTGGTCCACTTACAATCAGGAATCTCCCGGAACGCTTAAAATGTCAAATCGAATTCCAATATGGTAGACGGAGCACAAACATTTCCACAACTGCATCTAAGCATCTAGTGGTCCACTACACTTGTATTCTAATCACACAAACCCATGCGGATAACACTTCCAGAAAACCAAGGAAGCCAAACGAGCAACTTGTTGTAGCTACTCATCTAGCAAAACGCTTTACCTTTTGTTTTTTCCAAACTTTCTGCACACACAGCTGCAAATGCTGACTTTGCTGCATGTCTCCCTACGTGCCCGGCCCCACACGCGAGGAGAGGATCGACCATAGATCCTCCAGCTCGATCGATCGCCCGGCCGCCTCGTATCTCTGCGCTTTTTTTTGCATCGTCTGAAAGACTGAAACCCACTGATGATATCCCACGGAGAAGTCACGGGAATCCACGGGAATCCATCCACGGCTGCTTCTGATGTTCATAATCCGCGTGAGAGGGAGGTGCAACCACAAGACTTATGAAACTGCAAGCGTGCTTGCTGACGCTTCTCCTCTATGTCACCAGCAGCTCGGTTAGCTTCCACGGCGACCTGGGGATTGAAGAGGGCAAGAAGAAGCAAGCAAGCAGCACGTTAAGCTCACATGTAAAGCACCACGACAGTTGGAGGAAGTATATGTATGTATGAGGTGAAAGTAGGTTGCAGGAGTTCCAGCGAATTCCCAAATGATTCACTGTTCTACGGCAGTCATATTCCACACGGAGAAATTATATTCAATCGGGTTTGCGAATTGTGAGATTCTGAAAGAAAAATGATTGATGCTACCAAATAATATTACGCTAAGTCGCTAACTAAGTGGCTTTAGTAATATGAGATGCCACGTCCCAGCCCATTTTCTGCCCAGATTAAAGATAAGGAGTTGCTTGAACGACGGGCAACAAAACGGCATATGCATGTGTGCGTCGTGGTCACCGTCACACACGTACACAGGGCCAATAATCATGTGATCAACAAGTCTTCAACGTGGCACATGCAAGAGGAAGGAAGCTCCCGCTCTACCTAATCTGGTGCTTCTAGACCCCAGCTTTTAAATTAAATTCCACAGTACCAGCATCATCCTCCAGTGAGAGGCTTCCAGCTACTTAGCCAGAAAGCATTATTATTAGCGCACGCGTTGCAGATTAGATTAGGACATCCTGAGTACCAGCTGAAAAGAGAAAATCGTTGGGATTTCGCTTTGACAAAACGTACCTAGATACCTGAAGGCCGTGCGGTGATATACGACGAGATCTTCCGCCATGTTCCGATGCCGATCTTGTTCTACGGCACGTCCGTCCTCTTTGTCATGCTGCAATTCGACTCCTTTGGGGTATCCTATATCACCTCCGCAGCGAACAAATATTGGCGCCTCTTCTCATGATGGACTGCTTGGGCGTTGCAAATGCTACTTCTTTGATGCCTGCATCTAGGAGATAAGAAAAAGCGTTAGCATCGGATGAAATTCTTAGTGCTGGATGCTCATGCAAACTTTCTTGTGTTTGGTGTTAGAACTGCGCATGCCTGGTCAAGTCAGTACTCAGTAGTAGCTTGCAAAACCCTTTTGGCATGCAATTTGCACTTTTTAGTGCTCAAACCTGTGGATGCAAGGCCAAAGAAAGTGACAAGAGTAAACAGAGACCATCTTCCGATCAAATGAACCATATACGGAACAAGCGCATATGGAAAACAAGTGAGTGGATTTTTTTTTTCAATGTTTACAGTTACAGAGCTCAATTTACCAGAATAATGCCAGTTTCTCTTGCTGCAGTTCAACAGAGCTCAGATTGAAAATAACAAGTCATCCTCCCTTGACAAAATTTGCTCAAATACTAACTTATCATATTACCTCCCGCAAAATATGTGGATTCTGAGTCTATCTTATTACACATCAGAAAATAAACAAATAAGAAGATGACCATCACTGGCGCACAGAATCAAGCATTGCCTTGTACTCTTCACAATAGACGGAGCAATGCCCATTATTCCACCCATCATCGAAAGCGATCCACCCATGCTTCAGTAGCACTCTGAATGACTAAACCGGAGCAGGGGTTCAACCGACATCTCTGCATTGATGTATTCAACTTTGGATCATCGGTGCACCAAATCCACGGTTAATCAGGAATGAGCTGGTTGTTCAGCTGCGCCTCAAATCGGAGCCAGGATTCTTCCCTCATCTCTGTGATCATCATATCATTCTCCGGCGCCGGATAGTAGTCCCCCTTAACTGTATGTCCCGCAAGTTTGGCATATTCAGGAAGAAGCTCATGAAGTGCTCATGTGTGGTGCCATGGACGAAGAGCTTCCTGAGTCCAACGGAGCGCTGGAATAGCCCGACTGCTGGCAGTGTCAGGCTTCTCTGGTTCACATCCTTGTCTTGAGGTGGCCAGTAGTCCAGCTCATACAAATTCTCCAGTGATTCTATACCACCCAAATAAATTCGCTCCCACTGTGCAAGATCCATGTGCCCCGTTGGCGCGGTGAGTGCATAACCCACCGCCTCGCTGAGGTCCAATTTCATCTTGGTTAGTGCCTCGAAGGCTCCAAGGTCGCTTAAGCCAAACAATGACTTCGGAGGAAGGCGTGGACATGTCCGAAGATCGCCCTCCACCTTAATTGAGATCTCCTCAAGCACAGGGCAGCTATCGAGCCCGGCAGAAATGAGGGGGGACACCTGCTGCCCAGCCGCCAACCAGAGAGAGAGTGATCGTAGCATCTCCCAGCTGTTAAAATTATCCAGTTCTTCCATGTACCTACATTTCTTGTATGCAGACTCATACGACATTTCACCATGCTCATCCTCCTCCTCATGATTATTACATTCAGCGGTGCCGTTGGCCACACAGCCGGGCTGTTCAACTTCCTCCCAGTCACAGTTGATCTCAAGGCTCTCAATCCGATCGCGGATTGGATTCAGAGCAGTGAGACACGCTGCAGTGTTAAGAAACCGGCACTGCAAGATGCTGACCTCCTTAAGCGTGGGCCGAAGAGCTGAAGCTAGCTTTCTGATCCCAGCTTTCGTTACAAGGTCGCATCCTTGGATGGCGAACTTGGCAAGTCTCCTGCACCCACGACCGATCGCTGCGAGGCTGGAGTCGGTGAGATCCTGGCAATTCTTCATGCGGAGTGACTCCAGCCCACCACAGACTGCAACACCGTCGAGATGCAACCAGGAGGCCTTGCACAGCCCCTGGAAGCACCCCAGCGTCAGGAACTTGACCCATGGGCATCTCCGAGCAAGCGTCTCCATCGCCGGCGCTGCCTCAAGCACATCGTGCTGGAGGTCCAATGTGAGATCCTCCAACCCAGGGAGTGCAGCGAAGAAGGCGACAAGCCCTACGACGGTAATGCCCGCCTGCTCCCGCTGGCTGGTGGACGCCGGTTCGAAGGGCTCGCTGAGCCGCAGGACTGTGAGCCTTGGGCAGCTGGAGCGAGCGTGAGCAGCGCGTCGTCGCCGACGGAGTCAACGTACCGGGGATTGAACACGCAGGGCGCGACGAGTCTCTGGAGATTGGGGCAGGAGCCGGCGATGGCCCCGAGCTCGGAGGCGTGGAACCCGTTGGTGGCGCCCGCGAGGCCGAGGTCGAGGTCGGTGAGCGCCGCGGCGGCGGCCGGGTGCGCGGCGAGCGCCGGCACTATGTCCTCCGTCCAGCAGTAGAACTCGGAGAGGTCGAGCGCCCTGAGCGCGGGGCAGTTGAGGAGGAGCGGCTCGAGATCCGCGCCGCTGGGGAGGCCGACGGGCCGCTGGTGCCAGCGCACGAGCTTGACGCGGCGGAGGGTCCCTCGCCAGCACGGGGCAAGGTTTTCGAGCGTGGAGGGGTCGCGGCAGTACACGGCGAGCGAGGCCACGGCCGGGAAGTAGGCGGCGAGGCGCGCGGCCACGAAGGCGTTCCGCTCGGCGATCTCCTCGGGGTGGTGGTGTTGCGGGCCGTTGTTGTGCGCCCCCGCGGTGGGCAGCGCGGAGGAGAGCAGCGGGTGGCCCCAGGGCGAGATGAGCGACAGGTCGAGGCGCTCGAGCGCCGGGAAGCAGAACCCCGGCGGAAGGAGCAGGAACTCGGGCGTCCTCGGGTCCCCGCGCAGCGACATCGCCGCCCGCGTGAGCCGCTCCGCCGCGAGCAGCCGGCGGCAGGAGAGCGCGGCCCGGTGGCGCGACCGCGCGTCGGAGAGGGAGCCCAGGATGAGCAGCAGCAGCGGCTCCGGCAGGTCGAGGAGGGCCGACGACCCCGCCGCCACTTCGGGCTCCGCCATGGCGCCGCGTCCGGGAGATGCTGTCGTCCTGGCGTGATGCTGCGGCTGTTGCGGAGAGGGGACGTCGACGGATTTGGGCGGAGCGGAGTGGGGACGAGACGAGGCGCTGCACAGGGAAGTGATATACTCGACAGCTCCTCCTCCGCCTCCCTCCCCGCTTTCCTTTTCTTTTTCTTCCCTTCCCCTTTTGTTTCTTTTTTCTTCTGTTGTTTATCCTCTCATTATCCTCTTCGTATATATTTTTTTTTCTTTTCGCCGCCGCAAAGTACGAAGCATTCTCCCACTACCTCTCTCTGTCTCCGTGGCAAGCCAAGAGGGGGGCGTCGTATGCACGCGCTGTCTCGCGCCGCCCTCTGCTGCTTCTCGCGCGCGCGGCTGCTCCGGCGGCGGCGGCGATGGGGTCGTCGGCGAGGGACCCTAGCGGGAACCCACGGTGGGGAGGGTGCGGGAGCTCTTCCGGGGCGGCGGCGACGCGGCGGGTGAGGAAATTGTTTTCGCCCTCCCTGGATTGATTTGCTGCAGGTCGCTGTTGGGTAGGTGGGGGAGTTGGGATTGAATAGGTTGGTGGTTTCTCGTCTTCGTCGACCTCGAGCGAGCGCCTGGTGGGTGGCGCGATTGGTGCCCGTGGGTGTGCTTGATCGCCGCGAGTAGCTGCGGAATTTTCTGCGCTCGTTGGTTGGGACTTGGAGGTACTAGTGACCTAACGTTAGTGGCGGAAAATGGGTGGATTTTGATATGGTTGGAGAGTTTGTCACACGGTGGTTCCAGGTCTTGGACGCCACCAGCTAGTAGTCCTATCCACGGAATAGGTGAATCTCCTTCCATTTTGTAGAGCAACATTTTTCAGTAAAATGAGACAAAACTGTGGAGCAACAGCTGAATTATGAAACAGCATTGTGCAGCTAGTTTTACTCTGAGACCATGCTGACCAAGAACAGAATGAGATGGGGTTTCACAAAGGATGTGTGACTGTGATGGGTAGGGTAGATCATTGCAAAGCAGAAAAATGCTGAGTGTCAGGAGACAATTACTATCAGCTGGATGTGTCATGGTGCCTTATACCATGGCTGATTCCACATTGTATGTGTTTTCTATCTTGTGGAGTATTTCCCACGTATTCTTACTCGCTCTCTTTTCGCTGCTGCTGATCAGATGGCTGGGAGAAGTCATGGGAGTCTGGCATAACCCCGTGGGATTTGGGGAAGCCAACACCTATCATTGAACATCTTGTTAAATCAGGAACTCTCCCGAAAGGAAGAGCTTTGGTCCCAGGATGCGGCATGGTAAGCTAGACAAAAACCATTTGTCATCGTCTGCTTTTGTCTGAACACCGATGTCTTTCCCTTCGACATATGCAAGATCATGATCATTTACACCTCCAGACCTGAGAAATATTTATTACGAAAACTTTTTAGTCATCTAAGTGTTTAAGATTTATAACATCATTATTAATTCATGTTTCTTGCTAAGAAGGTATCTTACCACATGCATCTGGCTTGCATATGAGCTTACACAGAGAATTTTAGTATGTATGAAGTTAATGCCAAAAATACACTTTTTCCCCAATATGCGAGATCAATGTGACAACTAAACGAAAAAAAAAAAATCTGGAACCTGGCAAGTGAACCAAAGTTGACAACTTGAAATGCAAGATACTTTTAAGTAGTGAGCTGATTTATGTCTATTTTATATGAGCGTTTTGAAAATTGTACTAGTGGGAGGATTTTGCTCAGATTTTCCCATGTAATGCCATTTCATCAGTCTTTTCTGATTGAGCTTCTGTACAGGGATATGATGTGGTCGCTCTAGCAAGCCCTGAGCGATTTGTTGTTGGCTTAGAAATTTCTAACATAGCTACTGAGAAAGCTAAGCAGGTGAGTTGTTAGCCGAGTAAGTGCTCGGTTATCTGTTTGAGCTAATAACATAATGGAGTTGCATCTGTTGTTGGATTTTTATTGGTATAAATGCGTCTGTGAAGAATGATGATTTGTCATGAATTAATTTTGATATCTTATCAGTAATCTATATCACATCTACCAAGAACCAAAAAAGATTGTTACCTTCCTAGTGGTTCAGGTCCAATATTTAGCTTGAAAGATTAGCAGTGTTTCTTCGAAGCAAAAGCTTATATGTCCATTAGAGCATGGTTATGTTTGAGTTATGTCACAGGGTAAAGTTCTTCCAAATAGAAAAGCAAATCACGTGTAAAGCTATTTATAGAAGGCAACAATAAATTTTCTAAATGGTGATTTGATGGGTGAGGATGCCACCTCTAGTTTTTTGCATCTTAACATCTGGACTCATGAATTCCAATTCAATATTGATCGTAATGGCAACTGAACCCAGCTCTTGGTATTTGCTTTGAATTGATGTGTCAATATGTGTGGTCCATTTAAAAAATTAAGACAGCAACAACAACAACAAAGCCTTTTATTCCCAAACAAGTTGGGGTAGGCTAGAGTTGAAACCCATAAGATCTCGAAACCAAGTCATGGTTCTGACACATGGATAGCTAACTTCCACGCAGCCCTATCCATGGCTAATTCTTTGGTGATATTCCAATCCTTCAGGTCTCTTTTAACCGACTCCTCCCATGTCAAGTTTGGCCTACCACGACCCCTCTTAACATTCTCATCCCGCTTTATCCGTCCGGTATGCAAAGGCGCTTCCGGAGGCCTACGTTCTATATGACCAAACCATCTTAAACGGTGTTGGACAACCTTCTCTTCAATCGGTGCTATCCCAACTCTCTCACGTATATCATCATTCCTAACCCGGTCCTTTCTTGTGTGGCCACACATCCATCTCAACATGCGCATCTCCGCTACACCTAACTGTTGGATATGTCGTCTCTTGGTCGGCCAACATTCTGCGCCATACAACATCGCAGGTCGAATCGCCGTCCTATAGAATTTTCCTTTTAGCTTTTGTGGCACTCCTATCACAGAGGACGCCAGAAGCTTGGTGCCACTTCATCCAACCAGCTTTGATTCGATGAGTCACATCTTCATTTTTGGGTTTCATCTCCATAAGAGTGGCTGGGTTTTTTCCGTTGGCTTGCCAAGCCTATCACAACCCTCCTCCTTTATCCGGGCTTGGGACCGGCTATGTTGAGACAACATAGGCGGAGTTATTTAAAAAATTAAGAATTATTCTATAAATCATAACTGGCATAAATATACTGTACGATATCATTTAAACAACTGTCTTGTTATCGTAATTAAAACCATTCATGGTGCTAAAAACATGTATGTATTTAATCCTTTTCCCTATTGGTGTACAGTGGTCATCATCTTTGCCAAATGCAGATCGGTTTTCTTTTCTGGTTGCTGATTTCTTCAAGTGGAGACCAAATGAACCATTTGACCTTATTTTCGATTATACGTATGTGTCGATTTGTCTTTCTGTTTGTTGTTCTGGCTGCAGTTTAGATCACCTTTATTAATGCCCACAGGTTCTTTTGTGCACTTGATCCGAGCTTGAGGCTGGCTTGGGCAGAGACAGTTGGTCGCCTTCTGAAACCAGATGGAGAGCTTATCACCTTGATATATTTAGTGAGGACAGAATCTTTATGCTTCTTGTTTACTTTTGCATTGGAGATGTTATTGTACTTATCATATGATATTCTGTTCTTTTCAAACTTCAAACAGATCTCTAAAATGTGAACCATCCGATTTAAGTTATTCTGTATAAAAATATCGTAATCATAAATGTGTTGGTATCTCTGTCCTTCTGCTGAGGGTCATGAGTAGTCATAGGTATCACTGCAACTCACTACTGAAGTTACAGCAACTATCACTGCAAGTTCTGAACTCTGAAGAAAGCAAATAGAATCTGGGTATCTTACTAGAATATTATTCTTATGAGTAATTACGTGTATAGTTTCCTGGACCTATGATCTGAATAACTACCAATGTTGGTTCTGTAATGCATCCAAATCCGACCCAAATCCTCCAGCCATCTTATTGTTGTTTTCTCATTCTTATCCTCATGTAGCCACAGATTTTTAGGACCTGCTGTGAATGACACCCTTGAAAATAATCAATATGTGAGCATCAGCTGAAGCGGTTTGGTGCACTGCAGTGCTACTCTTTGTAAGCTAATCTTACATTGGATAAAGACATGCTAAAACCTCCCATGTGACTGTTCTAATATACTTTGCTTCGTCACTTGGAGTCAGTGCTCTAATAGAAAACAGAATAAGTTCTAGGTGCTTACTCCAATATCCATCCTCGATTAAAACATGGAAAGTTGGATGCAAATATCGACGAGTAGTACGTGACACCAAAATTAATCTGCATACGTGCATGAATGCGACTGGTTTCGTTGGATGCCATTACAATATTTTGTTCACAACTGGAAGCATTGCATATAATGTTTCTTTTCACAGATCAGTGATCAAGAAGGGGGGCCACCATACAATAATACAGTTGCTGAGTAAGTATGCATGTCCAGTTGCTATCACAAAAGAATTAATTTCCAGTTGCAAAACTTCAGTTTTCTTGGTCATGACGCAGCTTTGTGTAGGACAAAAACCTTATCCTGTCTGACTTGATATTTGTGGAACCACAGCTATCAGAAGGTACTGGAACCGTTGGGTTTCAAGGCTGTTTGTATGGAAGACAATGAGCTCGCTATTAAACCACGCAAGGTGCATGTTAATACTCCCTCCGTACCAAAATAAGTGTCTTAAAATTGTCCAAAAGTGGATGTATCTAAACATGTTTCACGTCTAGATACATCCACTTTTGGGTAAATTTGAGACGGTTATTTTTGGACGGAGGGAGTATATGATATTGTTCTTTTTTCTTCATCGAGCTGTCTCGGAAGCGACTCCTCTTGTTGCCTGCAGTAGTTGTGGTTATGGTTCCTGCCACAACATTATATTTTCAGCGCATGAACAGTCCATTAGCATCTACTGTATGTATAATCTTAGGTTGTGGAGCTGATCCCTTTGATCTTTCGCTTGCTTTCCAGGGTTGCGAGAAACTTGGAAGGTGGAAGAGATTCGGCGGGCCGCGATCTTCTATGTGAGAATAGATGGAGTGCTTGTTTATAGTTTGTACACTACTGGGTTAGCCTTTTGTTGTCGGTTTTCTGTGTTCAGTTCGTGATGTGCAGCTCTGAAAAACATCCACGCGCCGGTACAAAGATTTTTCCAGATGTAATCTCGTGGAACATTTACTGTTTCCCTGGACATAAACCGACTCGTGTAAAATTTACGTGTGTTCCAAGTACGTATGGTGATGCTATGCATATTTTAAGTGGGGTGCCTCTCAACTTGTCGTTTTCGGGGTGTACCAAGAATAGCTTGTTCTCTAAAAAGGAAAATGAAATGAAAAAAACCCAGAAAACTGAGGTGGGAAAAAGATTGTTTTTTGCTCTTAATTGTTGACGCACTTGATCTTGCATCAGTAGCAGTTGGTTGTGCCTCGTGGATGTATAAATTCAAACATCAAACATCTAGGTTTAGATCCTTATGGACGTGAATTTGGATTCCTATTTTTCCTTGAGACAAGGCTTGGTATGTAATGTAACCAAGAGTAAGGATGACTTCAACGGGGCGACGCATCGAGTTTGCGCACCTCCGTTCCTGTCCGTGGGGGCCAAAAACACGGCCCAATGGGGCGACGCAAACGGCCTGCGGTCCGTTTTTCTGTCCGCCGCGACGCATTCCTGGCCCAAATTTGGGCCACCGATGCGTCAGCCCCGGACGTTCACGGAGCGCTCCTGTGTCCGCCCCAGGCCCGCCCATCAGACCATTCCCCACCCCAATCTCCTCCGCCTCTCTCGCCCCTCCCGCTGCCACCCCGTCGTCGCTCCCTCGATTTGGCACTGCAGGCCATTCCGGGGACGCCGTCTGCTGCTCCTCTTCCCCGCCGTCACCGGAGCAGCTTCCTCCCCGTGACGGCCGGTGAATCTTGTGGCCATCTCTCTCGCAGCGCCCGCGACACACACACCGCCCACAAGGTGTTCGGCCGTTCGCCCCAGCAACAACTCAGGTACGAACTCGGCCATGGATAGCTCAGATGAGTGGTACTACAAGAGATACATCATGTACCAGTCATCATCGGATGATTCCTCCGACGATGAGAGTGACGGCCTGGTTGCCACCCTCATCGTCAACGAGTACATAGAGAGGATGCGGCCGATGTGTCCGAGGGTCGTTGGCGGGCCGTTCTCCTGCCTTGAACCGGAACCGGAGAGCTGGCCAAATTCAGTTCTATGGGGACTACTTTCGTCCCCATAAACCCACGTATCCTCCCAATATTTTTCGGCGCCATTTTCGGATGAGAAGATCTTTGTTCAACCGTATCCAGTTGGGGGTGATGTATTTTGATGACTATTTCATATGCAAGCCAGATGCATGTGGTACCCTCGGCTTCTCGTCGTACCAGAAGTGCACCGCCGCCGTTCGCATGCTTGCAAATGTACCAGACTACATTTGTGAAGACCATCTCCAATCCAATGATGAGAAGAAGAAGAGGTTCGCCAAGGAACAAGAGAGTGGTAGAAAGGATGTGGAGCATGCATTCGGTGCCCTCCAGTCACGATGGACTATTGTTCGCCACCCTGCTAGGACATGGGACAAGGACACCCTATGGGAGGTGATGACAGCTTGTGTGATCATGCACAACATGATCATGGAGGATGAACGCGACGAGGTATGCATGATCAGGCATGGCAGTTTCAGGATCAGTTGGTTGAGCCCCTGGGACCGTCCACATTTGCTCAGTTCCTCGACTTCCACCGTGACGTTCGTGAGAAGTTGTCTCATCTTCGGCTCCAAAATGATTTGGTGGAGCATGTCTGGCAGCACTACGGTAACCAGTAGTTCCATTTGATGAACTATTGGTCTTATATTTATTTGGTTTGTAAGACTATGCATGAAACAATTTGTTATTTGTGAAACAATTTGTATTATTTGATGAATTATTTGGATTATAATAGCTATTTGATGAACTATTTGGATTGTATTGTTTGGATTGTATTATTTGGATTGTATGGTTTATTTTGCCTGCTATATACTTATTTTGTTGCACCCATGGCCGAAATGATCAAAATGATCAAAAACCCTGTCCGGGCGGACTCAATGCGTCGGCCCGTTGGGTGCAGTGGCCGGAAAGGGGCGGACATGGGCCAGACGCACGTCCGTTCCCCGACCCAAACGGACAAAACGCGGACAAAACACGCTTCCGTTTGGGTCGCCCCATTGGAGTCATCCTAAGATCCCGCTACTCACGTTTATAAGCATGTGTGCATCCCTAACTGGTGTTGTGGTGCTGAGAGGCAGAGGCAAGTGAAACCACACCCCACCCGCGCCAGCAGGCACACACACAATTTTTTTGTCAATCATTTCGCCATGTCAAGTTTGGCGGCCGGCGATGGTGGTACTCAGTCGTCATGTCCCCCTCCCTTAGAGTCTCCATCCTCCCACTCCTGTCGGTGTTGTCGCTCGTCTTAGCCACGACTGCTCAGTCGTCGGCTGATCTGCGAGGTATGGGTGTCGCGTTCTCTTGCCGACAGGCCGGGACATAGGTTGTTTTGGTCCGCGGCGGATCTGCGTGTGGTGCCATCGCCCTCCTATCGGCGTGCTGATGAACAAGGCCAGGGCACCGTGCCCTTGTTCTCTCATGCCGTGGGCATTGTGGGATTCATCTAAACCCGCCCTTGAAGATCTCCATATGCACGATACCACATGTTTCATTGGTATTTCGGCATGTCGACCATGGTGAATACATGGGCACGATTACCATAGCGCTGGAGGCGGTGGAAGAGATTGACAAGCCTTGGGAGGTGAAAGTACAATCTCAACGGCTTAACGCGAGTTCAAGATGTCCGTAACGGGTGGGGAGAAGAGGATGTTACACATCACATTGTGCGAGTGCGGTTTTGAGGATTGCAATGATCATTACCAGCACTAGTGTGTTGGGATACATCGAGTGCAACGCTTGCATAAAAATATCGATTCTACGGCGCATCATTAGCAGCGAGTGTGTTCGTTAAGATGGGCTTAGAAAAAGGAGCCAAAGTGGGCTGGCAAGCCCAAATCACTGGGAAATCGATTCTTATACGAAACTGCTCGAGCCGAAGTCCAAACGGGCGCGCGGCCGGCCTGGCCCAGGCAGCAAGGCCTCTTCTCTTCTTCTTCTTAACCCGCAAGAAAGAAACAGAGCATAGAAATCCCGAGGAGACCAGAAAAAAAGCGAGGAGAAAAAACCCACTCCATCGCCCCCGCCGCTGCTCCGCGCCGTCGACGCGATGACGATGAGGCTGGACACCTCCGCCCTCGAGAACCACTTCGCCGCCACCGGCAACGAGTTCGGCGGCATCTTCGCCACCGACACCGACCTGCTCGCCCTCGAGTTCCCACCTGCAACGACGTGAGCCTCCCTCGATCCCCTTTGCGGCGATCTGCCGGATTCGCCTCTGATCTGTGCGCTTGTGTTCCCGGCAGTTCGATGGCTTCCAGAAGGCGACCAAGGAGATGGTGAACAACAAGAAGGGGACCACCACGCTCTCCTTCATCTTCGACAAGGGCGTCATCGTCGCCGCCGACTCCCGGGCCAGCATGGGCGGGTACATATGTGAGCACCCCGTCCTCTTCCTCGGGCTCGCTTTTCTTTTAGGGTTGGGTGGAGGCGGTTCGATTGGTGCCGTGGATGCGTGATTTTAGGGTCAGGAAGTTTAGATCTCCATGCCGAATTTGATTCCTCTGTCCATCGATTATATCAGGGAGGAGATGTTTCCGATTATTTATACTGGGGGTGTTTTTGCTTACTCCTGTGTCCAGAACTCTAGGTCTTAGTGATTCGTATTTCATAAATTCGCAAAGCAACCTGAGTAGGAGGTGAAGAACTTTTTCTTAGGTCATAGTGTAGAACAAAGAAACGTGACCTTCTTAACTTTGAGCGGCCAAGTGTGCCACAACCTCACAATGGTGACCGTGCTTGGCTATGGTTCATCCATTTGGATTACATGATGAATACAAAGATACTGATTGAGTTTGGACGCTAATTATCTCTAGGAACTAAGAAGAGATGTACTCTCTGTGGAATTAATGTTGACAGTGTGCTGAGCACTATTTAATGTTGTACTAACATTGGACAACAAATGTTATTCTTGATAATACTTACAGCTGGATACAGGTCTGCTAACTGAAGGTCCACTGTTTGTGCATATACTGATTTGTGCCCTCTGCAGTTTGGAGAAGGACAATAGAATGCTCGGGGCATTTAGTATATAAATTATGTTTGATGTTTGTCCATACTGATTGTGTCCTTTGTGGTTTGGAGAAGGGCAACAGAGTGCTAGGGGCATTTAGTATATATAAATTATGTTTGTTGTTTGTTCTGCCATATAGTCATAGACATCCAAGCAAGCATCCTAAAATCTTTATTTCTGTGCAAGCCCTGATTCTCTGTAAACTTGCTCTTGCATTCGTGTTAGTGTTACCATTAAAAGACTTTCCAAAGTAACTGTTTGTTGTTGAAGTATTTACCTCATGCAAGGATTCTCACTTAGCAGATTGTATATCTGTTTTACATGACCGAATGTCTATTTTTCTGCAGCTTCACAAACTGTGAGGAAAATCATCGAGATAAATCCCTACATGCTGGGAACGATGGCTGGAGGGGCTGCTGATTGCCAATTTTGGCATAGGAACTTGGGCGTCAAGGTAAAATATCACCTGCTTCTCGACTTGCATCTCATCTTTGCATAGTAGGACTAACAAGAGGTTCTTCTTTCAGTGCCGGCTCCATGAGCTCGCGAACAAGCGAAGGATCTCTATTGCTGGTTCTTCAAAGACATTGGCTAATATCCTTTATTCATACCGTGGGATGGGTCTTTCAATCGGTACAATGATTGCTGGATTTGATGAAACAGTGAGTAGCCCTTCTACATATTTTGTTTCGTGAAGCTGTATGTCTATGCTTACCAATTTCTCTCTTGATCTAGGGTCCGGGCTTATACTATGTTGATAGTGAGGGTGCGAGGCTCAAGGGAAACCGGTTCTCTGTTGGTTCTGGTTCTCTATATGCTTATGGTATCTTGGATGAGGGGTAGGTCTTTTATACCTCTGGTTCATTGCTTTGCTTTAAAAAAAATTATCTTGATGTTGCATGCCCTCATGTTTGTTCTTCACCTTTCAGTTACAAATTCAACATGTCAATTGAGGAAGCTGCAGAGTTAGCTCGGCGGTCTATCTATCATGCAACATTCCGTGACGGTGCAAGTGGTGGCTGTGTTAGTGGTATGCATTCTCTTTCTTAGTCTATTTCTATTTGGTTTAGACTTTTCCGCATTACCATCTATTACGCAGGCTATTTTCATACAAGACCCATCATATTTATTCTTTTAGCAACAACATCAAATGACCTTCAACTTTATATTCTTACTGTAATCATTACAACTGTATAAACCATGATGCCTTGGTCACGGACTCATGGTAGCTCCTTCAGTATGTTTGTGTTGCATCCATGATCTAATCAAGTTCAGAACGAGTAATGCTGAAGCTGCGGTCTATCTTGGACAGCGTGACTTATGTGTTTTATAGAACTTAAATAAAAGTGAAGTTATAAAATGAAATTCCTTTTGATCATCTGCCCCTACCTATGTTTATGTATTGCTGGCTGACATTGCCTCTTTTTTCGGTTTCAGTCTACTACGTCGGACCTGATGGATGGAAGAAGCTCTCAGGAGACGATGTCGGGGAGCTTCACTA
Organism: Poa pratensis; assembly: GCA_947311845.1. Taxonomy (NCBI): domain Eukaryota; kingdom Viridiplantae; phylum Streptophyta; class Magnoliopsida; order Poales; family Poaceae; genus Poa; species Poa pratensis. The sequence continues at coordinate 29,514,412 of CAMZMU010000044.1, read as the reverse complement.
CCACTACTACCCAGTTCAGGAAACTGTCGTCGAACAGGAAATGACCGATGCCCCTTCTGCATCAACCTGATCTGGGCGCATGTATCCAGGGCCTGTGGACTGTGGAAGCACCTTCACCTTGTTTGTGAACTCGGGCTTGTTTGTCTCCATGACATTAGAGTTCTCGTTTGAGACCTGCTGATGTGCCTGAGCAACTTTTACGCAGCTGTTATGGCAATGTGATTGTAGACTGATGATATAGATGTTTGCATCGAAGTTTCATTTGGATTCGTTTGTCCATGCTATCTCTGTTCCAAGTTGTGTGCTGCTGTATACTCTGTGCCTCTCAGATTTCCTGAGTGCAATTGTGGGATGGCAAATGAGACGGCTTCTAGCATGCGGCGATCTTGATTCTTCCCGGCGGCGGCTGCGCACGAACCAGTGTATGAGTGACACTGCCGATGCTAAGAAACAAATGCAACTGTGATTCGCCCAGCAAAACTGAATGAAGAACCTTAAAAATTAAATATTTTTAAACAAGGCAAAAGATTTTTCACTTTTATTAATGGAGAAGAGAGATGCCCACTGGCACACAAAAGAGCACCTTGAGAAGAAAACATCATCACTCACCGTCGACACTTCTCCTACTTCACAGCAAGCAACCGCCGACCAAATGAGAGAGGATAAATAGATCCCAAGCTACATGGAGTTTTTTTTTTTGAGAACTTGCCTGTGGCAAGATGGTTAGGAGGGTGGTTGTACCCCTAGCCCACCAGAGTTCAAAACCCCAGATTTGACGCTGGTGTTTCTCATTTTAGGCGAAATATTCTTCAGTGGGAGGCGACGTTCCCGTCGACAGCGAGGCGCCCGTGGTGACTTCGTCAATCTTAAGACCCAACCGCCAGCTCAGTCTCTCGAAGGTGCTCATAGGGGTAGGGTGTGCGTGTGTGCGTTCATAGGGGTGAGTGTATGCGTGTGTTTGTGAGCGTCTGCGTTGTACTGTGTTTCGCAAAAAAAAAGCTACATGGAGTTTTTTTTTTGAAAAAATCGAAAATGATATTTTAAAGTTTATAAAATCGAGAAAAAAAAATCCAGATGTAGATAGTGTCCAGGTCAACAAGCGTGCAAAATTTGAACTCAAAATTCGTTATATTTTGGGTTGCACAAAAAAGACACCCATTTGTCTTTTTGTGCAGCCCAAAATACAACGAATATTAATTTAAAATTTTGCATGCTTGTATATCTCGACCCTATCTCGATTGTAAGATCCAAAAAAGTGCTGATTTCCAAAAAAACATCATCGCCAATGAGGCTTTGTGATTCAATGAATAGGCATGCTGCACGTAGCGAGACACAGGTCGATGTGGCACGTCGACCGTGGGACAACCCCGTGCTGTCTTGGACCAAGATCTGTCGCCTCCCATCGACGAAGTCAGAGAAGAACGACAGATCCACCACCTCCGGACCAACATCCGCGCTCCAGAAGAACCACCTCGCCCGACCGCCAGCGCCGCAGTAGAAAATGATACACGCCAGCGACACACCGAGAAACTGATCTCACCAGATTTGAAGAACGGTGAGAAGACCAAGCTGTCGATCTGAAGGACCGACAAGCAACGTTGCTATCAACCCTGAGGCGCCGCCGTGAAGGTCTCCGCCGGTGTGGGAGTAAAATTGAGGCAGATTTATTTACTCGGGCGCATCTCCCACCATCCCAACGGCGCACCACAGTAGACAGACCTAACCCTAACAACTAGACGGAGAAACGAGGCCCCCTCCCTCCTGTCGTCGGAGCGGCAAGCGGAGGGAGGGCGAACCAGCGCCCACACCAGCCTAGCGCCATGGAAGATCACTGAACGAACCACTTGTCATATGCCATCGTTACCACACAGACTTTGTCGCTGCAATTCCGACTTGACATCAACAGACAAACCGAGACGCTCTTGTGGACATGTACTGCTGCAACCTTGCCGCGAATGCGACATCGCTCGACTTCGTCACCATTGCCACAAAAGCCCCTACACCATACCTTGCCATCTTCCATTGTCTCTCTGGCGGTTTGGCCGAAGGAAACCACAAAGATGATGCCCCAAGGGGGCTCACGACACCGGACTACAACTATCATCCGGTCACATAGATCTAGAGTTTGCCCCCGAAGTTTTCTTAGCAGGAGGACATCATCACCTCACTGATGCCTTCAAGAAGGACACTACACCCAAGAGTGTTGCTGTTGGCGGCTCCGACCACAGCCTGAGACCATGATTTCACATGGATCTCACAAAACCCCTGCCCGCGAATCGGCCGTCCATGTGCAAGCCTCCACGAGTCGGATCCTACCCGCCTAGCTCCACCGCCCAGACCAGCACCGGAACCCCCACACATCATACTAACCCCGCTGCCTCAGAGGGAACAATTGCACCATCAAGCACAACCAGGGCCTTTCCAGCAAGCGAGCGTCGAGGGCGACCAAGAACCATCGCTCACAACATGTGGCAGGTGTCGTTAGGCCGAGGCGAGCCCATGGTGTCGAACTATCGAACGCACATCACTGTGAGGTGCCGACCCAAAAGATTTTTTGCATGAGGAACATGTCCCGCTACCGACAAATGCCTGCGAGTTTTTGGCCGTTGACGTGTGCCAACAGTTGGGCCCGAGCCGCTCTGAGAGTGAGGTCGGGTGGGAGAAATGAATATACGGTATCAAATAAGTTTTTTCTTTTGAAAAACATGGTACAAACGCATACGCTCACAGATATGGGAGTACACTCACCTTTATGATTTCACACGCGTAAACCCCATCCCATGAGCAATTTCGAAAGACTCAGTCGACCGCGTCTCGATATTGGTGGGAATATCGTCTCCCACCGAAAAGAATTAATTTTAGAGCTTGTTTGGCACCCATCATTTCAAATTTCATTTCATTTGATAGAAATGAATTGATGGCATCATTTCATTTTTATTTAGAAAGTGAGATGACAGGGTTAGAGATAGGACTTGACATAACATAGAATAGACATTGGCTGAAATTCCAAATAAAATGACACGCCAATTCCATGCCAGCTAAACAGGTTGAGCACGAAATTACAAATGAATTCCATGATTCCGGCTTGAAATGATGGCTATCAAACGACCTCTTATGGGAATGTTTCCTCCCATTGAAAGAAGGAGAATTTTCTGCCTTTATGACACGTGTGTTACGCATGGGGTTTGAATTCTGATAGAATTGGTGAAAGGACATTTCTTAATCCCTTGTGTTTTGTGTGTTAGGCAACAACACTAGTGATGATTTAACATGTGAATCAAGTGATGCAGGTTTTAAGTGTTAAAACATCTTTGCATCAAATCCAAAAAGGGAGTTGAAAAGAGCCAGTATTGTTGCTGAATAAAATCGGATTATCCGATGTTGGAAGATTCGGATTATCCGATTTGCAAAGTCTGCTGGAATTCTGCTAAGGACTAGAAGAAACTCACACTGAAGTTATTCGGATTATCCGATTTGGGAAGATCGGATTATCCGATGATCAGGATTTGCTCGAAATCTGCTAAGGACTACAAGCAACCGCACACTGAGGTTCTCCGGATTATCCGATTGTGTCTGCTCGGATTATCCGATTCATCGGTTAATCCGATGCTGACTTGGATCGGATTATCCGATTTACCTGTCTGCAACGGCTAGATTCTGGGAGCAGTATATAAAGGCCTTCTCCTACCTTGGAGAGGGTACCACGACCAGAACTGAATCCCCCACCATTGTTGAAAGCTTCAACTCCCTAGATCTCTCTCCCTACCCACTCAAACACCTTGTCCTTCTAGGACTTGGGAGAGATGGCCTAGATCTACACTTCCACCCAAGCGATTTGATTTTCCCCTCCGTTCTTGAGAGGGCTTGAAGCTTGTAAGTTCGTTGATACTTTGGATTGTCGTTGGTCGTTCTTGTGGCTTTGGGAGCCGCGGGGACTAGCCGGGAGCCTCCAATTAAGTTGTGGAGTCGTGCCCCGGCCTTGTGATTCTTGTGGCTTTGGGAGCCGCGGGAATTTGGTGAGAGCCTCCAATTCGGTTGTGGAGTGTGCCTCATCCTTGTAAAGGTTTGTTGCCGACCTCGAGGGCATCATATAGTGGCTCGTGGATCTCCTCATTGGAGGATAACACGAGGGAGATACGGTGTGCCATATCAAGGCTATTCGGAGTTCACTTTGTGACTCCGCACCGCTCCAACGGAGACGTAGCTTCCATTGGGAAGTGAACTTCGGTAGAACATCTCCGCGTCACCGTGTGGTTATCTCTTAACCTTCCTTTACTTGTATTGCTAGCTTATCTTGTGTAGAATATCTTGCTAGCTTGTTTATTGCTCATCATATAAGATTGTTCACCTAGTTGCATATCTAGAGAACTTATATTTGAGCAATTCCCAAATTTGTATTAAAAGAAAAAGAAAATTTGTAGTTGCCTATTCACCCCCCCCTCTAGTCAACCTACTCGATCCTTTCAATTGGTATCAGAGCGAGGTCTCTTTATTAAGGGCTTAACAGCCTAAAGAGGAGGATGACTAGCGACGAGGAGTTAAAACTTGCTAAGGAACAACAAGAGAAAAATGATAAAGAACAACTTGAGAAAGAACTAAGTGAAGCGGGGATAACCCCTCCCGATGATAATGCCCGGTCACCATGAAAGCCATGATTGAACTCTTTGGGTTCATGAAAGGCAAAATGGTGGACGAGGTGTTTACTCGGGTCATTAATAATCAAAATGCCTCCTCATCAACCGGTGTTTCTAACATTGAGGCCTTGGTTGTTAAGGATAACAAAGATCAACCTAAAACTGGTGAGAAGCCTCCTCACAACTTTGCTCCACCTACTTCATATCTCACTCAAGTTCCACCCACTCAACCTCATATAACCAACCTAAGTAGGCCACCTCCTAAGCTTGATAATACTCGTTATTTCACTTGGAAGAAATCTATGGAGTCTTATTTTCGCAGCTCATCGGTGCATCTTTGGAGGGTGGTTCTAAATGGTTATACTCCGGTTGATCCCTCCAACTTGACAAGGCAAGAAGAGATTGATGAACAACTTGATGCCAACGCCAAGTACATCCTTGAGAGTGCCATGACCGCCCATGATGAAGATCAGGTGCGGAATCTCAAAACCACCAAGGAGGCTTGGGATTTTCTCGCATCGGTATATGAAGGAAATGAGGGCCTTCAACGCTCCAACGACGCCATCCTTCAACATCAAGTGGACAACTTCATCATGCTAGAAGAAGAGACACCATCGGATCTCTTCCGAAGACTCACCAAGCTTGTTGTGGCATGTAGGGAAAATGGAAAGAAAGATATGGATGATGAATGGGTTAAACCAAGTTCCTCAAGACTATTGTTCCATACAATGAAAATATGGTGATGAATCTCCATACGAGAGCGGACTACAAAACAATGTCTCCCAATGACATATTGGCACAATTCGTCACTTATGATACCTTGAAGGCCACTTCCAAGTCTTCCATCAACCAAATTCGTGGCACAAAGAACCTTGCCTTGAAGGCTCATGTGGAAGAACATCCAAGATATGAATAAAGCACAAGTGGTCATCATGAAGAAGATTTTGTGGGTGAACTCAATGAGGTGCTTGCTCTTGCCGCCACCAAGTATTGGAACAAAAAGAATATCAAGAGAAACTTCTCCCCTAGAAGCAACTTCTCCCCACAAATGAAAAGAATGTGCTTTAATTGTGGAAAGGAGAATCACCTTGTGAAGGATTGCCCCTATGAGAGAAGAGAAGATTTTGGAGGTCAACTCATCTTAAAGAAGAAGATGTTCTTCACCAAGCCCATCAAGTACCTCATCAAGAGAGAACCTCAAAAGGCTCTTGTCACCGCAACACATGAAGAAGAGTATGAGTCCGGTGGCGAAGAGGAGGATGATGATACAAGTGAGGAAGTGGGGATGGCGGCTCTTGCAATGGGCAACCTTCCTCCTTCATTGGCACCCCTTTTCTCCGCTCCAAATGACAACAAGATCCCCAAGCCTATGTGCCTCATGGCCAAGGAAACCAAGGTGAATTCCCCACCTAAAATTACTATCTCCTCTAAACCATCTCTCTTGGATTGTGTTGAGGATGTAGGGAAAAATGAGGAGAAAGAGGATACAATTACCCTCTTTATAAACAAGCTCCAAGGTCCAACCAAGAAAATGGTTGAGGCTCCCATGTACCAATATGGAGAAGCCAAACACCTCCTTGAGGAGAAGGAGAATAGGGTTTATGAGCTTGAGGGGCATGCACGTGATCATGCCGATAAAATTGGTGAGCTAGAAGAGCAACTTGTTGAGGAACAAGTGTTCCGGGAGCAACTTGAGGAGACCCAAGCCAAGGATTTATCCAAGGCAAAAGAAACCCGTGAAACCTCTATTCAAGTTGCTAGTGATTGATACGTCTCCAACATATCCATAATTTCTGTTGTTCCATGCTTATATTATACCATTTGCTACATGTTTTATATACACTTCATATCACTTTTATGCATTTTCTGGGACTAACCAATTAACAAGATGCCACAGTGCCAGTTCCCTGTTTTCTGCTGTTTTTGGTTTCAGAAAGTTACTTCTGGAAATATTCTCAGAATTGCACGAAACAAAATTCCAAGTCCCTATTTTTCCAACACGTACACGGAGTCCGAAGGAGAGACGAAGGGGAGCCACGAGGTGGCCAAACCATAGGCCGGCGCGGCAGGGGGGCCCACCGCGCCACCTGGTGGTTTGGGCCCCTCGGGGGTCCGCCGACATCGCCCCTTCGCCTATTTATTCCCCGAGACGTGAAAACCCTAAAACACCGAGCCTTTCATCCAGAACATATTCGCTGCCGCCGCCGTCGTCAACCCTAACTCGTGGGGTTCTGAAGCTCTTCCCGGCACCCTGCCGGAGAGGGGAATCATCACCGGAGGGCTCTACATCGCCATGCCCGCCTCCGGAGTGATGCGTGAGTAGTTCATCCTTGGACTATGGGTCCATAGCAGTAGCTAGATGGTTGTCTTCTCCACTTGTGCCATCATGTTTAGATCTTGTGAGCTGCCTATCATGATCAAGATCATCTTATTGTAATGCTATATGTTGTGTTTGCTGGGATCTGACTTATATTGATACCTATGTGGAGCTGAATATTATATTATCATGTCTATGTCATTTGTGATCTTGCATGCTCTCCGTTACTTGTTGAAGCCTTGGCTAAGTGAATACTTGTAACTCTAAGAGGGGGTATTTATGCATGATAGTTGGGTTCAACCTCTATTTAACCTGGGATAGTGACAGCAAGTTCTAAGGTTGTAGATGTGTTGTTGCCACTAGGGGTAAAACAGCAATGCTTTATTCAAGGATGAATGTATTGTTTACATTACGCACATTACTTAATGCAATTGTCTGTTTCTTGCAACTTAATACTGGAAGGGGTACGGATGGTAACCGGAAAGTGGACTATTTAGGCATAGATGCATGCTGGATAGCGGTCTATGTACTTTGTCGTAATGCCCAAATGAATCTCATAGTAGACACCACAACTCACACATGCATGTTATATGCACTTATCAATTGTCAATTGCCCAGCTGTAATTTGTTTACCCAGCATGTTAGTTATCTTATTGGAGAGACACCACTAGTGAACTGTGGACCCCGGTCCATTCTTTTACATCTGAAATACAATCTACTTCAATCATTGTTCTCTACTGTTTTATGCAAACAAACATCATCTTCCATTCGATACGTTTAACCCTTTGTTTTCATCAAGCCGGTGAGATTGACAACCTCACTGTTAAGTTGGGGCAAAGTAATTTGATTGTGTTGTGCAGGTTCCACGTTGGCACCGGAATCCCTGGCATTGCGCCGCACTACACTCCTTCACCAACACCTTTGAAGCAACCTCGTTTTCCTACTGGTTCGATAAACCTTGGTTTCATACTGAGGAAAACTTGCTGCTGCACTCATCATACCTTCCTCTTGGGGTTCCCAACTGACGTGTGACGTACAAGCATAGTTTCTGGCACTGTTGCCGGGGAGATATTCCCTCGTCAACTTAGAGCTAGCAGTGATCTAAAAATTAAAAATGATGAGCTTGTAGAGAGTCATAATTTTGGTAGCAACAACTCTAGGCTTTTTCCTTCAAGTGGTAATGGTTATTCTAATGCTTGATCTTTTATGCCTAGTGAGGAAAGGATGATAGAAATTGAGAGATCAACTAAAATCTTTATGCAATCACAATTTGAGCAAAATCAATTGTTTACAAAAGCTATGAATGAACAAACTGCCATGTTGAAGAATATAGGACAGCAACTCGAAAATATAAATAGTGAGATTTCAGGTTTGCAAACTAAGATTTCCATTGCTGAAAACCGTATTTCATCTATGTCTGAAGCTCAGTCCTCTTTGATTAATAACATGGCAGCGAAACCTGAAGGTCTTGATGAGTCATTTGCTACAGCAAATGCCATCCAAGTTCGAATTGATAATAATATTAGGATGTTGGCTGAATTGCATGCTAGGTGGGAAAAAGAGGAAGAACTTGAAAAAGAGAATAGTATAGTTAGAGTTTGTACTATCACCACCACTAGTAATGCTAATGTTTCACATGCTAGTAAACCTCCTACTATTGATGGTAATGTTATTGGTGTTGGTAATGTCTCTACTACTTCTGCAAAGCGTTTGAAATTGCCTAAAACTGCTGAAACTTTTTCTGATAAAAGTGCTGAAATTTTTCAAACTATTGGAGACAATGGTTCCACCACCATTGACAATAATGATTTTGATTTTGATGATTGTAACATCTCTGAAGTTATTATGTTCTTGCAAAAATTAGCTAGAAGTCCCAATGCTAGCACTATTAATTTGGCTTTTACAAAGCATATTACAAATGCTCTTTTGCAAGCTAGGGAGGAGAAGTTGAAACTTAAAGCTTCTATTCCTAGGAAATTAGAAGATGGTTGGGAACCCATCATTAAGGTAAAGGTGAATGATTTTATTGCAATGCCTTGTGTGATCTTGGTGCAAGTATTTCGTTTTGCCCAAGAAGCTTTATGATATTCTTGATTTGCCACCTTTGGAACATTGTTATTTGGATGTTTTTCTCGCTGATAATGCTATGAAGAAACCTTTGGGGCGAGTTAATGATGTTTTTATTACAGTAAAAATAACCTTGTCCCCGTTGATTTTATTGTTATGGATATTGAATGCAATGCATCTTGTCCTATTGTTTTGGGAAGACCTTTTCTTCGAACTGTTGGTGCCATCATTGATATGAAAGAAGGTAATATAAGGTACCAATTTCCTCTCAAGAAAGGTATGGAACACTTCCCTAGGAAGAGAATGAAGTTACCTTTTGACTCTATTGTTAGAGCAAGTTATGATGTTGATGCTTCTTCTCTTGACAACACTTGATTTTCACTTTCTGCGCCTAGCTGAAAGGCGTTAAAGAAAAGCGCTTATGGGAGACAACCCATCGTTTTTATTTGCTGTTATTTTTGTTTTCTTTGAGTCAAGGAGTTTTGTTACTTCTGTAGCAACTCCTTTGTATCTTTATTTTATCGCAATGTTGTGCCAAGTAAAGTTCTATATTGAAAGTTGATGCAAGATTTGGATTTCTGCGCAGTGACAGATTTTTAGCTGTCACGGATTTGAGCTTATCTCCCTGTAGAAAATTCAAAAAATTCTGAAAAAATCACGCATATTCCTGAGATATGTACGCAACTTTCATTATTTTAGGCCAGATCCATCTGAGCAACTTAAGTGCCTCGAAAAAATTCGTCATTCCAGACTGTTCTGTTTTTGACAGATTCTGCCTTTTGTTTTGCATTCGCTCTTTTACTGTGTTTGTGTGGATTTCTTTGCTCCACAAAGCATTGGTGGCTGTAGCTAATGTCCAGAAGCTTTGGGATTGATTGTATCATTACAGAATATGAGAATTTTTGATTATGCACTAACCCTCTAATGAGAACTGTCTTGAGTTTGGTGTGAAGGAAGTTTTCAAGGATCAAGCGAGAAGGGTGATATTATGTGATCAAGAAGAGTGAAAAGCCTAAGCTTGGGGATGCCCCCGTGGTTCATCCCAACCATATTCAGAGAGACTCAAGCGTCTAAGCTTGGGGATGCCCAAGGCATCCCCTTCTTCATCAACAAACTTATCAGGTCATCTCTAGTGAAACTATATTTTAATTCTTTCACATCTTATGCGCTTTACTTGGAGCGTCTGTGTGTTTTTATTTTTGTTTTTGTTTGAATAAATTCGGATCCTAGCAATCCTTGTGTGGGAGAGAGACACGCTCCGCTTTTTCATGTGAATACTCATGTTCTTCACTTATATTTGTTGAGTATTCTTAACTAGCTACTGCAGTGCTTTTAGCTCCTGTTTTTCATGCATCTCTTCGAGCTGTTAGCACTTGTTTATAAATACTCTCTTGCTGCATTATATTATCATTTGGAGAGTTTATGTTTAAATAAATTGATTGGTGTTTGTTTGGAAGAAAGAAAATGCTACATGTAGTAGTTGGTATTGGAAAAGACATATGCATTCTTGTAGATCATTGTCTTGTTTCGATTTGATGCTTTGCAATTGTTTTGAGCTCTCAAGTAGATCATGTTTAAGCTCTTGCATCATGTAGTTAAAGCCTAGTAGTGGAGAACTACCGTAGAGCTTGTTGAGACTTGGGATGCATATTTGTTCTCTCTAAGGTCTAGATATTTTCTGGTAAAATGTTTGAGCAACAAGGAAGACAGTGTAGAGTCTTATAATACTTGCAATATGTTTTTATGTGATTCTTGCTGTACCGGTTTATACTTGTGTTTGCTTCAAACAACCTTGCTAGCCTAAACTCTGTACTGAGAGGGAATGCTTCTCGTGCATCCAAAACTTGAGCCAAAACCCATGCCATTTGTGTCCACCATACCTACCTACTATGTGGTATTTCCTGCCATTCCAAGTAAATATTTCATGTGCTACCTTTAAACTATTCAAAACTTTATTACTCCTTATTTGTGTCAATGTTTTATAGCTCATGAGGAAGTATGTGGTGTTTTATCTTTCAATCTTGTCATTTACTTCTGACAGACTTTCACCAATGGACTAGTGGCATATACATCCGCTTATCCAATAATTTGCAAAAAGAGCTGGCAACGGGGTGCCCAGCCCCAATTAATTACAACTTTCATTAATAATTCTCTTCACATGTTTTGCCCTGATTTATCAGTAAGCAACTTAATTTTGCAAATAGACACTCCTCCATGGTATGTGAATGTTGGAAGGCACCCGAGGATTCGGTTAGCCATGGCTTGTGTAAGCAAAAGGTTGGGAGGAGTGTCATCTATAAAGAAACTAAAATACATGTGTAAACAAAAGAGAAGAGGGATGATCTACCTTGCTGGTAGAATAACGTCCTTCATGGGAGCCGCTCTTGAAAGTCTGGTTGACAAGGGGGTTAGAGTGCCCACTACCATTCGTTGACAACAACAAACACCTCTCAAATACTTATTTTGTGCTCTCTATATGCTTTCGAAAACTTAAAAAGCTCTAGCACATGATTTAATCCCTGCTTCCCTCTGCGAAGGGCCTATCTTTTACTTTATGTTGAGTCAGTTTACCTACTCCTTTCTATCTTAGAAGCAAACACTTGTGTCAACTTTGTGTGCATTGATTCTTACATATTTACTTATTGCACTTGTTATATTGCTTTATGTTGACAACTATCCATGAGATATACATGTTACAAGTTGAAAGCAAATGCTGAAACTTAATCATCCTTTGTGTTGCTTCAATGCCTTTTACTTTGAATCTATTGCTTTATGAGTTACCTCTTATGCAAAACTTTTTGATGCTTGTCTTGAAAGTACTATTCATGAAAAGTTTTTGCTTATATGATTCATTGTTTACTCTTTATCTATTTGTTAGCAAACTATAGATCATTGCTTTGAGTCACTTCATTCATGACATGAGCCTTGCAATATATTGATCAAGATTGTGTGAAAGCATGTCTCCTCAGAAATTATTTGTTGTTATCGTTTTACCTACTCGAGGACGAGTAGAACTAAGCTTGGGGATGCTTGATACGTCTCCAACGTATCCATAATTTCTGCTGTTCCATGCTTATATTATACCATTTGCTACATGTTTTATATACACTTCATATCACTTTTATGCATTTTCTGGGACTAACCTATTAACAAGATGCCACAGTGCCAGTTCCCTGTTTTCTGCTGTTTTTGGTTTCAGAAAGTTACTTCTGGAAATATTCTCGGAATTGCACGAAACAAAAGGCCAGTCCCTATTTTTCCAGCACGTACACGGAGTCCGAAGGAGAGACGAAGAGCCACGAGGTGGCCAAACCAAGGCGGCGCGGCAGGGGCCCACCGCGCCCCTGGTGGTTTGGGCCCCTCGGGGGTCCGCCGACATCGCCCCTTCGCCTATTTATTCCCCGAGACGTGAAAACCCTAAAACACCGAGCCTTTCATCCAGAACATATTCGCTGCCGCCGCCGTCGTCAACCCTAACTCGGGGGGTTCTGAAGCTCTTCCCGGCACCCTGCCGGAGAGGGGAATCATCACCGGAGGGCTCTACATCGCCATGCCCGCCTCCGGAGTGATGCGTGAGTAGTTCATCCTTGGACTATGGGTCCATAGCAGTAGCTAGATGGTTGTCTTCTCCACTTGTGCCATCATGTTTAGATCTTGTGAGCTGCCTATCATGATCAAGATCATCTTATTGTAATGCTACATGTTGTGTTTGCTGGGATCTGACTTATATTGATACCTATGTGGAGCTGAATATTATATTATCATGTCTATGTCATTTGTGATCTTGCATGCTCTCCGTTACTTGTTGAAGCCTTGGCCAAGTGAATACTTGTAACTCCAAGAGGGGGTATTTATGCATGATAGTTGGGTTCAACCTCTATTTAACCTGGGATAGTGACAGCAAGTTCTAAGGTTGTAGATGTGTTGTTGCCACTAGGGGTAAAACAGCAATGCTTTATTCAAGGATGAATGTATTGTTTACATTACGCACATTACTTAATGCAATTGTCTGTTGCTTGCAACTTAATACTGGAAGGGGTACGGATGTTAACCGGAAAGTGGACTATTTAGGCATAGATGCATGCTGGATAGCGGTCTATGTACTTTGTCGTAATGCCCAAATGAATCTCATAGTAGACACCACAACTCACACATGCATGTTATATGCACTTATCAATTGTCAATTGCCCAGCTGTAATTTGTTTACCCAGCATGTTAGTTATCTTATTGGAGAGACACCACTAGTGAACTGTGGACCCCGGTCCATTCTTTTACATCTGAAATACAATCTACTGCAATCATTGTTCTCTACTGTTTTATGCAAACAAACATCATCTTCCATTCGATACGTTTAACCCTTTGTTTTCAGCAAGCCGGTGAGATTGACAACCTCACTGTTAAGTTGGGGCAAAGTAATTTGATTGTGTTGTGCAGGTTCCACGTTGGCACCGGAATCCCTGGTGTTGCGCCGCACTACACTCCTTCACCAACACCTTCGAAGCAACCTCGTTTTCCTACTGGTTCGATTAAACCTTGGTTTCATACTGAGGGAAAACTTGCTGCTGCACTCATCATACCTTCCTCTTGGGGTTCCCAACTGACGTGTGACGTACAAGCATAGTTTCTGGCACTGTTGCCGGGGAGATATTCCCTCGTCAACTTAGAGCTAGCAGTGATCTAAAAATTAAAAATGATGAGCTTGTTGAGAGTCATAACAAACTCCTTGGAATTTTGAGCAACTTAGGGAAACCCACAAGGTGACCTCAAGTGAGCTCACCAAGCTCAAGGGGTCATATGCTAAATTACAAGCTCAATTTATATATGCTAGCTTCACCACTCCTCATAATGATAAAGATGCCAATGCTTGTGCTACTAACCCTTTATGTCTTAAAGCATCTCTCATGGAGGAGAACACTAGGTTGAAGGCCCAACTTGAAAAGGGTCTAGCCACGTGTATCCAAGGGGAAAAGAACCTCAATGATCTTTTGACCAATCAAAAGGGAGTGGTAGCAAGGAAGGGCTTGGGTTTGCTCCCAAGTCCAAGAAGGCAAACAAGAAAAAGATGCCTACCTCCCCTTCAAAAGATATATTTTTTGTGAAGGAGGGGGAGTTGGGCAAGAAGAATGTTGAACCCATTGTGGGTGGTAAAGCCACAAGGGGCAATGCCACTCACAATGACTTTGCAGGAAAATATAACCCCTCATTTGTGCTTATGAAATCTAGAAATGGTTATGTTTTTGCTAAATATGTTGGTACCTCATATGGAGATGATTATCACTATGCTATTTGGGTTCCAAAGACCCTTGTGACTAACAAAAGAGGACCCATTCCAACATGGGTACCTAAATCAAAGACTTGATTTATTGTAGGGCTTTTCTTCGGTGGATCTTCATGGCTCATTGATAGTGGGTGTTCATCTCACATGACCGGAAGCAAAGAAGTAGTAAAGGGCTTATTGAAACAATTACTCTCATTCTCTCATGTCACCATTGGGAACAATACAAGACTTAAGGTATTGGGATATGGAAAGGTGGTGATCACGCCAGAGTTATCAATTGAGAATGTCCTCCTTGTTGAATCCCTTTCATATAATCTACTTTCCGTTGGTCAATTATGCGATGCCGGTTACACCGTTATCTTTAATAAATACCACGTGACCATCCTTTTCACAAAATCTCTTAAAGTAGCCTTTGTTGGATTTCGTGAGAACGGTTTGTATGTGGTCGATTTCTCGAAAGAGACCACTCAAATTGCCACGTGTCTAATGGCTAAATCCGACAAGGGTTGGCTTTGGCATCGCCGGCTAGGCCATGTCGGTATGAGAAATTTACAAACTCTTGTAAAGGGTGGACACGTGGTAGGACTAACCGATGTTAATTTTTCCAAAGATCGTCCTTGTAGTGCTTGCATAGCCGGAAAGATGCATGAAAAGAATTACCCCAAGAAGACCATTATCTCCACTAAGAGGCCTTTGGAGCTCCTTCATATGGATCTTTTTGGGCCTCCCACATATGATAGTCTTGGTGGCAAGAAATATTGTTTGGTGATTGTGGATGATTATTCAAGATATTGTTGGACTTTCTACATCAAGAAGAAGAGTGAAACTCAAAAGATATTCATTGACTTTGCAACCCTAGTTCAACGCCAATATGACTCCAAGATTTTGGCAATTAGAAGTGACAATGGTACGGAGTTCAAGAATTACACTATGGATGATTTCCTAAGTGGGGAGGGCATTCAACACAAATATTCCGCTGCATATACTCCCCAACAAAATGGTGTTGCCGAAAGGAAGAACCGCACTCTTATTGATATGGCAAGAACTATGATGGCCGAATTTCATTCCTCATACAACTTTTGGGCCGAAGCCATCAACACCGTTGTCACTACTCAAACCGGCTCTTCTTCCGTCCTCTCATGGAAAAGACACCATATGAACTCCTCACCGGTAAAAAGCCAAATGTATCTTACTTTCGAGTCTTTGGTTGCAAATGCCATGTTTACATTAAAGGTTGCAAAATTGCTAAATTTGAATCTAGATCTTTTGATGGTATACTTGTTGGATATGTCGCAAAGTCTCATGCTTATAGGGTCTACAACATATCCACCGGGTGTGTTGAAGAATCTATGAACGTGGAGTTTGTCGAGGATAATGGCTCCCAAACGGAGCATATTGATCATGATGATGTAGGTGATGATGCTCCATCTCAAGCCATAAGAACTATGGGGATTGGAGAACTTATTCCTATTGAAGGACCTATTGATGATACTCAAGAAGAAGGACCAAGTTCTACTCAAGTTGAGCCATCCACCTCAATAGTTGATCAAGAAACTATGCAAGAACAAGAACATGATATAGATTCACATGATCAAGAAGATGGTCAAGACCCACCCAACTCTAGTGGTGAACGAGAACATAATGAACCCACAACTCCAAGAACTCCACTTAGGGTTGACCATGAGCAAGATGAAGGCAATGATGAAGATATTTGTGTTGGTGAAACAATTGGTCAAGCCATGGAACGCCGGGTCATCCGGCGTGCATCAAAATTGGATCATCTTTCCCACTTCAAAGAAAATATCCTTGGGAGTATTCGTAGGGGTGTGTCCACACGCAAACAATTATCTAACTTTTGTGGTCATGTATCTTGTTTGTCTAGCTTAGAACTCTCAAGGTATATGATGCTCTTGAAGATATGGATTGGGTTGCGGCTATGCATGAAGAGTTGAACAACTTCGAGCGCAACAAAGTATGGTCATTAGTTGAAAAACCCAAAGACACATGCCATAATGTCATTGGAACCAAGTGGATATTTAAGAACAAGCAAGACTCACATGGTCAAGTCATCCGCAACAAATCAAGATTGGTTGCACAAGGCTACACCCAAATCGAAGGAGTCGACTACGGTGAAACCTATGCCCCCGTTGCTAGACTTGAATCCATTCGCTTACTAATTGCTTATGCATCTACTCTAATATTGTCTTATATCAAATGGATGTTAAAAGTGCTTTCTTAAATGGTCCACTAAATGAGTTGGTGTATGTTAAACAACCTCCGGGTTTCGAAGACCCTAAATTTCCTAACCACGTCTACTTACTACATAAGGCTCTTTATGGGCTCAAGCAAGCTCCACGTGCTTGGTATGATCATCTCAAGGAGTTCTTAGTAGACCGTGGCTTTGAAATCGGGATAATAGATCCCACTCTTTTTACAAAAAGGGTAAATGGAGACTTTTTCGTATGCCAAATATATGTTGATGATATTATCTTTGGTTCCACTAACCATGAATTTAGTGATCAATTTGGCAAGCTAATGACCAAGGAATTTGAGATGTCCATGATGGGAAAGTTGAATTATTTTCTTGGCTTTGAAATCCACCAATTTCGAGAAGGAACATTCTTATGTCAAGCCAAGTATATTAAGGACATGCTCAAGAAATTTGACATGAACAATGCCAAGTCATATAAGTTTCCCATGGACTCCAAGGCGGATCTTCACTTAGATCCGGATGGTAAGGAAGTTGATCAAAAGCTTTATCGTTCTATGATTGGATCTTTGCTTTACCTTTGTGCATCTAGACCGGATATTATGTTTAGTGTGGGTATGTGTGCAAGATTCCAATCAAGTCTAGGGAAAGTCATGAAACCGCGGTTAAAAGGATTCTAAGATACCTGATGGATACTCCTAACTTTGGTCTTTGGTATCCCCATGGCACAAGCTTTGATCTTGTAGGTTATTCGGATGCGGATTGGGCGGGTGCAAAATGGATAGAAAATCAACTTCGGGTACTTGTCAATTCCTTGGTAGGTCCCTTGTGAGTTGGTCTTCTAAGAAGCAAAATTGTGTGGCCTCGTCCTCCACCGAAGCCGAATACATTGCCGCCGGAAGTTGTTGTGCACAACTATTATGGATGAGGCAAACTTTAAAGGATATGGTGTCATTTGTGACAAAGTGCCTCTTTTATGTGATAATGAAAGTGCCATCAAAATTGCTCACAATCCGGTTCTTCATGGGAAGACCAAGCATATTGAGATCCGGTATCATTTTATTCGAGATCATGTTGAGAAGGTGATATTGCAATCAAATATGTCAACACCAAGCTTCAACTCGCCGATATGTTCACAAAGCCTCTTGGTGAAGCAAGATTCAAGGAGTTGAGAGGAGAACTTATTGTGGTGGGCATAAGCAATTGGATTTAGTGGACTTCTTGCATACCTACCCATATTAGACGATATTCATTTGGTTTGGATGTAGGCATGGACATAGGGGGAGTGCGGTCCTAATCCATTGGACTATCCCTCCCCCCATTATGCCGATAGTAAGAACTCATTTTGTCTCTATATTTTCATTTCATGAATTGTGAGCTTAATGACGAGTAGTGGCCGTGAACCGGGGAGAAAGGGTTTAGCAGGCCAGAATTTCTAACGAAATACTGACAATCGGATTATCCGATCAAGACTTGCTCGGATTATCCGACTATCGGATTATCCGATCCAAGTCAAGATCGGATTATCCGATTTGGCGGTTCGTCGCCTAATAGAGCAGGGTCGGGTGAAGGGCTCAATCGAGCGTTTCTTCCACCCCCGACCTTCTCTCTCCTCCAGCGCCGCCGCCTGCTCTCCCCGCGCCTCCCCGGCATCTCCGACCGTCCCCAACTCCGGCATTTGGCCGGATCTGGTGCTCCTCCTCCCCGGGAACCCATTCACCCAAGCTTTTTCCTCAATGGACGAGGGTAACTTCTTCTCTCTCATCTCCTAGGTGTTCCTCACCTAGATCTTTGTAAGAAGTTGTTTGGCTGGTGGTAGTGGTTCCCATTGGTACTTAGAACACTAGGCTAACCCCCCTTATTGTCGATCTAACTGCTAGACCTAGGACTTGAATCAATTTATTGCTGCCAGATTCAGATCGGATTTTCCGATTCAGTCTGAACCGGATATTCCGACCAGTTGGATTATCCGATTCATACTTACTCGGATATTCCGAAAATGCACAATTGGTATTTTTCAGCCACATTTTGATTTGTCCAGGACTTAGTAGACTCAACTTAGGGATGCTCTCCTAGTGTACATTGTACCATTCCTTGCTCTGTGACTTGTGTGTACTCATCTATGCTATCCATCTATTGCTCTATCTCACAGGTGGTTCGGGTAGCCCTCGAAGAAGCATGCTAGAAAGAAAAACTGCCATCCAAGAAGAAGCAAGTTGCCCATAAACCTTCGAAGAAGGGCAAGGAAACTCGCCCCAACTACTTGACCATGCCACCCGTTGGCTATGCCCAAGTCCGTCAGTCCAACTGGTATAGGAATGTGCCCAGAGATGAAAATATTGAAGATCCCAACTTCTGGTGCATGGAGCAGATCTATATATACAATGACATCTATACGCATTATATCCACCCTATTCGCCCGATGCAGCCCTACAGAATGCGAGATATCAAGGCCAAGGCCAGTTATGCTCAAGCTGCAGATGTGATTGAACAGATGGGCATGGTTTCTCTCATTGAAAAGCAATGTCCCTACAATGTGCCACTGATTCTGTAGTTTTCTCCACCTTGGTGATCGAGACTGACCATCAAAAGACCATGAAATGGATGACGGGTCGCACTCGGTGTACATCCTCCTTTGCTCGGTTGGCTTCTCTTCTTGGCTATTCATCCTACCGCAGCAATCTTCCTCCTAGTGGTTACCGTTGCACACTGTTGAGAAGCCAAATAAAAACATAATGAAGGACATGTATGGGGCTGGTGGAATTATTGGCCAAAAAACAGGGCCTCCTGCCCCTCTATGATCAGCTTGTGATCATCTTCCGCTCAACTATTGCTCCCAGTGGAGGTAACAATGACAATATAGTTGCTCCTCTTGCCAATCTGCTTTGCCTTGCTAAAAATATTGTTGAGAATGAAGACCCTGAAGCTGATTTTAAAGTGGATGTGATGCATTTCATCTTTCGTGAGTTGTTTGACTCTATGGTCAGTGGGCTCACTATTCCTTATGCTCCTTACATCATGATGTTCATCAAGGACACTTTGAAGAACCACAACTTCAACAAGTATGATATGGAGCCCCATTCGTACAAGAGGGTTTATCAGAAGAGGAAAGAGGTCATTCCATCTTCTGCTGCTGCAGCTCCTGCCCGAGGTTCCTTCATGGGTGATGCTCGTCGTGGCGCCACCCGTCTGTCTCCGGTTCCTTCTTTTGCTCCGCCCAAGAATCTGAATGGTTTCAGCGGAACATCCTGTGTATGAATGCGGACATCCAGAGGGACAGTATGACACTTATCTTAGGTAGGAGAACATTCTCAAGCGCCTTCCTCGCCTCGCAGATGACCCCCCAGTGTCTGCTCCTCTCTTTATGATCAGTGGAACGAGGGCTCTCAGTTTCCATGGACTCAGCTTGAGTTCATCTTCTAGAAACAGCTTCTGCTGGCCCTTCCCGGCCATCCTACACTCGTGCCCGTACTTATGAGTCTTTAGAAGAGGATGATGCGAGTCTGAGGAAAATGATGATGATGATGATGCTGATGGAGGTGACGGTGTTGGTGATGACAATGATGATGATGATGCCTCTGAGTCGGAGTGATCTACTTGGGCCGTAGCATCGCTCTTTTCCCTTTTTGGCGTTTCGATGCCAAAGGGGGAGAAGTAGTTCTATTAGGTCTCCGTGTGGGATTTGCATGGGTTTCGGGCACAAGCATATGCTTTTACCATTCTTGTTGCGCTTGTGTCCATTTATGTTGAACTTATTCGTGTTGTGTTTTCATGTGGAACTTATGTGTGTGAACCTTTGTGCTTAAGTTATGAGACATATGGATTTCTAATATGGTTATGAGTTGTATCCTTGTGCTATGGTTTATCTCTACTCTATTGTGCACAAGGTATAGTCCTCTCTCAAAGCTCAACCTATTTTGATATGTCTCTGGTGGCTCTAGGTTGAAGAGGAAATATCTCCCCAGCAATAGTGCCAGAAACAATGCTTGTACGTCACACGTCAGTTGGGAACCCCAAGAGGAAGGTATGATGAGTGCAGCAGTAAGTTTTCCCTCAGTATGAAACCAAGGTTTAATCGACCAGTAGGAAAACGAGGTTTGCTTCGAAGGTGTTGGTGGAGGAGTGTAGTGCGGCGCAACACCAGGGATTCCGGTGCCAACGTGGAACCTGCACAACACAATCAAATTACTTTGCCCCAACTTAACAGTGAGGTTGTCAATCTCACCGGCTTGCTGAAAACAAAGGGTTAAACGTATCGAATGGAAATGATGTTTGTTTGCATAAAACAGTAGAGAACAATGATTGCAGTAGATTGTATTTCAGATGTAAAAGAATGGACCGGGGTCCACAGTTCACTAGTGGTGTCTCTCCAATAAGATAACTAACATGCTGGGTAAACAAATTACAGCTGGGCAATTGACAATTGATAAGTGCATATAACATGCATGTGTGAGCTGTGGTGTCTACTATGAGATTCATTTGGGCATTACGACAAAGTACATAGACCGCTATCCAGCATGCATCTATGCCTAAATAGTCCACTTTCCGGTTAACATCCGTACCCCTTCCAGTATTAAGTTGCAAGCAACAGACAATTGCATTAAGTAATGTGCGTAATGTAAACAATACATTCATCCTTGAATAAAGCATTGCTGTTTTACCCCTAGTGGCAACAACACATCTACAACCTTAGAACTTGCTGTCACTATCCCAGGTTAAATAGAGGTTGAACCCAACTATCATGCATAAATACCCCCTCTTGGAGTTACAAGTATTCACGTGGCCAAGGCTTCAACAAGTAACGGAGAGCATGCAAGATCACAAATGACATAGACATGATAATATAATATTCAGCTCCACATAGGTATCAATATAAGTCAGATCCCAGCAAACACAACATGTAGCATTACAATAAGATGATCTTGATCATGATAGGCAGCTCACAAGATCTAAACATGATGGCACAAGTGGAGAAGACAACCATCTAGCTACTGCTATGGACCCATAGTCCAAGGATGAACTACTCACGCATCACTCCGGAGGCGGGCATGGCGATGTAGAGCCCTCCGGTGATGATTCCCCTCTCCGGCAGGGTGCCGGGAAGAGCTTCAGAACCCCCCGAGTTAGGGTTGACGACGGCGGCGGCAGCGAATATGTTCTGGATGAAAGGCTCGGTGTTTTAGGGTTTTCGCGTCTCGGGGAATAAATAGGCGAAGGGGCGATGTCGGCGGACCCCCGAGGGGCCCAAACCACAGGCAGGCGCGGCTGGGCCCACTGCCGCGCCTGGTGGTTTGGCCACCTCGTGGCTCTTCGTCTCTCCTTCGGACTCCGTGTACGTGCTGGAAAAATAGGGACTGGCCTTTTGTTTCGTGCAATTCCGAGAATATTTCCAGAAGTAACTTTCTGAAACCAAAAACAGCAGAAAACAGGGAACTGGCACTGTGGCATCTTGTTAATAGGTTAGTCCCAGAAAATGCATAAAAGTGATACGAAGTGTATATAAAACATGTAGCAAATGGTATAATATAAGCATGGAACAGCAGAAATTATGGATACGTTGGAGACGTATCAAGCATCCCCAAGCTTAGTTCTACTCGTCCTCGAGTAGGTAAAACGATAACAACAAATAATTTCTGAGGAGACATGCTTTCACACAATCTTGATCAATATATTGCAAGGCTCATGTCATGAATGAAGTGACTCAAAGCAATGATCTATAGTTTGCTAACAAATAGATAAAGAGTAAACAATGAATCATATAAGCAAAAACTTTTCATGAATAGTACTTTCAAGACAAGCATCAAAAAGTTTTGCATAAGAGGTAACTCATAAAGCAATAGATTCAAAGTAAAAGGCATTGAAGCAACACAAAGGATGATTAAGTTTCAGCATTTGCTTTCAACTTGTAACATGTATATCTCATGGATAGTTGTCAACATAAAGCAATATAACAAGTGCAATAAGTAAATATGTAAGAATCAATGCACACAAAGTTGACACAAGTGTTTGCTTCTAAGATAGAAAGGAGTAGGTAAACTGACTCAACATAAAGTAAAAGATAGGCCCTTCGCAGAGGGAAGCAGGGATTAAATCATGTGCTAGAGCTTTTTAAGTTTTCGAAAGCATATAGAGAGCACAAAATAAGTATTTGAGAGGTGTTTGTTGTTGTCAACGAATGGTAGTGGGCACTCTAACCCCCTTGTCAACCAGACTTTCAAAGAGCGGCTCCCATGAAGGACGTTATCTCTACCAGCAAGGTAGATCATCCCTCTTCTCTTTTGTTTACACATGTATTTTAGTTTCTTTATAGATGACACTCCTCCCAACCTTTTGCTTACACAAGCCATGGCTAACCGAATCCTCGGGTGCCTTCCAACATTCACATACCATGGAGGAGTGTCTATTGCAAAATTAAGTTGCTTACTGATAAATCAGGGCAAAACATGTGAAGAGAATTATTAATGAAAGTTGTAATTAATTGGGGCTGGGCACCCCGTTGCCAGCTCTTTTTGCAAATTATTGGATAAGCGGATGTATATGCCACTAGTCCAGGTGAAAGTCTGTCAGAAGTAAATGACAAGATTGAAAGATAAAACACCACATACTTCCTCATGAGCTATAAAACATTGACACAAATAAGGAGTAATAAAGTTTTGAATAGTTTAAAGGTAGCACATGAAATATTTACTTGGAATGGCAGGAAATACCACATAGTAGGTAGGTATGGTGGACACAAATGGCATGGGTTTTGGCTCAAGTTTTGGATGCACGAGAAGCATTCCCTCTCAGTACAGAGTTTAGGCTAGCAAGGTTGTTTGAAGCAAACACAAGTATAAACCGGTACAGCAAGAATCACATAAAAACATATTGCAAGTATTATAAGACTCTACACTGTCTTCCTTGTTGCTCAAACATTTTACCAGAAAATATCTAGACCTTAGAGAGAACAAATATGCATCCCAAGTCTCAACAAGCTCTACGGTAGTTCTCCACTACTAGGCTTTAACTACATGATGCAAGAGCTTAAACATGATCTACTTGAGAGCTCAAAACAATTGCAAAGCATCAAATCAAAACAAGACAATGATCTACAAGAATGCATATGTCTTTTCCAATACCAACTACTACATGTAGCATTTTCTTTCTTCCAAACAAACACCAATAATTTATTTAAACATAAACTCTCCAAATGATAATATAATGCAGCAAGAGAGTATTTATAAACAAGTGCTAACAGCTCGAAGAGATGCATGAAAAACAGGAGCTAAAAGCACTGCAGTAGCTAGTTAAGAATACTCAACAAATATAAGTGAAGAACATGAGTATTCACATGAAAAAGCGGAGCGTGTCTCTCTCCCACACAAGGATTGCTAGGATCCGAATTTATTCAAACAAAAACAAAAATAAAAACACACAGACGCTCCAAGTAAAGCGCATAAGATGTGAAAGAATTAAAATATAGTTTCACTAGAGATGACCTGATAAGTTTGTTGATGAAGAAGGGGATGCCTTGGGCATCCCCAAGCTTAGACGCTTGAGTCTCTCTGAATATGGTTGGGATGAACCACGGGGGCATCCCCAAGCTTAGGCTTTTCACTCTTCTTGATCACATAATATCACCCTTCTCGCTTGATCCTTGAAAACTTCCTTCACACCAAACTCAAGACAGTTCTCATTAGAGGGTTAGTGCATAATCAAAAATTCTCATATTCTGTAATGATACAATCAATCCCAAAGCTTCTGGACATTAGCTACAGCCACCAATGCTTTGTGGAGCAAAGAAATCCACACAAACACAGTAAAAGAGCGAATGCAAAACAAAAGGCAGAATCTGTCAAAAACAGAACAGTCTGGAATGACGAATTTTTTCGAGGCACTTAAGTTGCTCAGATGGATCTGGCCTAAAATAATGAAAGTTGCGTACATATCTCAGGAATATGCGTGATTTTTCTCAGAATTTTTTGAATTTTCTACAGGGAGATAAGCTCAAATCCGTGACAGCTAAAAATCTGTCACTGCGCAGAAATCCAAATCTTGCATCAACTTTCAATATAGAACTTTACTTGGCACAACATTGCGATAAAATAAAGATACAAAGGAGTTGCTACAGAAGTAACAAAACTCCTTGACTCAAAGAAAACAAAAATAACAGCAAATAAAAACGATGGGTTGTCTCCCATAAGCGCTTTTCTTTAACGCCTTTCAGCTAGGCGCAGAAAGTGAAAATCAAGTGTTGTCAAGAGAAGAAGCATCAACATCATAACTTGCTCTAACAATAGAGTCAAAAGGTAACTTCATTCTCTTCCTAGGGAAGTGTTCCATACCTTTCTTGAGAGGAAATTGGTACCTTATATTACCTTCTTTCATATCAATGATGGCACCAACAGTTCGAAGAAAAGGTCTTCCCAAAACAATAGGACAAGATGCATTGCATTCAATATCCATAACAATAAAATCAACGGGGACAAGGTTATTTTTACCGTAATAAAAACATCATTAACTCGCCCCAAAGGTTTCTTCATAGCATTATCAGCGAGAAAAACATCCAAATAACAATGTTCCAAAGGTGGCAAATCAAGAATATCATAAAGCTTCTTGGGCAAAACTGAAACACTTGCACCAAGATCACACAAGGCATTGCAATAAAATCATTCACCTTTACCTTAATGATGGGTTCCCAACCATCTTCTAATTTCCTAGGAATAGAAGCTTTAAGTTTCAACTTCTCCTCCCTAGCTTGCAAAAGAGCATTTGTAATATGCTTTGTAAAAGCCAAATTAATAGTGCTAGCATTGGGACTTCTAGCTAATTTTTGCAAGAACATAATAACTTCAGAGATGTTACAATCATCAAAATCAAAATCATTATTGTCAATGGTGGTGGAACCATTGTCTCCAATAGTTTGAAAAATTTCAGCACTTTTATCAGAAAAAGTTTCAGCAGTTTTAGGCAATTTCAAACGCTTGCAGAAGTAGTAGAGACATTATCAACACCAATAACATTACCATCAATAGTAGGAGGTTTACTAGCATGTGAAACATTAGCATTACTAGTGGTGGTGATAGTACAAACTCTAACTATACTATTCTCTTTTTCAAGTTCTTCCTCTTTTTCCCACCTAGCATGCAATTCAGCCAACATCCTAATATTATTATCAATTCGAACTTGGATGGCATTTGCTGTAGCAAATGACTTAATATCTTTAACTTCATTAGGCATAACTTTCAGTTTTAGAATTTCAACATCATGAGCAAGACTATCAACTTTAGAGCAAGATCATCAATTTTTTCAAACTTTTCCTCAACAGTTTTATTGAAAGCTTTTTGTGTGCTAATAAATTCTTTAAGCATAGCTTCAAGATCAGAGGACACACTTCTATTGTTGCTGTAGGAATTACCATAAGAATTGCCATAACCATTTGAAGGATAAGGCTTATAATTGTTGCTACCAAAATTATTCCTATAAGCATTGTTGTTGAAGTTGTTGTTTTTAATGAAGTTTACATCAACATGCTCTTCTTGAGCAACCAATGAAGCTAAAGGAACATTATTAGGATCAACATGAGATCTACCATTCACAAGCATAGACATAATAGCATCAATCTTATCACTCAAAGAGGAGGTTTCTTCAACAGAATTTACCTTCTTACCTTGAGGAGCTCTTTCGGTGTGCCATTCGGAATAGTTGATCATCATATCATCAAGTAGCTT
The DNA here is from genome assembly GCA_947311845.1 of Poa pratensis. NCBI lineage: Eukaryota > Viridiplantae > Streptophyta > Magnoliopsida > Poales > Poaceae > Poa > Poa pratensis. The sequence goes on along the minus strand of CAMZMU010000044.1, from coordinate 29,488,197 downwards.
TGTTGCTGCACCTAAAGTGATGGACATAAAGGTTCCTCCAGAGGCTGAATCCAATAAGTTCCTTGAGGAAAAATTTAATCCTGCATAAAAGGTTTGGATGATCATCCAAGTAGTCAGTCCATGAGTGGGACAATTCTTCACCAAAGATTTCATTCTTTCCCAAGCTTGAGCAACATGTTCATTATCAAGTTGTTTAAAATTCATAATGCTACTTCTCAAGGATATAATCTTAGCAGGAGGATAATATTTCCCTATGAAAGCATCTTTGCATTTTGTCCAAGAATAATACTATTTCTAGGCAAAGAAAGCAACCATTCTTTAGCTCTTCCTCTCAAGGAGAAAGGAAAAAGTTTCAGTTTTATAATATCCCCATCCATATCCTTATACTTTTGCATTTCACAAAGTTCAACAAAGTTATTAAGATGGGCAGCAGCATCATCAGTACTAACACCAGAAAATTGCTCTTTCATAACAAGATTTAATAGAGCAGGTTTAATTTCATAAAATTCTGCTGTAGAAGCAGGTGGAGCAATAGGAGTGCATATGAAATCATTGTTGTTTGTGCTAGTGAAGTCACACAACTTAGTGTTCTCAGGAGTTCATTTTGAAAAACAAAACAAACTGAATTAAACAAGTAACTAATTTTTTTGTGTATAAGAAAGCAAACAAAACTAAATAAAAATAAAAACAAGTAACTAATTTTTTTGTGTTTTTGATAAAGAGAGCAAACAAACTAAATAAAAATAAACTAAGCAAGACAAATAACAAAGTAAAGAGATTGGGTGTGAGAGACTCCCCTTGCAGAAGCAATTCTGTTTTCCCCGGCAACGGCGCCAGAAAACGTTGTTGGCTCTAGGTTAATAGTGCCAGAAACAATTGCTTGTACGTCACACGTCAGTTGGGAACCCCAAGAGGAAGGTATGATGAGTGCAGCAGTAAGTTTTCCCTCAGTATGAAACCAAGGTTTAATCGGACCAGTAGGAAAACGAGGTTTGCTTCGAAGGTGTTGGTGGAGGAGTGTAGTGCGGCGCAACACCAGGGATTCCGGTGCCAACGTGGAACCTGCACAGCACAATCAAACTACTTTGCCCCAACTTAACAGTGAGGTTGTCAATCTCACCGGCTTGCTGAAAACAAAGGGTTAAACGTATCGAATGGAAATGATGTTTGTTTGCATAAAACAGTAGAGAACAATGATTGCAGTAGATTGTATTTCAGATGTAAAAGAATGGACCGGGGTCCACAGTTCACTAGTGGTGTCTCTCCAATAAGATAACTAACATGCTGGGTAAACAAATTACAGCTGGGCAATTGACAATTGATAAGTGCATATAACATGCATGTGTGAGCTGTGGTGTCTACTATGAGATTCATTTGGGCATTACGACAAAGTACATAGACCGCTATCCAGCATGCATCTATGCCTAAATAGTCCACTTTCCGGTTAACATCCGTACCCCTTCCAGTATTAAGTTGCAAGCAACAGACAATTGCATTAAGTAATGTGCGTAATGTAAACAATACATTCATCCTTGAATAAAGCATTGCTGTTTTACCCCTAGTGGCAACAACACATCTACAACCTTAGAACTTGCTGTCACTATCCCAGGTTAAATAGAGGTTGAACCCAACTATCATGCATAAATACCCCTCTTGGAGTTACAAGTATTCACGTGGCCAAGGCTTCAACAAGTAACGGAGAGCATGCAAGATCACAAATGACATAGACATGATAATATAATATTCAGCTCCACATAGGTATCAATATAAGTCAGATCCCAGCAAACACAACATGTAGCATTACAATAAGATGATCTTGATCATGATAGGCAGCTCACAAGATCTAAACATGATGGCACAAGTGGAGAAGACAACCATCTAGCTACTGCTATGGACCCATAGTCCAAGGATGAACTACTCACGCATCACTCCGGAGGCGGGCATGGCGATGTAGAGCCCTCCGGTGATGATTCCCCTCTCCGGCAGGGTGCCGGGAAGAGCTTCAGGAACCCCCCGAGTTAGGGTTGACGACGGCGGCGGCAGCGAATATGTTCTGGATGAAAGGCTCGGTGTTTTAGGGTTTTCGCGTCTCGGGGAATAAATAGGCGAAGGGGCGATGTCGGCGGACCCCCGAGGGGCCCAAACCACCAGGCAGGCGCGGCTGGGCCCAGCCGCGCCTGGTGGTTTGGCCACCTCGTGGCATCTTCGTCTCTCCTTCGGACTCCGTGTACGTGCTGGAAAAATAGGGACTGGCCTTTTGTTTCGTGCAATTCCGAGAATATTTCCAGAAGTAACTTTCTGAAACCAAAAACAGCAGAAAACAGGGAACTGGCACTGTGGCATCTTGTTAATAGGTTAGTCCCAGAAAATGCATAAAAGTGATACGAAGTGTATATAAAACATGTAGCAAATGGTATAATATAAGCATGGAACAGCAGAAATTATGGATACGTTGGAGACGTATCAGTCT